>CM060086.1:23946776-24245840 GCA_030522485.1 Stenchaetothrips biformis | reverse complement strand
GTGTCTCTGTCTCTCTCGCACCCGCCCGGACCCGCCTGGAGTGATTCCAGTGTCTCTGTCTCTGTCGCACCCATCCGGAACGCGAGCGAATCGCCGTGCCTCGGCGCGTCGTCGCGTGGAATCCATAAGCGGGTCGCGGTCTTTCTCCGCGGTCCAGGACGGCGTCCTGAGCGTCGTCCCGAGGCTGGACGCGGCGCGGCGGAGGAAACGCGGGAAACTAATTGGGAGACACGCGGCGCGCGGGAAACCCGTTCCGTCCGCCGCCCTCGTCGCTCCGTCTCTCTCGCACTCACGGGGCGTCCCGCCGGGGTGCGAGAGAGACGGAGCGAGCGAGCGACGAGGCCCGCGGCGGTCATGCACTGCAGTGCGTCGCGTGCGTGCGCATCGCGGCTGCAGCGAGTCCGCCCTCGCAAGGCGGCGTCCCGGTCACGGCCGCACCCTACACGAGTGGGAAAAAAAATCAAGGGGTCCCCCACTCAGACAATCTTTGTACGCTAGGAGGAGACAATCCCACAATCTTGCGTCAAAAACGCCTGTAAGTAGGCAAAAAGCGCGACAGAATCATACAGAATCCTAAGCAATCTGACACAATCAAACAATCTGTGTACAGGCAAATTCAGAGTGAGGGACCCCTCGAAAAAAAATCTTATTCACTGTACAAAATTTGAACACATTCCATCACATTCGGGTGGCAAAAACGCCAGTACATAGGGCACACAGTAAAAAGTCTACAAAGCACCACTTCGTAATAAGAAGGAAACGAAGGCATTGAAAAATCTAAAAAGAAATGCTTCGCATTATGAAGCAATATTCTTTGCAATACGAAGCATTTATTCATAATACGAAGCAATTCTAGACTGCCTTCATTTTCTTCATAGTTACGAAGCAGATACTTTGTAGACTTTGCTTTTTTGAGAGCAACATGTGTGGCGAATACGCCAGAAATCTTGTCCATTCTGACACATTCCGCACAAACATTGCACACAAAATTTTTAAGTGGGTCACCCCTTGACCGTATATTACGAATGAATGAATGAATGAATGAATGAATGAATGAATGAATGAATGAATGAATGAATGAATGAATGAATGAACGAACGAATGGGTGGATTAGTGAATGAAGGGACGGGTGCCCGGACAAACGTTAATATATCAACGAAATGAACTCATGACCGAAATGAATGGATGAATGTAAGAAAAGATGCAGTCTCGCCGAGGAGTTCCTGCGCACTTCTCGAACTCGTTTCTGCGGATACCACACTAAGTCGCGGTCATTGTGGCTGCAAAGTGGTGTGGTATCTGCGGAGCGGGACCAAATATTTCGTTTGACCACATCCCTTTCCTGGCTGGCTGGCTGTCTGTCTGCCTGGTTGGCTGCCTGGTTCGCTGCCTGGCACAGCCGAAAGCTCATCAAACAACGGCAATGACCGCAACTCATGATGGCAGCGGGAATCACTTGGAGCAGGGCAGGGTCAAGACTAGCAGTCTGATTCCGAACAGTCTCTCTCTCTCTCTCTCTCTCTCTCTCTCTCTCTCTCTCTCTCTCTCTCTCTCTCTCTCTCTCTCTCGCAGGGGTGCGAGAGAGACGGTAGCGACAGACGGAGCAGCAGCGGGTCCAAGATTGGAACACCGGGAGCACAGCAGCCAATCAAAGCCAGGCCGCTTCGAGCTGCAAGGCGCGGTTCGAGAACCGCTCGGCCGGGATAGTGGGGTAGTCTCCTACTCTCCTACCTACATTCTAGTGTCAAGTGCGTGCTTGAGGGCTTTTCTTTCGCGCAGGTCTCCTCCTCCTCGCGCGAAACAACAGCAGCGCGTTCAGTGCGGCGTTTAAACGCCACCCCGCCCCGCCCCGCCCCGCCCCGCCCCGCCAGCGGTACAGTTACCGCCGTTACCGCCGCGCTGGTGCAGCGTGCACGTCCCCAGCACCGCTCTGCGGCTCGCTGGCCGAGGTCACTGGTCTGCTTCCACCACCGCGAGCACGTGCAGGGTCCGGGTTCGATCCCGGCCGACGCCGACGTGTGCAACCGGCAACGGGCCCAGCGGGGACAGCCAACAGCTCGCTGTGCGGACGGCCCCGGGGCGGCTCACAGTGGACCTAAAGACCGGCGCGGGCGGTCAAAACTCTAGACGCGTTTTGAGCTCCAGAGTCACTAGACATAGGACGCGAACCGAACGTAAGGCCCGTCCATGGATTCCTCGTTCAAAGAGACCCCATCGGTGGGGTCACACGTTCGCTTCGAGTCCCATTTAGCGACTCCGGAGCTCCAAACGCGTCTGGAGTCTTGACCGCATCCACCGGTCTTCTGGCCCTGGGTGCGGGAGAGACAACTCCCGCAGGCCAGTCTGCAGGGCGCGGCGCAGCGCGGCGGGGTCGCTCGGTCGCTGCATTGGATTGCGCCGCGGGCCGTGATGAGCAATAGACTCGGTCTGACCGCGAAGCGCCCCGCCCCGCCCAATAGCAGGAGCAGCGGCGCGCGGCCCTGGAGGCGGCTGATTCCGAGCACCCCGTCACCCTGTCTCTCTCGCACTCACAGGTCGTCCCGTGGGGCTGAGACAGAGGAATGCACTGCGAGTGCAGCGCAGAGTGCAGGCAGAGTGCACCGCACGCAGCGGGCCGAAGGCGCCACGCCGCCCACCTCTCGAGCCTCACGCCGAGCCTCACGCCGAGGGAGCGACTGGCCGACTCATTGAATAATCCGCGGCCTTTACTGCCCGTTTAGAGAGTTTACGATCCGCCCGCACCGCCACGCTGCCAGGCTCAGCAGGCCATCCCAACCCCGGCGCACAGTGGGCCGGAAGACCGACGCAGGCCACAACTCTCTAGACGCGTTTTGAGCTCCAGAGTCGCTGAATGGGGCTCGAACCGAACGTGTGACCCCACCAATGGATTGTTCGTTCGAAGAGCAATCGATTGGTGGGGTCACACGTCCGGGATTTTGATCCCCTCGACCCAGAATGGGTTGGGTGGGGTTGAGTTAAGTTAGGTTAGGTTGAGTTACCGAGGCGACGGCCCAGACTTGGCCGCAGCCTTGCCTTCCTGTTTTCGCCTGACTGGTGGAAAAGAGTAGAAATCACGGCCCGCGTCCCAACGGCCGGTCTGCGTGAGGAGGATCCTGTTCGTTTGATGCCCTCGCCGAGCCTGTCGGCCCAGCCGACGCGGCCCAAGGACGTCGTCGTTATGTCCGCCGGAAGAGAGGCGGCACACCGTGAGCCAGAAGACGCGTTTTGAGCTCAAGAGTCGCTCAATGGGACGCAAACCGAACGTGTGACCGTGCATGCATTTCAGCACCAGCGCATTTTGCCCCCCGTTTCGTTACTTTCGAGGCGCGCGGGAGGCAGGAGGTCGGCCGGCCGTCAGCTGCTTGCCCCCTCCCCTCTCCCTTCTGTCCGGTTGAATGCACGCCGCGCCACCAGGAGGAAACAAAGCGGCGGCGCACAGTGGAACAGCCAGAAGACCGTTGAGGCAGCCAATAACCCGGACACGTTTCGAGCTCCAGACTCGCTAGAAGGGACTCGAATCGAACGTGTGTCCCCATCAATGGATTCCTCGTTTGGAGAGCAATCCACTGGTGGGGTCACACGTTCGATTCGAGTCCCATTTTAGCGACTCTGGAGCTCAAAACGCGCCTAGAATTTTGGCCGCCTCAACGGTCTTCTGTCCCACTGAGCGACGACGCGTCCGTCGTTGCTCGGCGCCAAAGTGCGGCCAGATCGTTATGCAGTTTGGCGTCGGCGGAGGATTTGCGTCGTGTTTTTACCCCCTCCCTTTTTTCCCAGCCTCCTCACCCGTACGACGACGCATCAGCGGGGAAAAAAGGTGGACGACGCGCACCTGTAATGCGGGGAAGCCGTCTCTGGGCGCAAATGGGCCTGCCGACGCTGCCGACAGTGATCCATGCGCTCCATTTGTCAGTCCAACTGGCTGCTGGTGCTGCTGACGGGGCACCACAGCGGGCACCACGCACAGTGGGCCGAAAGACGGCCGCGGACGGCCAAAATTCTAGACACATTCTGAGCTCCAGCGTCGCTAAAAGGGGCTCGAACCGAACGTGTGACCCCCACCGATGGACTCCTCGTTCGGAGAGCAATCCATTGGTGGGGTCACACGTTCGGTTTGAGTCCTGTTTAGCGGCTCCCAAACGCATGTAGAGTTTTGGCCGCCTGCGTCGGTCTTCTGGTCTACTGTGCGCCGTCACCGCGCAGGCTGCGCTGCAGGAGGACCAGCGCATCGCCCAGCGCCCAGGCCGTAGGGGTCGGCGAGAAGGTCAAGGCCGTAAAAAAGGAAAGCCTCGCGGTGCGATAACGCCGACGCCGCTACTCCGCGCGCAAGCGACTCCCAATGCCGGTCGTGTGGTCACCCTCCGCCCGCACGGGGTATCGGCGAGGTGATTTGTTTGCGCCTTGTTGGTAGTGGTGTATGCACTCAATGACCCCGGCGATAACCCGCGCCCGGGTGACCGACCACATGGGGGGGCTCCAGCGCATGGAGTAACGACGGGGTGACTCCTTTGGCGGCTGATTGCCGGCTGATTAGCTGGAAGATTGAGTGTATGTCCGTGGGTTCATTCAAAGCGCGTCTAGAGTTTGGGCCGCCTGCGACGGCCTTCTTGCCCACTGTGTGTAGGGCCGATCTAGCCAACAGCGGATCATCAAGTAAGTCCTCGTCCTGTGCCACGGTGTCCGGTGTGGTCAAGGAGCGACACCGTGCGATTCCTCGGGCCAGCGTCGGCCGGTCGGTGGCCGCGGCGAGGCGCTGGTTCTGTACACTGATTCCGGGAGGGAGGTTTCTCTCTCGCACTCACGGGGCGCTCCATACCGGTGCGAGAGAGACAGACAGACCGACGGCCGCACTGCGCGGCGTGAGTCTACAGGCCGGCTGCGGCGGCGTGCCACCGGCTGCCACCGGCCACCCGAGCAACTAGCGTGAGAGCCTCAACGGACTTGGCATGGTCGGCCCGGCCGGCACCCCAGGGCCCCTACCGTTAGACATGCAATATACTAGATTTGCATGCGCCTCTCTCAGGCGCAACAATCCCACCCAAGTTTCGGGGAGGGAGGCATCATGACTCCTCGCGTCCACCGCGATCATTTGTCGTGGGTTCGACTCCCGTCCGGAGCGTTGATGTTTGCCATTTTCCGGCTGAACGAGCTCGTGCCGCCAGCACGTAGTTCCGCTGGGACGCACTTGCGGGGCTGCCGCCCGCACAGTGGGCGGAGGCGGTCAATATTTCGGACGGGTTGTGGGCTCCAGAGTCGCTCAATGGAACTCGAAGCGATGGTGTGATCCCACCAATTGATTCCTCGTTCGGAGAGTAATCCATTGGCGGGGTCACACGGTCGGTTCGAGTCTCATTTAGCGACTCTGGAGCTCAAAACACGTTTAGGCAGCCGCCTGCACCGGCGCACTGTGTGCCGTGCCGAGCGCTGCCGAAATAGTAGACTCGGCTGGCTTGCCGCGCTCAGCAAGGCCACTCCAGTGAACGCAGGCAATGTACCGCGGAGTAATGCTACAGTGCTGCTCGTTAACCAAGCCACTCTAGGGAAACGGTGGAACAGGGCGCACCAAGCAACAGTAGAACAATGATCGTGGCAGAGGCTACGCGCGCGATCGGTAAGTCACTTACTTGAGTGGGCGTGCCCATTGGACTTGATGTGGTTGTGGTTCACGTGATTCGTATGGTTCGTGTGGTTCACGTGGTTCGTGTGGTTCACGTGGTTCACGTGGTTGTGGTGGATCCCTCCGTTGCTGGTCGTTCTCATCATCGACGTGTTCCGTTGCATCTTTCCCATGCGGGCGAGGCCGCTGCCGGCACCGCGGCGCTCCGCGGCCTGGCGCTGGTCTTGGCTGGGCACTGCTGGCTCGCTCACCGCCTGCCGCACTCACGCATCACTTAGGCAAACAAAATTGACTTCGTTGAGAACTATTCTTTTAACGACGCAATGTGCGCATCGCGCTCTCCGCGCGGTGCAGGACGGGCCGCCGTCGCCTCACACAGTCCTTGGCCGCGCCACACACACGTCACAAACACAATAACACTTGGGCACAAGCACTCACACACGCACACGCGCGCACGCGCTCACACGCACGCAGGGGCGCGCGCGCGACGTCGCGGACATCCGCCCTGTCACATGACGGGGAAGGCGGGGCGCGCCTTCATAAGCCGAGCGGCGTCGTTGTCGCGGAGCCGAAGCGCGGCCGACAGAGCCGAGGAGAGCCGAGCGCTGCGGAGAACCGCCTCAGCCGGCGCATCGCACGCCACTGGCTGGCTCGCTCGACGTCTCGCCTTGCCTGGCGGCGGCGTCCCCGCAGCGCCGCGCCTACCCGCCTGCTGGCCCTCCCGCCCGCTGGCCGCCGCGGCCCGCCAGGAAGGCGCGTCGCGGTCCTCCATGTCGGCGCCACGCCGCCAGGCGCCGCAGCACCGAGCCTCCCGTTGCACTTACGGCCGTCAGGGTCCGTCAGAGTCCTTCCACTACGCGCCGGCTTTGTTGCGCTCTGCGAGCACCGCCTCTGCACTGCTTGTGTGCACGCGCGCCAATGGCACTGCAGCAGAGACCTCGCAGCACCTCGCGGGCCTGAGCCAGCACATCCACCTGTTCCACCACGCCCGCGTCGCGTCGGGCCGCGGAGGTCGACGCCCTCCCCTCGCAGCCCGCAGCTGATGCGGGAATCGGGTCACGGCGGCGTCGCGGCGAGGTCGCTGAGGTGACGACGCGGCATGTGCGGCGCGTTGTGCGCCGGTCATTGTGTAACCAAGCGGTGACGCGGCGCGACGCCGTTGCCATGGCGACGTGGAGCGGAGGGCTAGCTGGCTCGCCGCGAACAGGTGGCCGTGCACCATGTTCGTCTCCGGTGGCACCCCTTTTGGCGCCCACTGACTGGGGACTGAGGAGGAGGGCGCTCCGAACAGAGGACTTGCGCCTAAAGAGCCTCACAGACTTGCGCCTGAGCTGCTCAGAGAGGTCGGACGTCCTCTCCTGACTGGCTGGCGTGCCCGTTGGGCTGCCTAGCTGCCAGGCGCGTCACCCGCCGCGCTGCGCTCGGTCGCCTCGTCGCTCGTCGATGAACTGCAGGGCACGTCCAGGCAGATGGCTTGCTCCAATAGATGCAGGTCACTGTCGGTCGAGGCTCGCTCGTTCGTCAGGCAGATGGTGGCGGAGAGGCCGCGGAGGCGACTGTCCTGGCCCCGCACTCCATCCAACCCCACGGAGCTGCCGTCCATGATGCTGGCCGTCTTGGTGGTGCTGCCGCGGCATGGCCGCTCGTCCGTCAGACTGACGCTGGCTCGCGGTGCGGGCTGCGGGGGTTTAGCCTTCCGCCGGTGCACCAGAGTCGTCCCCTCGCCGACGTCCTCCTGGGTGTCATATATTTATTTCTATTCTTAACTGTCCATATCACAAATATTCTACTAGCCAGGGGAAGGCCTACGTCCTCGATGCTGAGCTAGCTTGGCCTAGCTTGGTCAACAGAGCATATTTAGCTAACACTTGCCCTAATAAATATTCTTGTAGGAAATCCTAATTTTGCCCGTTTCAGTTGACCTCTCAGCTGACCCAGCCAATAGAAACATAGAGTAGGTAATTGCGCCCTTGCGTCTCGAACTGAAGAACTACCTTCTGGTGTTTTTCGGGAAGATCGGGCGGGAAGACTGTGAGGTCCTTGTCGCGGAGGGGCCGGTAGCCAGATGGACGTCGACGGTGGATTCGGCAGGCGATGGCGACCACCGTCAAGTAGACCATCAGGCACAGCAGGATGACGCCCAGCAGGTACAGAGCGTGGCGCCCCAGGTCTAGGGAAAGGAATCGGATCTGTAAACGAATTTCTATTGCAAGCTCGCTCGCTCGCTCGCTCTCGCTCGCTCTCTCTCTCTCTCTCTCTCTCTCTCTCTCTCTCTCTCTCTCTCTCTCTCTCTCTCTCTCTCTCTCTCTCTCTCTCTCTCTCTCTCTCTCTCTCTCTTTCTCTCTCTCTCTCAACGACTCTTAGCCTGCATGCAAAGCTCCTACCCGCGAAGCTCCACTTCTGCTTCTTGAGGACGCGGACGTCCGCCGAGAGTGCGAGCGCCCCGCCGGCCACCAGGGCGCACGTGTACACGCCGTTCTGGCCGGCGTCGACGCGCTCCAGCCGCAGCGCCCCGGTCCAGTCCACGCGTGCGGACGCGCCGCGCCGACGCCCCAGCGCAGCCAGCTGCGGCGCACAGTGGGCCGGCGGTCCAAATCCCGGACGCGTTTTGAGCTCCAGAGTCATTAAACAGGACTCGAACCGAACGTGCGACTCCACCAATGGATTCCTTGTTCGGAGAGCAATCCATTGGTAGGGTCACACGTTCACGGTTCGAGTTCTGTTCAGCGACTCTGGAGCTCAAAACTCGTCCCGAGTATTGGCCGCCTGCGGCCCACTGTGCGATGCAGTTACTTACCTTCTTGCGCCGCGCTTGCCACCGCTGCAGGAAGCCCGGCCTCTTGGTGGTGGTGGTGACCTGGCGGACCGTCTCCAGGCCGGCGGGGTCCTCCACCGCCATGCCGTCGTGCTGCCAGGACACGGCGGACTCCATGCTCGCCCTGGTCGCCAACATTCACTCGCCCGTCACGCCGTCGCTCTGCTTCGCTGTGCTTCGCACTGCTTCGTCCAGCTGGCGTACGAACCCAGGACACAGGATGACGAGGTCGTCGCCGGCCTGCAGCTCGTAGTCCACGCGGGGCACGGGGCGCGGGGGGTCGCGCTGCCAGGGCCGTCGGCGCCGAGGGGCGGGGGCGCAGTGCCCCTGGCACCCGTGCTCGTCCACCGCCACGAAGTCCGCCGCGCCCTTGGACAGCGCCGAGATGTCTGCTGGGCGTGAGGATGCCGTCTCGCTGACGGCCGCCCCTGCGCACAGTTGGCCAGAGAGGACCGGCGCAGGCGGCAAAACTCCCGGACGCGTTATGATTTCCAGCCAGACTCGCTAAACGGGACTCGAATCGAACGTGTGACCACACCAATGGATTGTTGTCCGAACGAGGAATCCATTGGTGGGGTCACACATTCGGTTCGAGTCCTGCTTAGCGACTCTACAGCTCAAAAGGCGTCGAGAATTTTGGCCGTTTGCGCCGGTCCCCTGGCCCACTGTGCTGTGTCTTGAACCTACTTGGGTGCGTTTCGGCGAGCAGTGCCGACCGGCAGGGCAGGGCGCTGAGCGGGTCGCCGATGACGTCCACCAGGGGTCCCAGGTGAACGCGGCGCCCTGCAGGGACTCGGAGGCGGCAAGAGGCCTCCCGCTCCCTTACGCCGTCGCTGCCGCCCTTCCGGGTGCAGTTGACGCACGGCCCCCACGGCCCCCAGGCGCTCACCGCCTCCAGGCCGACGCCGGCGGTCCTCAGGGCCGTGCTCAGGGGCAGCAGCGTCGCCCTCCGGTACTCCGGCCAGGCCGGCTCCGGGCCGCGCACCGCGGCGGGCGCCGCCTCGTCCACTGTGCGCATCAAAGGGTCCCCGACGCACAGTGGGCCGGAAGACGCCCAGCGCAGCCAGCTGCGGCGCACAGTGGGCCGGCGGTCCAAATCCCGGACGCGTTTTGAGCTCCAGAGGCGCTAAATAGGACTCGAACCGAACGTGGGACCCCACAAATGGATTCCTCGTTCGGAGAGCAATCTATTGCTGGGGTCACGCGCTCGATTCGAGTACCATTCAGTGACTCTGGAGCTCAGGACTCACGGTCGAGGAGGTACTGGAAGGGGCGGCCGCGGTCCGGGCCTTGCGGGTGGGTGCAGGAGTACAGGCCCGCGTCGGCGCGCGAGACGGCCCGCAGCACCAGCTCGTGGCGGTCCCCGAGGAACACGCGCCGGTCGTCGCGGCGCTGCGACCAGTGCGGCGCCTTGCTCTTCCGCGCCTGCTCCAGCTGCAACCGCGGACACCGCGTTATAGGCGCCGGCCACGCACAGTGGGCCAGAAGATCGGCGCAGGCGGCAAAAATTCTAGACGCGTTTTGAGCTCCGCAGTCGCTAAATGAGACTCTAACCGAAGGTGTGACCCCATCAAAGGATTGCTCCCAGAACGAGGAATCCATTGGATTGGTCGCACGTTTGGTTTCAGTCTCATTTAGCTACTGTGGAGTGCGCGTCTTGAGTTGTGGCCGCCTGGGTCGGTCTTCTGGCCCACTGTGCGGCGGCGACGGGGCTCTCGAAGCACTGGGCGTTGGTCGTCAAGGGACCTGCACGGGCCGTGACCCGGTGGAGTTGACCAGAGCCGCCAGCCGCCACACCGCGCTGACGGCGTCGTCCCCGACAGCGTCCTCCTCCCCGCTGCAACGTGGAGAACGCGGCCGGATGTCAGCAGCAGGATCCTCGTTCGGAGAGCAATCCAATGGTGGGATCACACGTGCGGTTCGAGTCCTCTTCAGCGACTCTGGAGCTCAAAATGCGTCCAGAGTCTAGAGTTTTGGCCACCCTCGCCGTTCTCTGGCCCCTCTGTGCGACGCCGAGTCGTCACGACTAACCAGAAGTTGCACATGAGCACGACGGCGGCGCCGGGCTTGACGAACACGACGGTGGGCGCCCCGAAGAGGCGGTCCGAGACCAGGCTGGCGCGCGGCTCGCAATGCCGCTGCGTGCGGTGCTCGTCCTTGTCCACGGCGGCGACCAGCAGGGCGACCAGGGCGAGCTGCGCGCCGAGCGGATGGAGACGAACGCCACTCACTGTTCTTCGCAACATATCCTTTTTTCTGCGATTACTTCCACCCTCAGCGTACGGCTGGTACCCAATCAATATTGATTGCAGTTCGGCTCAGCCTTTTGAAAAGCCCGGGGGTACGGCAGCACGGCTAGTTGTATGACAAATTGTTGTTTCAGCCCTTTCTATTTTTCATACCAGCTTCATGGTTACCCACAAAGGAAAAGAGGTGCTTCGTCTGCTGCGAAGCGTAAATATTGTGGTTGCATCACAGCACCACACAGCACAGACTCCCCGGTTCTCGAACTATCTCATTGATTTTTTGAAATTCTTCATGCAAATGTGAGAATCTGCGTGTTTTCTATCTCTGTTTCATGAGCACTTTAGCTGTCCTGTGTCAGGATATCGTTAGCAGTACAGTGCAGGCTTTTAAAAAGATAGGCGTTGTGAGAAGTGACATCTGAAACTTCTTCTAATCATTTTGTCTTCCATTCTCAGATGGGTCAGTCTGGCAGTTGTGAAAATTCCATCCCCGAAAAAGTTACATCGCTACAAGATGAACTGTGTCGTCAAGCTCGTAGCATTACTGAAATAGCTAACCTCTCATATGCAGAGTTTCAGCAACAATTGGGAGACTTGAACAAGTTGTAAGTTAAAATTACAATGCCTTTCATTATTCACCATCAAGCCTTTTTCCAGGTCTTTAAAATTTTGTCATCTTTTAAGGTCAAAGCATTGCATGGATGCAGATGGAAAGATAATGGTCTTTGCCGTTAAAAAAGGCAGTGACTCCACCATTCTGTGGAGGGGAACTGTAAAAATTGCCTGCATTAAAATTGACATGTCTACAAACAAAATTGATACTTATCGTCTTCTTACTCTGGGACAATTCTTGAAGGTATTCCTCAGTGCTTGGATTGAACTATCTCTTATTTACAATTCCTAGTTCAATCCGGTTTTGTTACCAGGTGTTCCGCTCTATCCAAAGCCAATTTGCCGCTGCGCAGCAATCTTCAGGAAGCAGAGGATCACGTAGTACATCAGTAGATGAGTCGGATACTTCATCTTCTTCTACGTCATCCAGTAAAGCAAACAGCTCACGTGCTTTCACCAGCACAGATGCCATTACGCTTCTGGAGCAGAGGGTTCAAGAGGCAGCTAGTGGTATTTTAGATATTGACAAACTAACAGAATGCTGTATTTGTTTGGACCGGAAGCCAGAAGTAATGCTACCATGTGCACATAGCTACTGCCTGGTGTGTTTCAAACAGTGGTCAGTACCTCTTCTTTAAATTTGTAAATTTTCAAAATGATTACCAGTTACTTTCTACTGCAAATTGTTGAATGTCTCTTTCAGGAATGTGAAACACAAGACATGTCCTATCTGCCGTGAAGCACTTGACAGCTCAGATGAGACTTGGGTGATTTCCGATTTCCCAGCTGAGAATGAGATCAGTGAGGATATTTGCCATTCCCTCATGAAGCTTGCATCTAGTCCTCCTGAAGAGAGCAGGTGATAGGTAAAATATTTAATACAGGAGATAATGCGTGCAAAGCTGACCGAGCACTATAACATTGATTTTTTGATCTCCATTAATTAATGCATGTATATTTGTATGTAAACTTACAAAGATGGAAGCAAAATGTGGATTTTGAAATAATTAAGAGCAAAAAATAGCAAATTTTTAATGAATGCTGTGTCTGTCTGAATTTTGTGTGATTGACAACCAAATGGAGAGCTTCACTTGCCATGAAAACCAAAAGGAGAGCTGCACTTGCCATGCTCGCTCAG
Source organism: Stenchaetothrips biformis (assembly GCA_030522485.1). Lineage (NCBI taxonomy): Eukaryota > Metazoa > Arthropoda > Insecta > Thysanoptera > Thripidae > Stenchaetothrips > Stenchaetothrips biformis. Next base: position 24,233,412 of record CM060086.1, on the reverse strand, counting down.
CAATGATAATGTTGCTTTCTCGTAACTATCATGAATCATGACATAACTTATATTTTCATATCGCATAAGATTTAAAATCAAAACATATTATAATGATCGACCCGTCCTAAGAAAATGATTGCTACTAGGCTGGCAGCTAGCCTCTTTAGGACTAGTTCCTTGCTGTGAGCTCAGTGACAATTCTTTTCTTGAGACCGTTCAATGTAAAATATATTCACCATATTAAGGCTTTGATAACCTTCAGATTCCCCCATTTAGTGGACTCTTCTTACTTATGGTTGTGCAACCTTATACTAAAAATGTAAAACTTTTTGATTCATTCTTTCATATTAAAAATCAGGTAGGAAGAACAAGTTTTGATTTGAGTACTGTGTCTAGTTATCACCTGTGTCTCCAAAAATGTTGAGGTTTGTATACTGTACAGTGTAGTACAATTACATAATAGCTTTTATCCACAGGATGACCTGTTTACTAAGGCAAACGATTTTCTAACATTATCAAGTTATTTGATAAATTTACCCATATTTTATGCAGTCTAGAATTATTTGAGCAGTTGTCTGTCTGGTCACCTTGGTATTTTTTAAAACAGTACTCTGCTTAGCAAACTTTTCTTATCTTACTTTTCTTCTAAATTTTTTGCCTTAGGAAACATGTATTCAACAAAAGTTCCATAGTTTCAATTCCTGTGATAGTGGAAGTGTTTATCAACCTTCACAGTAGACCCAATATGTTATGGACCCAGGTCGGTATTGTTTTTTGTCCAAAGAGTGATGAGCATTTGAATTACTGTAATTCACTTGGTAGTTGTGATATCTTAAATTATAAATTCTAATTTATTTTAATGTTACAAACTGTATTGTTACACTAAAGGAGGATAAAATCTTCTGTCTGATTCGACATCTTTTCTTTCCACATTCTCAACGATGCTGTCTTTACCACGGCCAACAGGGGTCAGGACATGACTGAATCCACACCTTCAACATATCTTTTTCAGCAGACATGACAGCTGTGTAGGTAGTTAACTAGGCAAATGAAAGATTCTCAGTTAGAGACAATGCCACAATTGCTGTTATTTTTACTGAATATTGATAATTTTGATAGATACCTTATTAAGCACTGGCCGTGTAGAGAGGACATTCACCAGGGATTGGGGCACGTCTTTGTTACCAAGCTGATCCATACAATGTATAGCAGGGTTACGTCGGTCATCATAGAAGGGAGGATCCTTCCAATGGTCGAAGTTGGTTTGAACAAGGAACCAGTTGCCCATTTGTTTCTTTTGTTTTTGTCCGAGTGGCCAGATGTTGAAACTGTTTCTTCCTCGGGTTATTATGCAGCCCTGTACAACACACACAGGAAAAATAAAAGCTCACATGATAGAGAATAGGGAACAACATTTTGTGCACGCATTTCAATTTATGTACCTCTTTTGATGAGATCCCAGATAATATGAAGTAAACTGGTGCTACAAGAGGTGCTTTTGCAAGCATTTTCTGTGCACAGGTGAAACTATTGCATTTTTCCATGACTTGCCTGGTAAGAAAACCTATCCACTGTTGATCGCGCATGCCCAAAATCCACTCTGTAATTCCAACATAACCACCATTCACTCTGAAACGTTCATCTATGGTTAAAGTGAATTTTTGCTGAAACAAAATTCATATCATATTAAAAATGATTGGAAATGAAGCAAAACGAACCTTACCAAAAGGATTCAACCATTACTCACTGGTTTGAGTGCTGTTAAAACACCAGTGTATCCTGCATAGTTAACTGCACGGTACACAGTATTGTTCCCTCGCACAAAACGTAATTGAACCACAAGAGGTTTTAATAAACTGGTAGTTTGCCAAGTATGATTCAAGGGGTCCCACCTGGATGTGTGGAAACACAGCAAGATTCCATAATTGAAAACCAATGTCTGATGTTGAATCAAAAATAAGCTGAATATTTTTAAAAGGCATTACATACCCTAAGAAAAGACCAAAGTCTAAATTCCTTCCATGGAACATCACTCCTTTATCTGACTGTGCAACAATAGAGGTGCAAGCACTGAAAAATTCATAAAATACATTGAACAGAGTGATTTCCCCTATGCCAACTCCAGTGGCCTCAGAAATCCCAATCAATTCTTCTCTGTACTCTCTTGGCAAAGTTTTTGTAAGGAGAGGTAAAACATTATCAACCATCCAAAACACACTTTGTCCAAATAGTAAATCAGAATTGTTTTTGATGTGCTCAATGAGAAGCATGATCTGAAGAATGTACAATGAAAAAAGTATACTATAGAAAGATTAGGAGTAAATGCAAAATTGACATGAACACACTACACACTTCCTCTTTTTTGTCGTGAACAAGCTTTCTCCATCTCTTCCTTGGTGGAAAATCCAAATTTATTAAATACTCCGGTATATCTCTGGAAGCAGAATATCCAATTAGTTCCATTTAACATAAGTTTTTGTGGGTGTTAATTGTATCGCTTACAGTGAGGGAGGTGGCACCACATCAGTCTCACAATGATCAAACTGCAAGGAAACATTTAAATATCCATTATTCAGGAGTAATTTATGACTTTTATGGAACATTGAATGCCAATATCCATACCGGGGAGAAATTACTTGGTCGAATGTAATTCATGTCAGAGAAGTTCAGTGCTGCTTTGATGCTCCCTTGTCCATCACCCATATCAGCCAGCATGGCAGAACACATCAAAACTACCAAGAGGAAATGCAGCCACCATACCTTCATTTTCTATGAGATAAAATAAAGCATCACAAAAGGAATTAAACTTTGATCAATCAGAAACATCTAGGGCAAAAAATTAAACCACACAATGAAGTGGAAGGGTGTTCAAAATGAATATAACAAAGTTCAGTTAAATGGTGTTTCATTTGCTTTAATCAATAGCAAGTACAAGAAGTGTGACAACTTAAGTTAAATCAGTCTGAGTACAATAATAAAGCTGCAACATACCTGCTGAATTGCAACATTATAAAATCACCAAAACATGACTGGTGGCATTCAAATGAATAGAACATGGAATTCACATCACAAATGACATAATTTTAGCTGTATTACATAACCACATGTCCAAAATCAGAAATACATTGTAAAATAATATGATGGCAACAAATCTTACAATCAGCATCAGAGATCAACCATTGGCAGCCTTAAATACGCTGCATGTCAAAAATAACAACTTACAGACAAAGAATTACATAGGTAACATAAACTAAACAAAAACATAACAGTTGAAAGTGCCTAGGAATCATCTAATGCAGCTGTATTGCTGGCAGTCAACTGTAACAAATGTTCCCAGGTTGTCAAGAGCAACACCTTTAGCCTCCATGGGAGAATGAATTTTAATTTGTCTGACATGAGTGTCTCGTCCATTTTGGTGATTGCTAAGAACAGCTATCTGAATCATAAAGGTCCTGATGGGACGATCATGAATGTCTTTAAGTGGCACACGAACCCATCCATTAGGCTCATTAAGTTCTATTACTTCAACTTCCTGGAGATCGTTGAAATTGGTTCCAGCTCGAATGGAGATTCTGCAGAATTTCAAAGTAATTAAATGAAAACAATACTGACAACATCAGAATATTTATCCCACATAAAATGTGAATGAACAAACCTGCTAGGACAGTAGCTCTCATCTATCTTGTAATCAAAGTATATGCAGATATCCCGTACTGTTGTCTTTCGACGAAACTGAATGTTGACAAGGTGAGGCAGCTGCCCATCGGACTGCCAGTAGGTATCCATACAGCCATCTCTCAACTGGCCGATACCGTTTCCTGAAAAAGAGAAACCCCAATTAGATAAAAATCTGCCACATGGAAAGCGGTCAGTACCTGGTCAACAAACATAGCCTGAAACTGCAAGCAAAACAAAAGCCTCGAAAGTGGCACTATCGCGCCCAAAACGGGGGGGCAGCGATGAGAAGGGAAGCCAATACCGGCGATAAATAGATGATCGGAAAAGTTCAAAACCTACCTGGTTTGCACGAAGAAAGACTCCAAACCGCTTGAGATCCAACTTCCCGGACTTTGCCGGCGCGTTCATCTTTGGTAGGGTCAACATCGCCCCCTGACCGAGGCACAGTCGTCATGGTTTCTAACGGAGCGTCACGGCCACAAAGATTTACTTGACTTTCCGCTTCTTCTGAGCCTCAATCGCTATATACTGACGTTTCGTTTCGCCTCGCTTTCCACTGTGCTCTGTACTCGTTGTTCGTCCCCTCCCTGCACCCTGCTTCTCTCTTCGAACTTCGAAAGCTGTCAACTAACCTCCCAGGATTGTCGAAATAATGAAAAATTCGCCCGAACGACGCTCAGCTGTTCGAAGACCTGTAGCCCAGGTGGCGCGGCGGGCGGCTGCTTTTCGAGTTTGCGTTGCGGATTCGGACCGGGCGGACAGTTGGTTGAATGAAACACGATTCGAACCGTTCAAACTGACGATTCCTTTGTCTGCTCGGCGCTGACCGAAAGAAGACACACACTGCGTGAAGTACCTTTGCAAGAGAAAATATCCGGTTTCGAATGAGGAAAAGTGCTGGAGTGAACACCAGCGGGCGGCCGTGACTGTCTTCAGCTCGGCCAGTAGCAGCGGTTGAGCCTAAACCAAATCAAAATTAATTCATTGGCGGGTGCAGCGTGTAGTGCGCAGCGGCAGCGGGCAGATGGCGCAACGGAGGGATGCTGCATGGATGTGATGGGGGGGGGGGGGGCAGCAGGGCGGGGAGGAGGTGGGGAAGCGAGAGGCTCGCCTGCAGCGGCGGACAGTCGCCGCACTAGCTCGCAGCTGTGCTTCTTTCTAAAAAAAATAAATTTCTGCAAATTTTGTTTGTGACCATGTACGTTAGAGGGTTGGGTGTCCGTTTGCCGTCCCACTGTTTGCGCTGCCACTGCTTGCTACCGGGCTTCCCATGCGGGCACTCGCCGCGCTGCGCCCGTGGCCTTCGTTTGGGGAAGTCCAGCACCATATGGGCAGGTCGCGGCCCCGACGCTCTATCTCTCTCGCACTCATTGCTCGTCGCGTAGGGGAGGTGCGAGAGTCAGAGCACAGGCGGCCAAAACTCTAGACGCGTTTTGAGCTCTAGAATCGCTGAATGGGACTTGAACCATACGCGAGACCTTCCCCCCATGGATTCCTCGTTCGGAGAGCAATCCATTGGTGAGGTCAAACGTTCAGTTTGGGTCCCATTTAGCGACTCTGGAGCTCAAAACACGTGTGGTGTTTTGACTGTGCGGCGACGCTCTCGTTAGGGTTGACGGTATGTGGTTAACGTTGACGGCGTGGTTGAAAACCACATGAACGTGTGTGTGTGTGTGGGGGGGGGGGGGGCTCTGCCATCATTGGCCATCATCTTCTGCCGCCGGGGACGCCCCACCACGGCCGAGTCGGGCAGCGGCGCGACCTGTCTCTTGGCCGGTCTTCGCTTTGCTTGGCCGCTCTGCCGTGGCTGCTGCTGTCTGCCGGCCAGGCCAGTGCCGCCGCGACCAACACTCACGTCACACTCACACTCGACTCCTGCTCGACTCGATCGTCGCCCCGCAGCCGGCACTTCGCTCAGCACCGCCTCTCCAGCCATGGCGGCCCCAAGGGCGGCGCCGTCCCGGCCGCGGCCAGCTCTCCTCGCCGCCGTCCTGGCCGCCGTCATCGCGGCCCTCGGCCAGCCCGCCGCGGCGCAGTCAGGTGGGCACGGCAGCACGGCGCCCTGCAGACTGATCATTGCGGGCACTGCTTGCGTTGCACAGTGGGTCAGATAATCGCTGAGGCGGCCAAAACACCGGACGCGTTTTGAGCTCCAGAGTCGCTAAATGAGAGTCGAACCGAACGTGTGGCCCCCACCAATGGATTGCTCTTTAAACGATCGGTCTGCTGACAGGTGTTCGCATCTGTGTTTTGTTTGTGCTCGGCAACGGTGGAGGCAAGGTAGGAATCTGGGTCGGTGTGTGTGTGTGCGCGCACAGCGAGTGTATTTCGGTTCAGCTTCACAATATTTCCTTATCGTCAAGAGATGTGGTGGGGGCGCGGCGGGGCGGGGTGGGGTGGGGTGGGGCGGGGCAGCGCAAGGCCTTGGTCCAGATCGGACCGCGTGATCAGGCATTTAACGCGAATGGTGGGACTCGATTTTCCCTTTTCATTCTGGTAATTTTCACTTTTCGGAGTTCCCACGCGAGTGACCTTCGAGAAGGCAAAGGTGGTGTGCCGTTTAGCGCACCGAGACGCCGGAACTGCCCCCGGCCAGACTTTGGGTGTTTCCGTTTCCATGCTCTCTGCTTGCCAAGATACGAACCTCCGGGTCCCGCAGCCGCGCACAGGTGGTGTCCGTGCCGCTGTGCCGGGTTCAAGGTCACGCCGCGCGCGCGCGTTCACACACACACACACACACACACACACACACACACACACACACACACACACACACACACACACACACACACACACACACAGCGGCACGGAACCGCGACACTAGAGTGCGATTGGGGATATAGGATGCTGGAGGGGGCCTCGTGTACCATCAAGTCTTCCGTCGTCATCCGAGTTATTGTGTGGTACAGTGGTGGATCCAGAGGCTGCCTTGAGGGGGGGGGAAGCAGCACTTTTTGCTTACTTACAGGGGCAAAGTAACACTTTTTGCCTACTTACAGGGGCAAAGTAGCACTTTTTGCCTACCTTTTAGGCGGCTACCTAGGTGCTATGGGGGGGCAACCCCCCCCCCCCCCTGTATCCACGCCTGGTGTGCTAATGGCGACGCTCCAGAATCTAGTAGCGATGCATTCTTTTGTACTCTTCGCGCCGTCCAAGCGCGACTCATTCCACGAGTCATTACATGACGAACGTGATGGAATTGCCAGCGCCATCCGGATGGCGTCCCGGGGCTCAAAAAAGCCTTCTCATGTTCAAGTTAAAGTAGCGCCTGGAGTGGCGAGGTAGGCCACCCAACGGGCTGGTGCGCGAACCGAGTGGACTAGACGTCGGGGCGCCTCTGTATTGATGTTGTTGTTGATGTTGTTGTTGTTGTTGTTGTTGTTGTTTGCCTTAAGACGGCGCTGTGTTGTTCCAGGCGGCAGCTGCTACACACCGGACGACCAGGCCGGCGCCTGCATCCCCGTGGTGCAGTGCCCGCCGCTGGTAGCGCTGCTCCGGCAGCGGCCCGTGCCCCCCGAGAGCGTGCAGTTCCTGCGCAACAGCCAGTGCGGCTTCCAGGCCAACATTCCCCTCGTAAGTGGCCCCATGTTCCTGCGACTCTGTGCTGTGTGGGCCTGTCACAGTGGGTGCACGCGGCCGACACTCTAGACGCGTTTTAAGCTCTAAAGTCGCTAAACAGGACTCGAAGCGAACGTGTGACCCCATCAGTGGATTGCTCTTCGAACAAGCAATCCATTGGTGGGGTCACACGTTCGGTTGGAGTCCCATTTAGCGACTTGGGAGCTTAAAACGCGTCTAGAGTTTTGGCGCCTGCGCCGGACTTCTGGCCCACTGTGAGCGGGTATATGTAACTCATTAGAGGTGCTGTCGCTGTAGCCGGGCAGCTCTTCCTGCTGCATACCAATTCGATGCCAGAGACGTTAGAGCAACGAGTGCGACCGGAAACGTTTCACAAAGCACTTCTGCCTTTGGCAACCTGTTGCTGACCCTCGTCTGTTTGATTCCAGGTTTGCTGTCCAAACACGGGGGACCGTCGGCCCAACCCCAACAAGCGTCCGTCCACCCCCAAAAACCGGGGCACCACCTCGACGACGACGCCGCGGCCGCGCCGGCCCAGCAGCCCCGCCCAGCAGCAGCAGCAGGGCGGCCACGCCAACCTGCGCCTGCTGCCCACCGACGTGTGCGGCGTCGACCTCAGCCAGCGCATCTTCGGCGGCAACGAGACGGACCTGGACGAGTTCCCCTGGATGGCGCTGCTGCAGTATCGCAGCGGTGAGTGAGAGCACATAGTGGGCGCGACGCGTTGAAAAACAGCGCACAGTGGGTCAGAAGAGCGATGGAGGCGGTCAAAATCCCGGACGGATTTTGAGCTCCAGTTCAGAGTCACCCAATGTGAGACTCGAACGTCTTGGCCCACCAATGGATTCCTCGTTCGGAGAGCAATCCTTTGGTGGGTCACACAAACGATTCGAGTCCTGTTTAGCGCCTCTGGAGCTCAAAGCGCGTCTAGAGTTTTTGCCCCCTACGCCGGTCTTGTGGGCCACTGTGCGCGTGGCGTTCGAAAAGCGAAGCGAGCCTCACGCTTGCCGCCCCGCCTTGTTGCAGCCCGCGGCCAGCTCGGCTTCTACTGCGGCGGCGTGCTCATCAGCAAGCGCTACGTGCTGACGGCGGCCCACTGTGTCGCCGAGGACTCCATCCGACTGTGAGTGCGACCCGTCGCTGACCGACTGTACTCCCCGTGCGAGGAACAAACTCGGTGCATGGAGTAGAGACTGTCTTGTACACTGGCTGACGGCTAATGCGTTCCTTCCTCCGGCCGCAGCGTGAGCGTGCGCCTGGGCGAGCACGACACCAAGACCAGCCCGGACTGCAGGCCCGACTACACGAACGGCGGCCAGATCTGCGCCGCCCCCGCCGTGGACGTGCCCGTCGAGCGGTCCATCTCGTACCCGGAGTACACCAAGTCGGACCCCAACCACTATCACGACATCGCCCTGCTCAGGCTGTCCAGGGACGTGCAGTTCACTGGTGAGGAATTCCCTCAGGCGCGGACGGCGCGCAGCGCGCCGGAAGAGCGGCGCAGGCGGTCAAAACTCTGGACGCGGTTTGAGAGTTTGAGCTCCAGAGTCGCCTCATGGCACTCGAACCTAACGTGTGACCCCACCAATGGATTGCTCTCCAAACGAGGAATCCATTGATAGTCACACGTTCAGTTCGACTCCTGTTTAGCGACTCTGGAGCTCGACACGCGTCTAGAGTCTTGTCCGCCTCCGCCCGTCTCCTAGCCCTCTGTGCGACGCCCGACGGCGCTGAGTCCCTTGGGTGCTTGCCTAATGAACCCTCTGTTTCCAGACTGGATCAAGCCAATCTGCCTGCCGACAAGCAACGAAATCGCCTCCAAGTCCTACGTGGGCAAGAAGCTGTGGGTGGCGGGCTGGGGCAAGACGGAGACGCGTAAGTATCACACAGACAGAGGGTGCATTTCGGCCGATGCAGCACAGTGGGCCAATAGAACGGCGCAGGCGGCCAAAACTCTGGACGCGTTTTGAGCTCCAGAGTCGGTAAACAGAACAGAACCTCTGACCCCACCAATGGATTCCTCATTCGGGAAGCAATCCATTGGTGGCGTGTCACGTTCGGTTCGAGTCCCATTCAGCGACCCTAGAGCTCAAAACGCGTCTTGAGTTTTGGCCGCCTGCGCCGTTCTACTGGCCCACTGTGCGGCCGCGCGCCCGCTCCTCGACCACTAACGCCCCTCTGCTTGCAGGCTCCGAGAGCGACGTGAAGCTGAAGCTGGCCGTGCCCGTGGTGTCGAACGCGGACTGCCAGCCCGTGTACCAGAAGGCGGCGGTGCGGCTCAGCAGCGGCGGCCAGCTGTGCGCCGGCGGCTCGCAGGGCCGCGACTCCTGCAACGGCGACAGCGGCGGCCCGCTCATGGGCCCCGACCTCCACGAGAGCGGCGACATCCGCTGGTTCAGCACCGGGGTGGTGGCCTTCGGGCCCGTCAAGTGCGGCCAGGCGGGCTGGCCCGGCGTGTACACCCGGGTGGCGCACTACATGCCCTGGATCCTGGACACCATCACCAACTAGACCCCGGCCGCCCGGCGTGTGCACCAGGGTGGCGCACTACATGCCCTGGATCCTGGACACCATCACCAACTAGACCCCGGCCGCCCGGCGTGTGCACCAGGGTGGCGCACTACATGCCCTGGATCCTGGACACCATCAGAGACTAGGCCAGTGTCGTCGTTGTCGTCGGCCTCCTCGTCACGGCTAAGTCTGGCGGCGACCCCCCGGTGAGCTTGCGGGCCTAGCGCCGTCGCACAGTGGGGCTGAAGACAGGTGGGGACGGTCCAAATCCCGGACTGGGATTTTGTCGCCTGCGCCTGGCCTCTGGCCCACCGTGCGACGTGCCGTCGCGGGCGGGCATCCCCGAGGACGGGCCCTTGCCTGTTGCGACGGGGGTCTTGGTCTCCACGACTCTGCTCGCGGCTGTCGTACCGACTTGGACTTCACCGCGGCGGACGCCCGGGACCGTTCTTTCATTTTTGGGGCACAGGACTGAAAATAAATTTAAGTGCCCCTGCTAACAGCTGGGTTGTATCATCCGTCAACTTCTCTGTGATTCATTTTCTTTATTTTCTGTGGACCCATTTTTTTATTTTTTTTGTTAAATACTACAATTGATTGCCAGGACAATTTTGCATGTAAGCTTTAGGTTTTAAGAATAATACTTCACAGTATATGACTGGATTTTATTTTACGAAGTAAGTTAGAATTTTCTACCAATGCGATGTTGTGTTCTGTGTTGTAATTGCGAGCAGATTGGTTGACGCAATTATTACTTTTGAGGGTTTTTTTTTCCACTCAGATTTTAATTATGTGTGCTTATGTGCTTGAGTGTAAATGAGGTCGCAAATAAACAAAAAAGCTTGCAGAACGTAAGGTTTTATTTGTCTTGGTGGCGAAACCATGTGACTTGAGCACGACCTCTTTGACGATCATTTACTATCACAAATTTTAAGGTATCTGCAATTGTAATGCAAACCAACTATTGAATGTAAAGGCCTGCAAGACACAGTGCAAGCTAGTATAAGCTGTTGTTCATTCCTATCTTTGGACACAATATGCCCACTTTTGAATCCTCTGAAACACACCGGCTTCTACTGTATCACCGTCATCGTCGTCATCGTCGGCTGGTTCCGGTGATTCCCGTCTGCACCGCACAGTGGGTCAGAAGACCGTTGAGCCGGCCAAAATCCCGGACACGTTTTCAGCTCCAGAGTCGCTAAATGGGACTCGAATCGAACGTGTGACCCCACCAATGGATTCCTCGTTTAGAGAGCAATCCATAGGTGGGGTCACGCGTTCAAGTCGAGTTCCATTCAGCGACTTTGGAACTCAAAACGCGTCGAGAATTTTGGCCGCCTCAACGATCCTCTGACCCACTGTGCACCGTGCATTGTAGATTCCCCCAGGATTCCCGGCCCGTCTGCTCCGCTGTAAGTACGCACGCCCGATTCCCGGACGCGGTCCAGGTCCTGCAGCGCCATTCGGAAGAGTCGTTCCGTCGCTCTGTCTCTGCCGCACTCGTGATCCTCCGCGAGGGTGCGAGAGAGACAGAGCTAGCGGCGCTAGCGGCGCTGCTGCTGAGTCCCCGGGCTTGACAGCGAGGGTCCGCGTCACGACATAGCCTGCCCGGTTCGCGGAAAGGCGGGGGACTGGACCTGGGCGCCCCACTCCGCCGCGACGGGGTGGACCGGGCTTCGCACCTCGCAGTGCAGGCCGCCACAGGCCGCCACCGCCAGGCTCAGGATACGCTACGCAGGCATTGCCAGGCCGGTCGCCGCCTGTGTCGCATCCTCAACCCGTCCGATCAGCCCGCCCGCCAGCCATGGCCTTGCCGTGGGCCGCCCTCGCCGTCCTCGCCGCCTTCGCGCTGGTCCTGGCCGAGCCCGCCGCGGCGCAGTCAGGTGAGCCGTTGATCTGTCGCTACTCTGCGCGCGAGAGACCCCCCGCACACAGTGGGCCAGAAGACCGACGGAGGCGATCAGAATCCCGAACGCGTTTTAAGCTCCAACGTCGCTAAACGGGGCTCGAACCGAACGCGTGACCCAGCATTGCTCTCCGAACGAGGAATCCATTGGAGGGGATCACACGTGCAGAGTTCACAGTTCACATACTACATACCTCTGCGCGTGGGTCACCGACCACGTCCTTCTCTCGTCTAACTTGCCGCGGATAGTAAGAACTTTGCAGATGAATTTACGGGCCGCGCCGATACTCCGCGCTCGCGTGGCTGAGAGAGAGAGAGAGAGAGAGAGAGAGAGAGAGAGAGAGAGAGAGAGAGAGAGAGAGAGAGAGAGAGAGAGAGAGAGAGAGAGAGAGAGAGAGAGAGAGAGAGAGAGAGAGAGAGAGAGAGAGAGAGAGAGAGAGAGAGAGCTCGTTTTAGCTTGCTCTGCGATTTGGCCTTGGCGATGACGCGACCGGCTAATCAGACATTCGCTGGGATTTCCCCTCCGCGGCCGCGGGCCCTTGTTATGCAGAAACGGGCATCGCTGTCCTCGACGCCACAGACACGCCTTGAATGGGGACATTGTTACGCACGCCAAGCCATCAATAGCAATAGCATTGTGACGCCGAGTCGGGGCGCCCACATAGGTAGGCAACCCAACCTGCAGGCGCCTGAGGCGGGAGGCCTGGCTGCACTGAAACCTTAAGTTTGTACTGAGTACGCACTTACGTTTTCGGTGTGTAAGTGTAGAGGCCTTCATCATCTCTTCGGGCTCTAGCTGTCTGGACTTGTTCTGTGTTCTGTGAGACGTCGAGCAGTCAAGTCAGGAGGACCTCCTCCTGTCAATGATTGACTAATCAATGGTACTCGGACCACAAAATCGAGCAGGAAAATGGCCGTTTGCCATCGATTTGACGTGGTGTCAACCAGTGGCGGATCCAGAGGCGTCCTTAGGGGGGGGGGAGAAGAAGAAGCAGTAGCCTTGTTGCCTAGCACTCAGCCCCCTGTATCCGTGCCTGGTGTGGAGACGACCATTTTCTGACGGGGCGTGGCCGGCGTCTGCGCAGGCAGCTCCTGCTTCACCCCGGACGACAGGCCGGGCTCCTGCATCTCCGTGGTGCGCTGCCCGCCCCTGGTGGCGCTGCTGCGGAAGAAGCCCGTGCCCCCCGAGAGCGTGCAGTTCCTGCGCAGAAGCCAGTGCGGCTTCGAGGCCGCCGTCCCGCTGGTGAGTCGCGTCGCCGCGCCGTGGCTAGATGTGCGCCTCACAGTGGGCCAGAAGACTAGGGATTTAAAAATACCGGTAATTTAAAATCCTTACCGTAAGTTACGGTAATATTGGTAATATACGGTAATATTACGGTAATTTTGGTATTTTTCTAAAAAATCAAGAATTTATACGAAAATTCTGAAAATAAATTATATTTTCAAAGAAAGGGTTCTACAAACACGTACAATGAAAGGGGAAAAGTACAAAATCAAGTAATAAGAGTACAGAGAGTAAACGATACATAGTCATTAGCCATTATACAATAGGCAGGTACGTACAGGTACGCACATATTCTACTTAAGTCCGGTCATTCTAACGACACTGAGAATGAAAGAGTCATGATCATGACTAAAAATTAGGGTGAGGAATTCTTCATCACCCAAATTCGGGTGATAAAGTGTTCCTCACCCAAAAATGGGTATTGATCATGACTCTTTCATTCTCAGTGGAGGTCGTGCTCTGCGAGACCTGGTAAGTCGGGCCTCGGTACCAGTAGCCGCGGCTGCGGTCACCCTGGGGGGAACAGGCGCAGCCGCCGTGTCATGAGGAGGAGTAGGAACCCTTTGCTCATGCGGGAGAGGACGCGGTATTGGCCCTTGCTCCGCTTCGGGCTCACGCAGGGGCTCGTCCACCGGCACATGATCTTCCTCCTCTTCACTGTCTGATTCCGGCAGCCAGACCGGCCGCTTGTGACGAGGCGGGGGCAAGCAGCAGCCATATGGCAACACAGCAGGGCTCGCCCGACGCGCGGGAAGCTCAAATGCACTGCCGCAACGCCGCCGGAGCGGGATTTGCGCCTTAATACGCGTATACGCCAATATTACCAATATTACCAATGTTACCGCCTCACCGTAACTTACCGTAATTTACGCGTAAGTTACCGAATCTTACGGGTAATATTACCGGGCTTTAAATCCCTACAGAAGACAGGCGCGGGCGGCCAGAACTATAGACGGGTTATGAGATCAACAGTCGCTAAATGGACCTCGAACCGAACATGTGACCCTACCGATGGATTGCTCTCCGAACGCGGCATCCATTGGTGGGGTCACACGTTCAGTTCGAGTCCCATTTAGCGATTCTGGAGCTCAAAACTCGTCCGAGACTCTGACCGCCTCTACCGGTCCTCTGGCCCACTGTGCGACTTGGCTTGCTGTTTCTGTTTCTCAATGCCACCCTCCCTCCGCCCACGCGCTCTGCGTAGGTGTGTTGCCAGAACACGGGAGACCGCGCGCCGAACCCGGCCGTCAGGCCCACGACCAGCAACCGCGTGTGGCCGGATCCGGTGACGCCCCCGCCCACGTCGCCTAGCGGCCCCAGCGGCCCCAGCGGCCCCAGCGGCCCCGGCGCTCCCGGCACGCAAGGCGGCCACCCCAACGCCGGCCTACTGCCCTCGGACGTGTGCGGCATCGACCTCAACCAGCGCATCTTCGGCGGCAACGAGACGGAGCTCGGCGAGTTCCCCTGGATGGCGCTGCTGCAGTACCGCAGCGGTGAGTACTACGTACTACCGCACAGTGGGGTGGGCAGGTCAAAATCCCGGACGGGTTTCGAGTCGCTAAATGGGACTCGAACCGAACGCGTGACCCCACCAATGGATAGCTCTCTAAACGAGGAATCCATTGGTGGGGTCACACGTTCGGTTCGAGTCCTGCTTGTAGCGACTCTGGAGCTCAAAACGCGTCTAGAGTTTTGGCCGCCTGCAACGCTAAGGGTCTGTTGAGACCTAAAAGCGCTGCTGCTGCTGCTGCTGCTGCTGCTGCTGCTGCTGCTGCTGCTGCTGCTGCTGCTGCTGCTGATGATGATGATGATGATGATGATGATGATGATGATGATGACCCAACCCCGTGTTGCAGCCCGCGGCCAGCTCGGCTTCTACTGCGGCGGCGTGCTCATCGCCAAGCGCTACGTCCTGACGGCGGCCCACTGTGTCCAGGAGGACTCCATCCGACTGTGAGTCCATCGCCACGACCGGCCAGCGCGCTCCGAAACTTGCTTTATTCGTCGCTGTCTCCGCCGCACTCACTGGGCGTCCCGTCTAACAAGCTATTCCAGAGAACGAGGGAAGATGAAGACAACGAAGAAGAAAACGCTTCTGCGCATGGTGCAAACGTCCCCTTCCACTCAGAGTTGGCGTCTGTGCATGCGCAAAAGCGCTTTTCTTCTTCAAGTTCTTCTTCTTCCCTCGTTCTCTGGAATAGAGGACTCGGCCCAGGCGAAACAAGAAGAAGAAAGGAAGAAGAAGAATCTTCACGAACATGGCGGCCGGTCCCTGATTGGTCGTAGCAGCCGACGGCGGCCATGTTCGTGAAGATTCTTTTTCCTTTCTTCTTCTTTTTTCGCCTGGGCCAAGTCGTCTATAGCTTACTCCATGCCTTCCTAACCTAACCTAACCTTCCTCCGGCCGCAGCGTGAGCGTGCGCCTGGGCGAGCACGACACCAAGACCAGCCCGGACTGCAGGCCCGACTTCTTCGGCGGCCAGACCTGCGCCCTGCCCGCCGTGGACGTGCCCGTGGAGCGCGCCATCCCGCACCCCGAGTACAGCACGCGGGACCCCAACCACTACCACGACATCGCGCTGCTCAGGCTGTCCAGGGACGTGCAGTTCACCGGTGAGAAGCTGCTAAAGTGGACTGTTTCGTCGAGTCTCTTTCGTCGCTCGGTCTCTCTCGCACCTTTACGGGACGCCTCGTGAGCGCGAGGGGGACAGAGCGTCGAAAACGACTCGCTGAATCAGTGTCGACCGCCTGCACCGGTCGTCTGGCCCGCTGTGCGGCTTCAGAACGGTGCGGCCACTCCATCTTACATTGTAGCTGCGGTTCACTAATGCGTGTGATAACGCTTTGCTTGCAGATTGGGTCAAGCCCATCTGCCTGCCCACGTCCCCGGAGGCGGCCAACAAGTCTCAGGTCGGGAAGCGGCTCTGGGTGGCCGGCTGGGGCAAGACGGAGAAACGTAAGCACTTTTTGTACTTTGTGTACATTGTTGTTGAAAACGGCGCGCGCTTATGACCAACCGCCGCTATCCGCAGGGTCCGAGAGCGACTTGAAGCTGAAGCTGGCCGTGCCCGTGGTGTCCAACGCGGCCTGCGAGCCCGTCTACAAGAAGGCCAGCGTGCGCCTGAGCAGCAACAGCCAGCTGTGCGCCGGCGGCGAGCCGGGCAAGGACTCGTGCAGCGGCGACAGCGGCGGCCCGCTCATGTCCGCGGAAGACGCCGGCAGCGGCAGCAGCGGGCCGCGCTGGTTCAGCACGGGGGTCGTGGCCTTCGGGCCCGTCAACTGCGGCACGCGTGGCTGGCCCGGCGTGTACACCCGGGTGGCGCACTACGTGCCCTGGATCCTGGACACCATCACCAACTAGATCCTGGCCGCCCAACGTCCCTGATCCTCGTTAGAACAAGGAGTGACCGCGCTGGTTCAGCTCACGACGCACAGTGGCCGCAGGCGGCAAAAACTCTAGACACGTTTTGAGCTCCAGAGTCGCTAAACGGGACTCGAACCGAACGTGTGACCCCACCATTGGATTGCTCTCCGAACGAGGAATCCATTGGTGGGGTCACACGTTCGGATCGAGACCTTTTTAGCGACTCTGGAGCTCAAAACGCGTCTAGAGTTTCGGCCGCCTGCGCCGCCGGTCTTCTGGCCCACTGGGTGCCGCACGCCCTCCGAGTGCGAGAGAGACAGAGCGAGGACAGCGAGTCAGGGCCGCGGCCAAGTTCACGTCCGTGGGAATGCCCGCCGCCACGAGAAAGCCGAGACTGCGCCGGACGGCGCGGAGTATTGATGTGATAAGAACACTCGATTTACTACGAACAGCACCATTCGATTGATAACTATCATAATATTTTTCGAAGTTCACACCAAGCCACTCGAATTGTTATTCTTCTTGTGGACAAAAAGGGGAGCTTGCCGTTCGGTCTAGAGCATTTGCGTAGATATGCTGTGTACTATCAGTCTCTTAAGTTTTGTCTGGGTGATACCCCATGCAAGAGAGATTCTCAACGGTCTCCTTATGAGCAGTCTCTCGCGCATAGGGTATCGCCCAGACAAAACTTTAGAGACTGATAGTACGTAGTAGTATCCTGCCGGTTCTAACGACAAAACTCTCCACGCCACTCGGTTCGTCGTTGGACCCGCAGTCAGCAAGTGCCATATTTCACCGTCATACTATTTCACTGTCCTTCGAGCTCTCTGCTGTGATTAACTGCCGTAGCGTACATGTTTGCGACTGCTTTCTGACCGAGGTTGTTACGGTACTGTATATTTTAGGGAATGAGATTAAGATTAAGATTTTACCTTTTCGTATTATCGTTGTTGTAATTCAGAGAGTCAAATGTAGTTTCTTCCTATGCTGCTAGGGGTGGACTTCCCGCTCCTCGAACTAAAGTTTGTGATCAAAGTAAGTTAGGTTTCTGTAATTAAAGACACTTTTGACCCGCCGGGTTTCCAAACGCGTGCCTCGTCTCCTGAACCCCGGGCCCCTTCTCTTCTCCTTGCCTTCTTGACTGCGGAAACTAACTTCTCACGCGATGTTCCGCGCCGTTACCCCGTGCCGCGCTGCCTAAGATAATAACTAGCCCGGAGGCTTATTCCGCACAGTAGGCCGCAGGCGGCCAAAACTCTAGACGCGTTTTGAGCTCCAGAGGTGTCGAACGAAACGTGTGACCCCACCGATGGATTCCTCGTTCGGAGAGCAATCCATCGGTGGATGTCCCACGTTCGGTTCGAGTCCCGTTTAGCGCCTCTGGAGCTCAAAACGCGTCTAGAGTTTTGGCCGCCTGCGCCGGTCTTCTGGCTCACTGTCCGACGTATCGCAGTCAAAGCAGCAGAAGGCACTCAAAGGCACAGGGGCTTTACGACCAGACCGGCTCCAGCATCTCGCCGCTCTTCTCTTCGACTGGCAAGCTGGCAACTTGCCGCGGGGACATGTTGGGTGCGGCGGGGCTGGCGGGGCTGGCGGGGCTGGCGGGGCGCGGTGGGGCCCGAAGCCGCAGCACGCATGATATGGAAAACCCCTCGCGTCGCTGTGACGTCCGCGGGAGCGAGCGCCCCACGGTGACGTCAGCGCGGCTCGTTCCTGCAGCTCTGCTCCAGGCTGCTCACCCCCGCACCACTCCGAGCGCCGCCGCCGTGCTGCAGACACAACACACGCACGCAAGCTTCCCCCTCTTTTACCAACAACACTGGTTCTCTCTCTCTCTCTCTCTCTCTCTCTCTCTCTCTCTCTCTCTCTCTCTCTCTCTCTCTCTCACACACACACACACACACACACACACACACTTTTCTGCCAAACATTTTGGGGAAGGGCGGAAAGTGTGTTCCTCCCGAAAAGAAAAAAACACTTCAAAACGAAAAAAAACTGTATTTGCTACGCCATGGATACGGAAAACCCCTCGGAAAACCCAACAAAAAAACCTACTACTACTACTACTACGACGACGACTACTACAACTACTAGTACTAAACAAGAAACCATTATTACTTCTACAACAACAACAACGACAATAACAATAACAACAACAAAAACAACAACCACAACAACAACACGTGTACAGTCTCTGCTCCGGATCCAAATTACGCCGCTTGCCGCTCGGTGTGTTCCTTGTTTTCCAGGTTCCAGGCATACAAACTGACTCCACCTGTTTCCATCCAGACTCCCCCCCCCCCCCCGCGTGTCCGCGGCGGTGCGCGGCTGGCTACGCCACTCGCCGCTGCCTCCTCGCCATGATAACGCTCTCCATGATTGTTATGCTTCGCCGAAGACGAGGAGATGGCGTGGGGACCGCGCACAGTGGACCAGAAGACCGGCGCAGGCGGCCAAAAATCTAGACACGTCTTGAACTCCAGAGTCGCTAATTGGGACCCAAACAAAACGTGATACCCCACCGATGGATTCCTCGTTCGGAGAGCAATGCATCGGTGGGGTCACGACGTTCGGTTTGAGTCCCATTAAGCGACTCAAAACCGGTGCGGGAATTTGACCACTTCCACCGGTCTTCTGGCCCACTGTGCCGCGCCCTGGCGTTCCCCCTCTCCTCCGGGCTCCGCACCGCGGCACGCGGCACGCCGGCATGGTGGCATCCCATGGGAAACACGCTGCCGACCTGACGGCCTGACGGCATCAACGGTGGCCTCTTTCTGGGGGCAGCACCGCCGCGAGCAGCCAGCTGCCAGTCAGTCATCTGAAGCCGGTCTAGTCCGCGGCTGTTGTAACCGCACACGCCGCGCACCGCGCCCTCCGCCATGGCGTCCAGTAGCATGGCTTCCAGCGCAGTCTTCGCCCTGGCGTCGGCTGCCGCCCTCTTCGCCATCGTGCACGCCCGCAGTGAGTAGCTACTCGAGACCGGGCAACCGCCGCCCGTGCACAGTGGGCCAGAAGACCGGCGCAGGTGGCCAAACCTCGAGGCGTGTTTTGCGCTCCAGAGTCGTTAAACTAAAGACAGGACTTGAACCGAACGTGACCAATGGATTCCTTGTTGGTGTGGTCACACGTTCGGTTTGAGTCCCATTTGGCGACTCTGGAGCTGAAAACGCGTCTACTACATAGTTTTGGCCGCCTGCGCCGGTCTTCTGGCCCACGACTTGTTTACATTCTGACGCTGTGACGTAGGTCTCGAGCCCAGCGCGCCGCGGCCCACCTCGGACACGGCCACCGCGGGCCCCACGGACGCGGCGGAGCAACCCGACGGCGCCGGCGCGCGTCGCCTCCACCTACGCCCTCCCGGCCTGACGCGCGACCCGCCCTACCTCACCCACTTCGGCGACGTGCTCTTCCCCGACTTCGCGTCCTTCGCCCCGACCTGGCCGAGCAGGCCGTCGCGGCCGGCGTTCGGACGCCCCGAGGCGTCCAGGCCGGTCGACGCGGACTTCGGGCACGGCTTCGAGGGGAGGCCGACGCCCTCGCGCCCCGCGCGCCCCACGCGCCCCGCGCGCCCCAAGCCCACCAGCGCGCGCCCCGTCAGCCTCATCAACCCCCCGGAGTGCGGCGCCCTGGGCGAGGACCGCATCATCGGCGGCAACATGACTGTCGTCATGGAGCTGCCCTGGATGGCGCGCCTCGGCTACGAGTCCACCGGTAGGTTCACACGCGGCGCGCCTCACAGTGGGTCAGAAGACCGGTGGAGGCGGACGGAACTCCGGACGGGTTTTGAGCTGCAGAGTCGCTAAATGTGACGCGAACCGAACGTATGACCCCTCTAATTGATTGCTCCACGAACGAGGAATCCATTGGTGGGGTTACACGTGTAGTGCGAGTCATATTTAGCGGCTCTGGGGCTTAAAATGTGTCCAGATTTTTGGCTGCCTGCGCGGGTCTCCTGGCTCACTGTGCGCCACAGACCTGGGAAGGTGTCCGGGACTTCCTCAGACTTGGCGCGCCATGAGTCTGAACACCAACCGAGTCACGAAAGTGCAAGCGGGCTGAGTATTCGAACCTCTGTCTTTCCGCAGTGAGCCCCTCGTTCGCCTGCGGCGGCTCCCTCATCAACGAGCGCTACGTCCTGACGGCGGCGCACTGCGTGGGCGCCGGCGAGGACCCGTGAGTACCTCGTCGCTCTGTCTCTCTCGCACCCATTACGGGACGCAGAGCAAAGACACCCGTCAATACCCCGCGCGCTCGCCACAGTGGGTCAGAAGACCGTTGAGGCGGCCAAAATCCCGGACACGTTTTGAGCGCCAAAGTATCTAAATGGGACTCGTTTGGAGAGCAATCCAGAGGTGGGGTCACACGTTCGAGTCGAGTCCCATTCAGCGACTCCAGAGCTCGAAACGCGTCTAGAATTTTGGCCGTCTCAACGGTCCTCTGACCCACTGTGGCGCGAGGCGGCGAGGCTCTACCCCGTGCTTGCTTGCAGCGTGATGGTCCGCCTGGGCGAGCACGACTCCCAGCGCACCGAGGACTGCTCCAGCATCGGCGGCGCCAGGGTGTGCGCCCCGCCGGTGGTGGACGTGGAGGTGGAGAGGGTCATCCGGCACGCCGACTTCTCCTCCGTCACCCTCCTGAACGACATCGCGCTGGTGCGCCTGGCGCAGCCGGTCAAGTTCACAGGTCAGAACCTTTGCCCCGCTTTGCTTCCGCTTGCAGATAGGGCGCGGACGGCAACCACTCAGCATGTGTCCCCTTGAATGACAAAAATCTCTGGAAATCGGAAATCTTCCTCCAAAACAGGCAAAAAAAGCAAGCAAATTTGGCGCGTAAAATCGGTCGAAATCTTGATAAATCCGACGAAATCTCTTCCCTTGAGAAATCTTGTGTCCCCAAACATAATAAGTGATTGCCCCCTCGGCGCGCGCCCGGCCGGATCGTTTGTTGTTTTGGTTGGTGTTTTGCTGACTGCTGCTGCTGACTACTGCAATACCTGGTCTCCCTGCCAACAGACGCGGTGAAGCCTATCTGCCTGCCGACGTCGCGGGTGTCGTTCGGGCCGCTCGAGGGAAAGGCAGCCTCCGTCGCCGGCTGGGGCAAGGGCCTGAACCACGCGGGTAGGTTGGAGTCCTCGAGAAGACGACACACAGTGGGCCAGAAGACGGACACAGGCGGGCAAAACTCCCGACGCGTTTTGAGCCCCAGAGTCGCTAAATGGGACTAGAACCAAACGCGTGACCCCACTAATGGAATCCTCGTTCGGGGGGCAATCCATCGGTGGGGGTCACACGTTCGGTTCGGTTCGAGTCCCACTAAGCGACTCTGGAGCTCAAAACCCGTCTAGAGTTTTGCCCGTCTCCCCGGTCTTCTGGCCCAATCCGCACTGTTCGGACTCAAGTTCGGCGCAGTTCGGTGTCCCGCAAAACGCTGCGCCGGCACGACGTAAACAATGGCTGAGACTGCAACTACAAACCCGAAACCGTTTTCTCCTTGCAGTCCGAGGCACCCGCTACCTCATGAAGGCCAACGTGCCCTTCACGGCCTTCTCGAGCTGCCAGCGCGAGTACTCGAAGCGGGACATCGCCCTGGACGAGCAGTCGCAGGTGTGCGCGGGCGGCAAGGCGGGCGTGGACTCGTGCCAGGGCGACAGCGGCGGCCCACTGTACCGCGCCGCCGAGGTGGAGGGCCGCCGGGGACCCTACATGGTGCAGTTCGGCGTCGTGTCCTTCGGCCTGCAGAAGTGCGCCGTGAAGGGCGTGCCCGGGATCTACACGCGAGTGGACCACTTCCTGCCCTGGATCACCAGCCACATGCAGCCCTGAGGACCACGCGCCGCAGTGGGCCAGATGACCGGTGGACCGGTTCCAAATCCCGGACGCGTCATGAGCTCCAGGGTCTCGAAGGGACTCGAACTGAACGTGTGACCCCACCAATGGACTGCTCTCCGAACGAAGGAGCTGTTTGAGGGGTCACACGTTTGGTTCGAGTCCTGTTAAGCGACTCTGGAGCTCAAAACGCGTCTAGAGTTGTGGCCGCCAGCGCCGGTCTGCTGGCCCACCGTGCACTAGGCGCTCCGCAACGCCCCATCCTGAGCGAACTCTCCGTCCGCACGTCGGGCCGAGCCCAAGAACCACGTGCCGACGCCCCTCCCCCTAGTGATGTGAACCTTACGGCGGAACCACCAAAGCTAACTGAAGTGCTGTGCATATGCTGATTGAGTTTGTGATACTTTTACCGCAATATTTAAGTAATCCTTCAACACCGCCTTTATCTTCTTTTATTGCGATAAGTCTAAGACGTTTCCTTAGAAATTTTTTTAAAAAATTACCGCACTTAAAGTGCTGATCTTTTCTTGGTGTAATTTTCCCCCCGAGCACCGCGTCATACATTTTGCGAGGAGACAATGTCTTAAAAATAATTAAAAACGTAGCAGCTTAAAACATTTTGGAATTTTATTGAATCAATTATAATGGCAATCACACAGTACAATCACTTAAGAGGCCATACTAATTTTATTACAATGGAGGATCATTTGTGATCATCATTTGTGATCCAAGTTCATTTCACGTCAAGTATGAAGTATCGGCTCGATTGCTGTTCCACACGTTCGTGCTTACATTACAGTGAAACTTGGCATTTAAAGTATTTATTTCCCGAGCCAATTATTTGATGTACAAAATATGAAAACGAATAATAAAAATTATAAAATAATGAAATAAAGAAATGAATGTGATACTAGATATAATGTCATTCGATTATAGGCATAACCCTCATCGTACCCTGCCCCTGCCTGGCACATAGGCTGACATTGCGATCAATTTAACAACTATTATTAACAACGACTAACAATAATTAACAATCAACAACAATAACAATAATATGATATGGGATTATGAATTAAGAAAATCTTATAAATTAAATTGGTTTTTTCACTTCATGCGTCAAGCTTAGTAAGAGATGAAAAGCAATGCCAAAGGAAACCAACTTACGCGGTAACTGCCTGCGTAGACAAATAAAAAAGCAAGTCCTAGCTCTTCACGAGGCACAGTGGATCATAAGACCGTTGAGGCGGCCAAAATTCTAGACGCGTTTTAAACTCCAGAGTCGCTAAATGGGGCTCGAATCGAACGTGTGACCCCACCAATGGATCCCTCGTCCGGGAGGCAGCCGTTAGCACGGTTACACGTTCGACTCGAGTCCCATTTAGCGACTCTGGAGCTCACAACGCGTCCAGAATTTTGGCCGCCTCAACGGTCCTCTGACCGACGGTGCGAGGCAGGCGTCTCAGAGCGAGCGTGAGCATGGGTTGGTGGCCTCACAGCGAGAGATGCCGGCCAGCCGTCGACAAGTTTGACAGGCGGGCGACGGGGCAGCGCACCCCCGCAGACTGGAGTTGGACCTGTGCGGCCCGAGTGCGGCCCGCCTATCTTCCTCATTGCCACCCGCTGCGGGCTGGCCGGCTCCGGACTCCGGGGCAGAGGGAACCGCGGGCTGGCCGGCTCCGGACTCCGGGGCAGAGTGAGCCGCGGGCTGGCCGGCTCCGGACTCCGGGGCAGTTTGAGCCGCGGGCTGGCTGGCTCCGGACTCCGGGGCAGAAAGAACCGCGGGCGGTCCTTCTGGGGAGACCCCTGACCTGAGGTTGTGCTGCAGGACACGCTGGACGATGTTCAGCAGGAAGGGCCACCGAGTAACATGCGCGTGTGCGCGACCCAGCCGGTAATCCCTCGTCAGCATCACAAACAGCACCTGCAGTGTTGTTTCCAGTTCTCGGACGTTCCTGAGAAAGTCCGCTGGCGCTGGGAACAATAAAACGATCGGTTGGATTAAGTTGGCGTTCTGGAGAACAGGATGTGGATCCAGGGGAAGGGGTGCTTTTTGTCTACCTTCTAGGAGGCACCCTACTTCCTCGGTTTCAGCCCCTTCCCCATCCCCTTGACTCCCTGATCCACCCGTCGTGAACACTCGTGTAAATTTTGTCAGAATGTCAGAAGCCTGTCTGAAAATCCTGATCAAAATTCGCGAACCTCTGAAAGTTGAAAGCAGATTTTGACACTCTGCAGAACTCAGGCCATCAATATCAGCCGCTGGCTCTACAATGTTCTCAGTACACTCTGTTCAGCGTGTTCTCACAAGCACACTCCCAAGAGAGTGTACTCAGATGAGCACACTCCCAAGAGAGTGTACTCAGATGAGCACACTCCAATGAGAGTTTGCTCAGATGAATACACACCTAAGCACGCCTGGCAGAATATAGCTTCAGGTGTGTACTCATCTGAGTACACTCTCGTGGTAGTGTACTTCGTGAGTTCACGCTAAAGAGAGTGTACTGAGTACACCGTTGAGTTTGCAGAGCATGAGACACATGTGCGTGTGTCTCTCACTCGCCTGTCAGTCGGCGGCCGGCTAATCACCAGCCGGGCCAGCCAGCCCAGCCAGTCCGAACACTGCTTGCTTGTCACTAGTCAGCGGACACCTGGTTTTTTTTTGTTTTTTTTTTTTTTCTCGAAGTGAGGTACCCCTTGGACTTACTTGGAATGGGGATGGCCTTGTCCACAAGTTGGGGGCACTGCAGGTAGATGGTTTCAAAGAGGGCGGACCCCTCCCATGCGGCTAGCGGCGGTACTCCCTGACCGCGGAACAGAAGGTGGGGGTAAACTGCTTCCAGCCCCCGCTCCAGGTCTCCGACCAGGGTGTCAAAGGCCATTTGGAACGGCAGACGGGGCACCATCTTGAGCTGCTAGACAAACGCGAATTAAGGGGAGGTGTAATAGGGGTAGTTACCCCGTCCCCTTGGGTACTACACAGGCCGCGTTGAAGGTAGGCAGCAAGCAATACCTTGTACAGTGGCCTAGGAGATCGACGCAGGCGGCCGAAACTCTAGACGTGGTTTGAGCCTCAGAGTCGCGAAACAGGACTCGAACTGAACGTGTGTGACCCCACCGATGGATTCCTCGTTCGGAGAGCAATCCCTTGGTGGGGTCACACGTTTGGTTCGAGTCCCATTTTGCGACTCTGGAGCTCAAAAAATCCGTCCGGGATTTTGACCGCCTCCGCACCGGTCATCTGGCCCACTGTGCGCTGCCCCTTTATCCCCTCCGCAGGAAAAACTTGGTTACGCACTACTTGCTGCTGGACCTGCTGCTGGACCTGCGCTGGGACCTGCTGGATGCACCCGTTGCTGGGCGTGCTGCTGGGCGTGCTGCTGGGCGTGCTGCTGGGCGTGCTGCTGGACGTGCTGCTGGACGTGCTGCTGGACGTGCTGCTGGACGTGCTGCTGGACGTGCTGCTGGACCTGCTGCTGGGCGTGCTGCTGGGCGTGCTGCTGGACCTGCTGCTGGACCTGCTGCTGGACCTGTGTGCTGCCTCGCCACCTCCCCGTCGCGGACTGCAGCTCTGCCGGCCGCGACCCAGATGTGTGGCGCCCTCGGGAAACAGCGTGGGTAGGTGAAGGCGGTAGCGGCAGCCGCGCCGTCGCCCGCGTACTCCAATGACAGCCTGACTCATCAGCGTCTCCGATCGCGGCCTTTTTTCGAGCGCGGCGCGTGGCGTGTCCAAACGAAACAGTTTCGAGCAAATTCTCTCACAAAAAGTTTCGACACGTGGAAGAAATTTGTACTAGAAAGTTCTCTTCAAACCTAACTGTCTACTTAGCACGCACTTACAAATTCATCTTTGCAAGTACACACTTGCAAACGCATGCTTGGCTCCGGCGCGGATTTAGGGGGAGGGTAATGGGGGTAATTATCCCCCCCTCCCCGGTACTCGATAGGCCGCCTGAAAGGTAGGCAACAATCACTACTTTGCCCTTGTAAGTAGGCAAAAATCGGCACAGATGCATGCATGGCAAGGACACACTTACAAATGCATATGCGTAGCATGAAGTTATACGGCGCCAAGCATGCGGTTGCAAGTGTGTACTCGCCAAGCATGCATTTGTAAGTGCGTGCTAAGTAGACAGTTAGTTTTGCAGTGTTGAGGCAAAGACGTCTTGATTTGAGTGAGTTGTGGTAAATATTTACATTACCGTGTGGCACATTAAAAATGTTAACTAAGAAATGCCCGAACTGATTCACTGGATGTACGACACATATGAAATGATAAGAATTCTGGTTTTCCCAATGCAACAATAAAAGAAAGAAAACAAGTTTGATTGTTTAGTTTTATACTTTAATACCAAGTCTTGTCGTTTCAATCATTAATACCAAGTCTTTTCGTTTCAATCATTAATACTAAGTCTTGTCGTTTTAATCATTAATACCAAGTCTTTTCGTTTCAATCATTAATTCCAAGTCTTTTCGTTTCAATCATTAATACCAAGTCTTTTCGTTTCAATCATTATTACTAAGTCTTGTCGTTTCAATCATGGCGGCACAGAATGCGATGGACCGTCCCGAGCAGGTAGCGAAAACATTTCGAGCTGTTCTTGTACGCTTCGCCTAGACCCGGCACCGTCGTCGTCATGAAGAGGAGCTGGTTCAGAGTGCCTTCCAGTCCCTTGACGGTCTTGTAGAACTCCACTGACTCTGAGGGGAGGCAACAACAAGCATGCGCGTAAGATTCAGGCCTGTACCACTGTAAGTCAAAAACACCGAGCAAGCACAGTTATCCGAGTTGTCAGTGAAGATGGCGCGCACAGGCGCGGATTCAGGGGGAAGGTAAAACAAAGCACTAGACGGGCCACCTAGAAGATGGGCAACAATCACTCTTCTTTGCCCCTGTAAGTATACTTATAGGCTTAAATAAGGCAAAAACTATGGGCGAAAAGCGACGCTCTACCCCCTCCCAAGGAAAATCCTGGATCCGCGCCTAGTGGCCGCATCAGCTGCATCAGCTCCCATTTTTTCGCTCAGCGAAGGATGTCAGTGTTAGCGGACTGACGGTACACGGTGAGCCAAAAATCCCGGACGCGTTTTGAGCTCCAGAGTTGCTAAATGAGACTCGAACCGAACGTGTGACCCAACGTTCGGTTCGACCCCACCCCACGATTGCTCTCCGAACGAGGAATCCATTGTTGGGGTCACACGTACGCTTCGAGTCCCATTTGGCAACTCCGAAACTCAAAACGCGTCCTCGATTTTGACCTCCAGCGCGGGTCTTATGGCCCTCTGTGCGGCGACTTACTTGGTTCCTTGGTGGTGGCATACTTCTTCTTCAGGTGGGGGCACACCCCGTCGATCGCTATTAAGACGCCGTCCCTGTCCAGCGGGCCTAGCGGGTCCATGAGCAGGAAGGAGGGGTAAAGCGCGTCCAGTTTCCACACCATGTCCTCAATGAGGGCTTGAAAAACTTCGTCGTCCTTCTTCGGCACCGTCATCTCGGCAGCGCTGACCTGGGACATATTGCACCTGGCGCTGTCGCTGCACTGGCTGCACTGCCTGCACTGCCTGCACTACCTGCACTACCTGCACTGCCTGCACTGGCTGCACTACCTGCACTGCCTGCACTGCCTGCACTACCTGCACTGCCTGCACGCGCCGGGACCGCAGACTGGCGATGGACGGCCGGCCCGAGACGACCAAGAAACACCAAACACCAAACACCGCCCCCGCGATGAAGCGGCGGCGGCGCCACGCTGCCCCATGCTGCTCCGGTGACGGCTGACTCATGAGATCGTGTCGCGGAGCTGTTGCGCAATCGGCCCAAATCGCAAGGCGGTAGTGCAAAGGGTCTTACCAAGGCGGAACAAGAATCACCGCCCTTGAAAAGTGGCACAACATTTTTTGACTTAAATCATGAGACGAGGACTGGTGTGGATGGTGTGGATAAGCAACGGAGGCAGCCTGGCAGTCTTGCGATTTATGCAGCTCGATTTGCCCCCCTTGGCTCCTTATTTTCCCTATTAAATTTAAACAATTTAGGTCATTTTTTTTTTGAACTATTGTAGATTGATAGCCCATTCAAGTCAATTCTATGACACTAGTCGAGATGAGTCGTCCTGATTTTCCCCCTTCAGGTCGGAGCAGGAATGCAAACAGAATCTTACGAGAGCTTTTCTTTAAAATTGCCAAAAAGGAACAAAGTCAGTTTTCTTTCTGTCAAAATGAAGCTTACTCAATGATAGAAAAGTATTCATACACAGATATCATATAATCTTGATCCTTCTACACAAAATTTTTGTTTTTGGAAATTTGTTTTACATGTATGAGCCCCCTTAACCCTCGGATTAACCCCTGCGTTGAAATTGAAACACTTTCCCGGAAATTTAAATTACGACGCACGTTTTTTTTTAAGGTTTTAGGTGTGAAGAAGCTGGTACTGATTTTGATAATTGCTGAGCCCCAGCTTGTTGCTCGTGTTCGCTCATTGGAATGGTAAAAGGAACAAAAAAGTCAATGGGGAAAATAAGTTTATTTACTCAAACATCAACCCATTAAACCAAATCAATGCATTGTTCTAGCACGCTTGAGTCTAACTGCAGTCAGCATAAAGTTCCACAGGAAAGCGGCCTAACCCTCCCCCAGATCCGGCGTTGTCGTCACCATTGCAATCAGCGACACTAACGTTGCTTCCAAATTTTTCAGAATGTTGTTGAATTCTTGTGGCGCTGAGAACAGAAAGATAATTTGCGTAAAACACAGAAAGTAGAGCGACCAGTGGACCAAAGTAAATTTGACTGTGAACGAGAAGAGGTTTCAGATTCTTAAACATGACAACAAAACAAAAACAAGGCATTTTACTGATTAAAGAGAAGTTAAGTTCACTTTCGCTGGTTCAGCTGCCTGAACTCCACTCAGCGACAACAAAAAACTACAACAAAAACAACAACAAAAAAGTTTTTTTTTTTTTTTTACATAATAATCTGTCCCCTGCAGCGCTCTGCGTTGGCAATGAGCGCCACAGGGAGGCATTCTCGCGGCATGTTGCGCGCGTAGGGTCAGTTAGGGTAGTTCTGGAACACGGGGTAAAAATGGGCCAGGTGTTGGACAAGCTTTGACATTTTAGAACGCATGCCATACCAAGTGTCGTTTCACATTTGGTACCGCACGCGTGTTTTAAAATGTCAAATTTTGTCCAGAAAACAGCAGTTCCATTTTTACTCCGAAATTACCCCACCTCACCACTGGAAACTCAAAGGTGAGAAATTAAACCACCCTGGAGGTCAGAAAAAAATATTTTCGCCCTTGTACTGTATGGTGAGAATCGATAACCTCACCTCCGTGTCGTAAAAATTGACATTCTCATCTCTGCGGTAAGAATCAAAATTCTCGCCAAAAAGTGGGTGAGAATGTTTTATCCACATCATATTGGGTGGTAGAACAATTCATGCCAAAATTTGGTGAGCATTTGTGATTCACGACGAAACGGTCAATCGTATTTCTCGCCAAAACTTCCTCAGAATTCTCACCCCTCAATTTTTAGAGACCCCACTGCACATGATGCGCGTGACCAATTAACGATTTAGCGAAATTTCGTGCTGCTTTCACTCAGAAAATATATTAAAGGGCGCACTCTTTGTTATTTTTTGCAGTTTTTTTTTTGGTCGCATTGACTGCGTCCCTTACCGGGCTTGGGGTGAAGAGGCTGCTCCAGGATCTGCGGGCACAGATTCTTCATGAGCTCCAGGAGGCCGGGTTCCTCCTCCGGTCCAGCCCGGGCGATGGCCTCCAGGAAGACAGGGTAGACCTTCACCAGGTCGCGGCGCAGGTCTTCGACGTAGGTGTCGAAGACGACTTTCAGGAGCTCCAGGGGCAACAGCTGGGTCGACATGCTGGACGGTGGTGGCTGGGTGCTCTGCGCTCTGCCCGCGTCGCAGCAGTCGACTGACTGATCCACATAATATGCACAAAGCGATGGAGCTGAAAAGTGCCACCCCGGCGACACGCGGCGTGGGTGGTCGTCGGCAACAGTCGCCGCCGGGTGCGGATCCAGCGAAAGGCGACGGGGGGCACTCCCCCTCCCCCTCTCCCCAAGGGGGCGGTGGCGCCGCCTGAAAGGTGGGCAACAAGTCGCACCGTGCGCGTAGGCAGGCACCCCTTGCGGACTCTGATCGGCCAGCCGAACACATACTGGCCCTGATGCCAGCCGCGAAGCGATTCCGAGTAGGCGGCGCACAGTGGACCAGAAGACTGAAGGAGGCGGTCCAAATTCCGGGTTGTTTTTGAGCTCCAGAGTCCCATTTAGCGACTCTGCAGCCGAGGGGTTACCCACTTCTTATTTTGGTGTACACACGATTCCGGATTCCCACGATTCCCGAACAAATCCCACGGAAAAAGTGAGGATTTTTGAAGAAATTCCTTTGTTTCTTTGTATGTTTGGACACTATTACAATATGACGACGATATAATATTGAAATTATAAGGATTTTCAATATAATTTTGAAAAAATTCGAATGATTCCTGTACAGATGATTCCCGGAGTGGGTAACCCCTTGTCTGGAGCTCAAAACGCGTCCAAAGTTTTTTGCCACCTGCGCCGGTATCCTAGCCCATCGAGCGTCGTGCCGCTTGTCTCCCTCGCTGCCGTGCTGGACTCCCTCGAGTATGGCAAAGACAGAAGACGGAACGATTCCTCGGAAGCGGGCGGCTGGCGGCCGACCGGAGAGGATCTCGTTGGCGCATTCCAGAACGGCCGCCGCGCGTGCCGCCGCGCCTAAGCGCTCCTCTCCCGGGGCGTTCCCACGGGCCCCACCCCGCCCCGCCCCGCCCCGCCCTGCCCCGCCCAGCCGCACGACGCCCAGCCGGTCCCGCTCGGCGGATGGACCGCCCCGGACAGTACCGCGTAACCACTTGGCGAGAAACGACCATGGCGCCCGCCCCGCCCGCTGTGCTGCTGTGGCTGGCCGGGGCCGCCCTGTGCTTCCCTGCGGGTGAGTAGAGTCCTCGATGAGGACATCTAGGACTCTGAGGTGACACGACGAGCCAGGATGCCAGAGACATGGCGCACCCCGCACAGTGGGCCAGAAGACCGACGCGCGCCGCGCGGCCGAAAGTCCAGACGCGTTTTGAAGTTGCTAAACAACAGGGCAAGGATTTTAACCGGCTTCGCACCGGCCCTCTGGCCCACTGTGCCCCGTCACTTCACGCTGGCTGACTTACCTATCCGCTCTCAGTCCTGGTGCAGTCCCAGCGGACCTGCGAGGTGTTCGAGAAGTGCGTGCCGCTGTCGGACTGCAAGTCGCTGCTGCGCCTCGTCGCCCACAAGGACCGCAAGCCCAACGAGCACGAGAAGGCCGTGCTGCGCGCCGCGCAGTGCGGCTGGTCGCCCACGTCCGCGTTCATGCCCCTGGTGAGGATCATGCCGCACAGTGGGCCCAGAAGACCGGCGGCCCGGCGGCGCAGGCGGCTGAAACTCTAGACGCGTTTCGAGCTCCAGAGTCGCTAAACAGGTCTCGATCCGAACGTGTGACCCCACCAATGGATTCCTCGTTCGGAGAGCAATCCATTGGCGGGGTCAAACATTCGTTTCGAGTTCCGTTTTTAGTACTCTAGGGCTCAAAACGCGTCAAGAGTTTTGGCCGCCTGCACCCACCGGTCTTCTGGCCCACCGCGTGCCGTGAGGTTATCCATGCACTGACGCGGCGGTGCCGCAGGTGTGCTGCGACCTGGTGCCGTGGGGCCGGTGCGGAAAGGCCACCGGCGCGGTGCGAGACTCCGCCCACGGCCCCACCAACGGCCCCGCGCTCGAGGGGGAGTTCCCGTGGATGGCGCGGCTGGTGTACAGGGACCAGCTCGACCGAGGTGAGTGACCTGGCTCCAAGGAAAGGCGTTGAGCCAGCCAATGAGCGTGTTGACCGGAAAGTGCTCCCAGAAGCCAGATTGTTTTTTTTTTTTTGGTCCTAAGTTTTTTGTCCTCATGGACTCTCTGACTTTGAAGCCGACGGCGCCGAGATCCTCCGCTACGACGGCTGCGCGGCCGCGTTGATCAGCGAGCGCTACCTGCTGACCGCCGCCAGCTGCATCGCGGGCCGCGGCGAGTCCCTGTGAGTGCACTGCCGCCTGCGGGTCGCGGGGCGGGCCCGCCCGCCGAGCAAGGCCGTGCGGCGTGGCGGCCCACCCTTACTTCGTCGGGCGCCCTGCCGCAGAGTGGGCCAGAAGACCGGCGCCAGTGGCCAAAACTCAACTAGTTGCGTTTTGAGCTCCAGAGTCCGCTAAACAGGACTCGAACCGAAAAGTGTGACCCCACCAATGGATTCCTCGGAGAGTTATCCATTGGTGGGGTCACGCGTTCGGTTCGAGTCACATTGAGCGACCCTGCAGCTCAAAATCCATCCTCGATTTTGACCGCCACCACCAGTCTTCTGGCCCACCGTGTGCCGCCTGCTGGTCGCCGGGTAGCCCAACCCGCCGAGCTGGTCCGTGCGGCGTGGCGGCACCGAATTTTCTCTTTCCGCTATCGAATTCGTCCCATTGACCAGAGTCGATGACGACAACAACGAAAGTATTTTCCTCCGTGCAGCGCGTACGTGCGGCTGGGCGAGCTGGATGAGCCGGAGGACCCGCACTGCGTCGCCAACAGCAGCGCGTGCTCGACCCCCGCCTTCAACGCGGCCGTGCAGGACGTGGTGGTGCACCCCGAGTACGCGGCGGGGGCGGCCGGCCACCAGCACGACATCGCGCTGGTGCGGCTCAAGGCCGCCGTGCGCTACAGCGACCGCGTGGCGCCCGTGTGCCTGCCCATCACCGACCCGCTCGGCGACACGCTCAAGAAGGACCGGCCCCTCACCGTGCTCGGCTGGGGCAGCCTCCACCGCGCCAACGGTGAGTCGCTCCGACCGGCCGCCTGGTCGCCGACACCTCACAGTGGGACAGAGGACCGGTGCAGGCGGCCCAAACTCTAGTCGCGTTTCGAGCTCCAGAGTCGCTAAACAGGACTCGATCCGAGCGTGTGGCCCCACCAATGGATTCATCGTTCGGAGAGCAATCCATTGGTTGGGTCACACGTTCGGGTTGAGTCCTATCTAGCGACTTCCGAAGCTAAAACGCGCCCGGGACTTTTGACCGCCTCCACCGATCCATTGTGCACCTGAAACGGTTCCTAGATCAGGGGTTCCCCACCTTAGAGTCGCGACCCTATTATGGGTCCTGGAAAAATGACGTTTGTTGATTTTTTTTAGGCAACATGACGCAGCGCTTGACCAAGAGCGTGCTGAAGGAGGTACCTCACGAGGTGTGCACCGAGAAGTACAAGGAGACGGCGGACCACGTGGACGGCGTGCACCAGCTCTGCGGCCGCGGCCTGGCGGAGGGCTCGGACGCGTGCCACGGCGACCGCGGCGCGCCGCTCACGTCCACCAGCGTGCGCAAGGGCGAGGTCCTCGCCGTCCTAGAGGGCGTCGCGTCCTTCGGCACGGCGTCCTGCGCCACGGACGGCATGCCCGCCGTGTTCGCGCGCGTCGCCACCTACCTGCCCTGGATCATGACCAGCATCAAGTTGACGTGAGGGCTCCGCGGGGCGTCCACCGCATGGCTGTGATTTCCAATAATGAACCGTATTCTTCGTGAGTGAAGGGAAAGAAATTTGTGGTTTGGCTGCGCCTCGCTCCCGCTACCCCTCGCCACCGACAGGGGGTAGCGCCGAGGCTCCCCGCGTGAATCGATAGTGCAGGAGTGGTGGGGCCACCTCTGCCTGCTCTGGCGCTGCCTGCTGCCCTGGTCGCGGCAGGGTCCTGCACGCCCACCCACCAGTCCAAGTGCGCCATTGAACGTGAATCAGCGCGGCGCCTCCACGGCACCTTCCAATATTTTTCACCCCCTCGCAAAAAAAACAAACAACAACAACAAAGGGTTGTTCTCAAGTTCAATTCTCTGACAGTTAAACATAATTACAATTTATCTTGCCTCACGTCAGTGAATAATAGTGTATCTTCATAGCTTTTCTCAATGTCTGCACTTTGCGTTCGAGTATTGCGAGCAACGAGGAGCAATAAGTTCGTTGTCAGATGGGCATTATTTTTGTCTGCGTTTGGCGGCCGGGGCGCCTTCTCCCTCGCCACTAGCCAATCTATCTGGAATGAACGGCTAGCGCCAATGCCAAAGCCAATGCTCACAAGCCAGCGCGGGACTGAAGTTCCTCCACGAAACCAGGCAGCAGGACATCCCCCCACCCCCACCTTTCCAAGAGGGAAACACGTTCCATTTGTAGCGAGTGCAGTGACGGTACCGTCACGACACACCGACTAGGACTCCGGTGTCCATTTCCCCAATCAATTGATTGATTGAGCTGAAGCAGTGGATGTGAAGCAGGAAGCTCATGTTCATGACAAACAAGAACAAGATTTTAAACAACATTTTTAATCCTGGTAACACAATAACAATCTATCCGTAGAAAAAATAAAACACTCTCCCAACTCCTCCGAACTCATGCTTTTTTAACCACTAAATATAATGAAGTTTTGAGACATCAAAAAGAAAACACGAGAGTTAAAACAAAATCAAAAGCACGGAGTATAGAACATTAATCACACTCCATATCTCAGGTACACACAAAACCGCGTTTCGATTGGCAGTTAATACACAATTACCATCAGAAAAGGGTGGGAATTGCCGCCTGTCGATTAAGAGAGCGATCGGAGCACAAAACGGTGGGAAATAATTGCAATGTTTTTCAATCCGTGCACGCTCCACAGCAAAACTCAGACAAACCACCAAAATGAAAAACAACTTCGGCCCAAACCTGATTCAATTACCATCAAATATTACTTTTTCTAAGTACATTATTTTGTAACTTATTCTCAGCCTTCTAAATACACAGCAAACGTTTCCCCTTAACTACAATAGACACTGGCTTCCACCGCCATCCACAGCCTCTCAATTTTGACAGACTCCCCTTAAGGGCAGAGCCCCCAACATCAATAGAAAATAATTATACCTTGTAATTAAAGACCCATTTCAACCAACTTCCTCTTCCAACATCCATAGCCTAATAGCATATTCAAAATAGAGACTTTAAAGAGATTTACCAAAAGTAGAACATAGTATATTCAAAATAAACTTTAAAGAGTTTTACCAAAAATAGAACATAGGCCTAGTAAATTCGAAAAAAAGACTTTAAAGACATTCACCCGAAGTATAACTCTCTGCAATGCGCCAGGATTAACTATGATTGTTTTTTTGCTGTTATTTTTTTTTTCAGACAGGATTGAAAGAGGTGACTCACTCCGCGTCACATACAATAATCCGCACAAGTCTCCCACATTAATGTATTACCTTGTACGCCGAAAAAGAAAACTAAGAAGGGATAACTGTCGCTCTACATGGGCTCCAGTTTACTTTTCCAGAGGGCACACAACTACTTCTACACCCAGAAAACGCTCTCATCGAATCAATACTACAGGATTAACTGCATGTCGCAGGCTTCTAATCTACGATTATTTTTTCGAACATTTTTCTGGGTAATTTTTTTTTCCCATTTTGAGAATTTTTGTTACTTATTCAAGCTCCAGAAGGTCTTGAAGGACACCAAGGGCTTGGTGAGGCCGTCGCCGTCCTCCCGGACCTGGTGGCTGGCACGGCGGGGGGCAGGACGTGCAGGGCGTCCAGGGCTCCACTTGGAGGAGCCACCCGGCGGGCAGCTCGAGCTGCGCTCCCGGGCGCCGCCCAGCAGCGCCCCGGGCAGGGCCCTGGCCAGGGCCTGCTGCACCTGCACACACGAGTGGCGAGTCAGGCATCGCTCCGCCGCACCCTGCTGGAGAGCTGCAGTCAGTGGACTGCACTGAAGGATGGGCTGAGCTCAAGTCAGGCTAGTGGTTCGCAGCGGGAATGGGGAGTGGAATGGAAACGCGGGGAAAGAGGCCAGAAGACCGGCGCAGGCGGCTAAAACCGAGGCTAAAACTCTACGCGTTTTGAGCTCCAGCAGACAGCAGACCGATTCTGATCAGTGGGTCGTCGGTCGTCGCTCTGTCTGCTGGAGAGACAAAACACTGCGCAATCAAGCATGGTATAACAGCCGCCGGTGGACGGTGAGCGGAGGCATGCTGCACAGTGGGTCAGAAGACCGTTGATGATGCGGCCAAAATTCTAGACGCATTTTGAGCTCCAGAGTCGCTAAATGAGACTCGAATCGAACGTGTGACGCCGCCAATGGATTCCTCGTTCGGACAGCAACCCATTGATGGGGTCACACGTTCGGTTCGAGTATGGAGACGCAGAGCACACTACGTCATTAGCACCTTCCTCGTTCCTCCCGTTCTGTGACTCCGGCGCTGGCCTCGTCGGTCGGCCTCGGTCGGCCT
This sequence comes from Stenchaetothrips biformis, assembly GCA_030522485.1. Taxonomy (NCBI): domain Eukaryota; kingdom Metazoa; phylum Arthropoda; class Insecta; order Thysanoptera; family Thripidae; genus Stenchaetothrips; species Stenchaetothrips biformis. The sequence goes on along the minus strand of CM060086.1, from coordinate 24,196,937 downwards.
GAGCAATCCATTTTGAGCGCTCTGGATGGAGATGGGAAGATCGGGAAAAAGGGGTTGGGTGGAAGGGGGCACGACCACCACTACCGCAACCTGTTGAATCGAGTAGATAATAGTAGACGGGCTGAGGTGGGGCGGCATGCCGCGGCAGTGCCGCTGGTCGCCGTCCTATTACCGCGGCGCGGGCACACTGGTAAAACTATGTCGTATCACTGCGCTTCGAGACGGGCGCACTATGGAGTAAGGCTTTTCGTGGAGCGTACAGAGGAAACTTCCCCGCATGCATTTAGATTGAACGGATAGAGGTGATTTTGCTCCTGTGTGCTGCAAGAAGGGCGTAAGTGCCAGTGCGCTCGAAGAAAAGCGTATCATTGCGCTTTAGTTTTACCTGCGCATCAGATCGCGAAGTCGCCCCCACCCCCCTTCCCCGTTCTCAGCCCTAGCCAATGATGCAGCATCGTGTTGGATAGGCCCGGCCAGTGGCGCTTGTAGCAGGGGCCGCCAACCCCACCCGACCCCACCCCACCCGCAGCGCGGCGGCACACAGCATAGTGGGTCAGAAGACCGTTGAGGCGGCCAAAATCCCGGACACGTTTTGAGCTCCAGAGTCGCTAATGGGACTCGAAACGAAAGTGTGAGCCCACCCATAAATTCCTCGTTTGGATAGCAATCCATGGGGTCGTCACACGGTCGATTCGAGTCCCATTAAGCGACTCTGGAGCTCAAAATGCGTCTAGAATTTTGGCCGCATCATCAACGGTCTTCTGACCCACTGTGCAGCCCCCGTCCACCGGCGGCTGTTATACCATGCTAGATTGCGCAGTGTTTTGTCTCTCCAGCAGACAGAGCGACGAACCACTGATCAGAATCGGTCTGCTGTCATTATTAGATTTGAAGTTAAGGTGCCATCTGGTTACCCTGCCAAACCAAGTGAGGAGAACTCCTCACTTCCTGGGACGGAGTGATTCTCGACACATGGATGTGTGGAGTTTTTGGTTTCAAACTTCCAGGGTGGAGAAGCACCCAGAGCCCTATCTCTTGGCATGGTGCAAACGTTGAGAACTCCGCGCTTGAAACGCGGATACTGAAATTCCACACCTCCGCATTCCAAGCATAAAGCTCTCAACCCCTTTTTTTTTTAGGAGTGACGTGGTCTTACCGCACGTCCGCTCACTGAGAAGTTCCGTCCAGGGTGATCGCATGCTGCGAACACATACGGTGACGCATTCTTCCTCCCAGCCATGGTTGTCACCTGAGAACCAATAACATCTTGTTTACAACGACGCTATCCTTACCGTCCAGCCGCACAGTCATAAACAATGTCTCAAAACTACTTAAAATAACTGTGTTTTTTTTCTCTCTCATTTTTCGGATGGATCAATGCGGATCAATCAAAGAAAGAAAGTTTTTGGTTGCACCGAGGTTGTCAATGTCACGGTCACGGTCTCGGTGTCGGCCTGTTCCGCAGCGCACGCTTGGGAGAGGGGGAGAGAGGCCCGGGGAGGGGGGAGGGCAGAGAAAGACGCCAGTCAGGGGCGCGTTTGGCAGCAAATTAAAGTGTGTCTGGCAGGTGAAAGGTGCCATACACACGGCTCCTGGCCAGAGCCTCCATTCGGGTAACTATCGCTTGCCCGCGCGCCGAGACGAGCTTCCCGTCCCCTTCCCTACCCCGACCCGCAACGAACGCCTATGCACAGGGAATCTCTTGCGGGTAAAAGCATAACCGCAGTCAGCTGTCACCAGCATACCCGCGCGACGCAGATGGCGTGGTGTGGCGTAGCGCTAGCGCTGGCTCTGCGGGCACGCCAGATATAGGGCTCTAGCCGTACACGCTCCGGTCACCTCCGTTCGGCTGCGCTCGGGCGGCGCGTTCGGGTCTCGGTCTGTCTCTCTCGCACGTTTTGGCCCTGCCCTCAGCAGCCCAACGCTGGCTAGGCCGGCGACAGCTACCCGCACATCGTTACCCGAATGGTGGCTCTGCTGCAGCTGCTGCAGGCCCAGCCCAAGTGTGCAATGGGTCAGAAGACCGTTGAGGCGGCAGGCGGCCAAAATTCTAGACGCGTTTTGAGTTCTAGAGTAGCTAAATGGGACTCGAATCGAACGTGTGACCCGACCAATGGATTGCTCTCCAAACGAGGAATCCCTTGGTGGGGTCACACGTTCGATTCGAGTCCCATTTAGCGACTCTGGGGCTCAAAATGTGTCCGGGATTTAAGCGGAGTGCGTCTGAGTGAGAAGACGAAGAGCGCGTGTTGCTGGAGCCGAGTCCAGCGCGGGGTGCGGGGTCCGGCACAGTGGGCCAGAAGACCGGTGGAGGTAGAGGCGGTCTAGAGCTCAAAACGCGTCTAGATGAGTTTGGGTTGGTCTTCTGGCCCACTGTGCCCTACTAGGGCCACTCCTGTATCAATTTCATATCCCAGAGGGGAAAACAAATATCTCCGCAGATTCGTTGTTCAGTTTTTTTTTACTATTCCTGCCACGTGCCTTTCGCCGTTTCGTTTTCCCTGTCTGTCGGAATGCGCGGGAAAAAAATCAAACACAGACGCGATACTGCGCGTCGGTTTCCATGCTTCATTTTGATTTTCGCACGGTCGCGACCGCGCTTTTATTTGCACGCTGGAATGCGCAGCGACTGAAGGGGCGGTGCGTCGAGCTGCCCCGAAAAAAAAAGGGCCACAGTCTGTTGGCACGTGTTGGAAATCCAGGAATGACTCGTCCACTCTCGTCCGCTGTCCGGTCGAGCGTGAACATGCACGTGAATCGGCGGGACTTTACAGGACCCTGTGTCTGGTCAATACAGGGCAACGAACATGACATTCGAGACGGTAAGGTCTTCGTCCTCGGTGCTGGGCTTCACATAGCCCGGCCTAATTAAAGTGCATACATTTAAAAAAAATTGTATAATTACATTGTATTTTACATTGTTACATTACATTGTAGCTACATTGCCGACCAGACGTGGTGATTCGCAAGGCTGTGGGATCTGTGTACAGGCGCGGATCCAGAGACGGGTGGGGGGGGGGGGGGCGTTGCCCGTCGCCCCCTTCTGGATCCGCGCCTGTCTGGTATGGCCTTGCCCTAGGGACTCAGCCTCTTTATAAAGGTTCCGTGGGACTTCTATGGCTGTCGCAACCTATCCCAGAGCGCAGCGCTGGGCACCCTAGGCAGCTTCCCCCCAGTCCGCTCGGTCCCGCGGCCCGCACCCCGCACCCCGCACCCTGCACCTCGTGTGGCCACAGTGGGCCAGAAGTCCCGCGAGAAGACCGGTGGCGGCAGTCAAAATCCCGAACAATCCATTGGTGGCGGCACGTCCAGTTTAGCGACTCTGGAGCTCAAAACGCCTCTAAAGTTTTGACCGCCAGCACCGGTCTTCTGGCCCACTGCGCCCGCCCGCTCCCCAGTGGTACAGGTGAAAGGATTCCGCTTACCTGTCGCAAGACGGCGACGGACCGGGACCGCCTCATTGCTTGAGGCGACGGCGGCGGCGTCAGCCCTTCCTTCAGCAAGCGCATGATCCTCACCGGCTTGGGGCTACCGAAGCTCGCAGCTCCCGGCCATGTCCCTTCAGGGGTGGCAGGCGCCCCGCGCAGAGACAGCGGGGACCTGGACCCTGGTGACCACAGCGGGGACCTGGACCCTGGCGACTTCAGCGGGGACCTGGACCCTGGCGACTTCAGCGGGGACCTGGACCCTGGCGACTTCAGCGGGGACCTGGACCCTGGCGACTTCGGCGGTATGAGGGACGGCCCTCGAGGTGATCCCGGCCTCGGCGAGCGGGGCCCTGCCCCAGGCGGGGGGGCCGCCGCCTCCCCCGGCCCTCCGGACACTCCGGCCGGCGGGGCCTCTGCCTTGTGATTGATGAAGATCTTCAACTTGTCGATCACAACCTTGACGTCCATCGCGGCGGACCGACGGATGCTGCAATCTGCACCGCTGCTGCGCCCCGCGTGCTCCACGCTGAGACTGGCGCGGGGGGCGCGTCCGGGCGGCTCGTCCCCAGGGGGGTGGTGTCGTTGCGCCCCGCCGCCGCCAAGCCAGGTGGGGTCCTGCCGGCCCCGACCGGCTCCGCCCGGCCCGCTGAAGCGCGCGCATTCACGAAGGAAGCCTCTGAGGCGGAACCATTGAACAAACAAATCAGAAACACTCGACGTCTTTCGGGTCCGTGACGAGACGCTCATCATCAGCGTTGTTAGGCGCTAACCTCTCAACCTCAGGGTCGCGACCCCGTGGGCGTGGTGCTTTCCCGTGTTCTGCTTCCCATCTGACCGCCGGCGAGCCAAGCTCAAGCGCTGGCCACGGCGCAGAGAGGCATCCACCCAGGGTCATTGGGTCAGATTGCGACGTTTCCCATGCAGGCGGGAGGGCTACAACCCTCTGCCGGCCTCCTTCCCCCTCGGCAGGCCACTGCATGGAACAACGGAGTCTCGCCACTCATCACTGGTTGGACAGCAGTGGATTGCCTGCCGTGACTTATACCTCATGTGAGTAAGCGAAGACACCACCGCGAGCGAAGCGCCCGCCGACACAAAATTTGGCGGTCGATATCCCTGGATAGCCTGTTGAAAATATGACGGCTGCACTAGGTGTCGAACCTAGCCAGGGCCCCCGGACGCAGGGTTCGACGCCTGTACGCTCTCGGCCACCGCGACACTTCAGACTACAGGTGAAGTGGTGCCTTTGACAGGCTGCAACCGTACAGAGTGCGTGTCGAAATCGCGTGTCAAAATCAGCAAAAGATGTGGCTGGATCCGAACATCGGCTCTTAGATTGCGATAATGTCAGCGACTACAAAGTCTAAGTCTGGAGTTTCAGGGTTCGACGCCCGTTGTGCTTTTTCACCAAAGCTACGCATACTGTATTCATTCAATAAGTACAATATGAACCTTCTTAATTTTTATTATTATGTTTTTGGAGGGGGTGGGGGGAAGATCGCGGAAGTTTGGATGTGGGGCCGCGAAAATGTTTGGTAGCCATTTTTGGGTCGCGAGACGAGGAACGTTTAGAATTGCTGGGCTGGGGGTTGGGGGCATTGCCAGGTATCGACCCGAGGCCGTAGCATTTTTGGACTCAAGAGCATTCCAAATCCATTGGCGGTACTGCTAATCCAAGTGGAGGACGAGTAGACTCGTGTAAATTTTGTCAGAAACATATCTGAAATTCTGATGGAAATTCGCGCACCTCTGATAGCTGAGATTGAGATTCTTAAAACTTATTCTGACATAACGGTCTGAGTTCGAGCCTGAGTTCTGCCATCGATTGTCAGAATAAGTTTTCATAATCACGACTTTCAGAGGTGCACAAATTTTCATCAGGATTTCAGAGTCATGTTACTGACATTCAGACAAAATTTACACAAGTGTACACACTTGCGGGCGTAGACCAGTGTCCTGCACTTGCAAATCATGTCCTACGCCTGCAAGTGTTGACCACTCCTTGTCCTCCGCTTGCAAGAGTCGACCACACTGTGTCTTAGACTTACAGAAGCATAAAAAAATACAGCATCGCCCGGCATCGCCCGGCATCGCCTTACCTGTTGATCCTCCCAGCCCTACGCTGTGACCAACAGGCGTTGCGGTTCGATCCAAGGGCGCGAGGCGCGCGAGGCGTGGGTGGGGTGAGGACGGGGTGCGCCTTAGCAGGCGTTGCACGGCGTGACGGCGTGACGGCGTGGCACGGCGTGGCGGCATGCCAAGAGGTCGGGGGCACCTTGCCCGACTGCTCAGTAAATCCGAGAGTAAATCAAAGAGTAAACCCAAGAGTGAATCCAAAAGTGAATTCCAAACAGAATTTTTTTTTCTAAGTCGCGTTTCTTCCCGATCCCCTGCCGCCCGGGCAGTACAATCAGATACTATCTTGCTGACCCTAGGTCTTTTTTTTTTTTTTTTTTTTTTTTGAATGCCGGAGTTGGGCTATAGGCCCCAGAGTTGCTAAACAGGACTCGAACTGAATGTGTGACCCCACCGATGGATTCCCCGTTCGGCGAGCAATCCAACACTCAGTCGAAGCCGTGTGGAGGCGGTCGAAATCTTGGATTTCGACCGCCTCCACACGGCTTCGACTGACTCAGGTGTACTATCCGATTCTATCTGAGTGTTTCAGCGAAAGAAGAGGTAATGCCGGCGAGACGGGCGACCAGGGTTCACGGCCAGCGGCCCGCTGCTCGATGAGTCCGATTCGGAGAAGCGAAGCGAGAGCGTGGCGCGTGGCGGTGTCGGTGTCGCATCGCGCGTCGTCTTGTTGACAAGCTCTCGGGCCGCGGCTGGGTGTTGGTGTTACTCGGTGTCACTCCAGTTCAATGGAGTCTCCACTTCGGCGTCGGCCTCGGCCGCGCTCCGATTCCGCAAACTCGCGGACTCAATCTTACACGCTTGACCAATCAGCATCAGCGCTTTGAGACGCTGACTTGTTGCCCACCTCCACCTCCCTCCACGTGCCTGCTCTAGTTTGCGCCCACCTCCACGTGCCTGCTCTGGCCACCTCCACGTGCCTGCTCTAGTTTGCGGCAACCTCCACGTGCCTGCTCTAGTTTGCGGCCACCTCCACGTGCCTGCTCTAGTTTGCGGCCACCTCCACGTGCCTGCTCTGGTTTGCGGCCACCTCCACGTGCCTGCTCTAGTTTGCGGCCACCTCCACGTGCCTGCTCTAGTTTGCGGCCACCTCCACGTGCCTGCTCTAGTTTGCGGACGGCGCGTGGGAGCTCGCGGGGGCCAGAAGACCGGCGCAGGCGGCCAAAATCCCAGACGCGTTTTGAGCTTCTGAGTCGCTAGATGGGACTCAGGATCTCAAAACGTGTGTACAGTTTAGGTCGCCTGCGGCGGCCCCCTGTGCTATGGCCGGCGTTTGGAGGCTCGCTCGCGGGGTCCAAGAGCGGAGCAGTCACCGTTGTTCTGTCCGCATGCAATTCGCCCTTCCTGAACAATGCAACTGGCCAATGACCCCGTTTGTACAAAAATCCGACGTCATGACGTCAGCAAGAAATCCCCAGCCGAGTCGTCCTGGCGAAACCAGTCGCGCTCTCTTCCCGTCGCCGCGTCGGTGCACCGGGTACCGGGTCCAGCAGCAGCAAACCCCTCCCCTCCTCCCCCTCCCCTCCCCGGGGTCGCCTTCTTCTTTCCGCATCCTCCTCATCGCCACCGAGCTGGCCGCCCGGCTGGCCGCCCGGCTGGGCGCAGCTGCCCCCTTCCCGGCGCCGCCGCCGTGGCGTGGCTTCAGTTCGGCTCGACGAAGGACGGCCAATGAAAACCACCGCGGTGCTCATCGTCGTGGCCGGCGTGTGTGCGGCGGCCGGCGCGCGCCCCTGCGAGCAGCACGAGAAGTGCGTGGCCCTGACGCACTGCCCCTCGCTGCGCCGCCTCGCCGAGGCCGACAAGGCCGCGCTGCGGGCCGCGCAGTGCGGATGGGCGCCCGGGGAGGCCGCCATGTCCACGGTGAGCACGACGTCTTCCGGTCGCACGACGCACAGTGGGCCAGAAAACCAGCGGAGGCGGTCAAAGTCCCGGACGGATTTTTATTTGAGCGCAGTCGCTAAACGGGACGCGAACCGAACGTGTGACCCCAACAATGAATTCCTCTTCGAACGAGGAATCCATTGGTGGGGTCACTCGTTCGTTTCGATAGTCCCATTCAGCGACCGGAGCTCAAAACGCGTGTTGAGTTTCGGCCCTCTGCACCGGTCTTCTGGCCCACTGTGCGACGGTCGGCGAGCAGTATAGCCGGTATCTCCGCCACGCTGGAGTTGTCCGCAGGCTCCGCAGGTGTGCTGCCCCCTGCTGCCGCTGGACGAGTGCGCCCTGCCCAACCCCGACAGGTTGATCTTCAGCACCGCCGTCCGCGTATTCGAAGCCCCGTGGCTGGCACGCCTGGCGTACCGCTGTAAGTGCGAGGACGACGCACATGTCGAACAGCGTCGCTCTGTCTCTCCCGCACTCGTGGGGCGACCCGAAGGCGTGCGAGTGAGACAAAGTGGCGAAGCACTGACTGTTGTTGAACGGCGCGCCTGAATATCGTGTTTCTGCTGGCCGCAGCGGAGCAGGACTCACTGGAGTACGGCTGCTCCGCCTCGCTGGTGACCGACCTCTACCTGGTGACGGCGGCGCACTGCGTCGTGCCTCGCGCCCCGTGAGTACGCCGACGACCGGGTGCCACGCCACGCCGGCCCGCACACAGTGGGCCCGGTGGAGGCTGCCAACACGACGCGTTTTGAGCTCCGGAGTCGCTAATTGGGACTCGAACTAAGAGTGTGACCCCACCAATATAATCCTCGTTCGTGCGGAGAGCAATCCATTAGTGAGGTCGAACGTCCGGTTCGAGTCCCATTTAGCGACTCTGGAGCTGAAAACGCATCTAGAGTTCTGGCCGCCTGCGCTGGTCTTCTGGCCCACTGTGCCGCACCGTCCTCCCTCACGGCCTTTGTCGATCCTTGTGCTGCAGCGTGTCGGTACGCCTGGGCGAGCTGGACACCGAGACCGACCCGGACTGCTCCAACATCCCGGGGGGGCTGTTGTGCGCCGCCCCGGCCCTGGACGTGGCCGTGGACTCCGTCATCGCGCACCCCGAGTACGCGGCCAGTGACGCCAGGAACGACATCGCCTTGGTGCGGCTGCGGCGCGCCGTCGGCTTCACCGACGACGTGCGCCCCGTGTGCCTGCCCGTGGCCGGCGTCGTCGTAACCCCGCCCAAGGGGCACCGCGTCCTCGTGGTGCACGGCTGGGGCTCGCAGGCCAACAACGGTACGACGGTGGAGGCGAGCCGTGCGTTCGCCGTCCCTCTGTGGGCCAGCAGACCGGCACAGGCGGCCAAAACTCTCGACGCTTTTTGAGCTGAAGAGTCGCTAAATTGGATCCGAACCGAACGTGTGACCCCACCAATGTATTCCTCGTTCGGAGAGCAATCCATTGATGGGGTCACTCGTTCGGTTCGGGTCCCATTTAGCGACTCTGGTGCTCTGGAGCTCGAAGCTCGTCCGGGATTTTGACCGCCCCCGGCCCACTGTGCGTCGTCGACCGCAGCATCGGCTTCGTCCTCACCTCCGCGTTTTGCAGGCAGCGCCAACCGCCTGATGACGAAGGGCCAGCAGTTGGAGGTGCTGGTGGACGCGTGCGCCGCCAGGCCGTTGGCTGCGCGCCCCTTCGACGCCGAGGTGCAGCTGTGCACCGCCCCCAAGCACCGCTCCAACGCCTGCCGCGGCGACCTGGGCGGCTCGCTCACCGCCGCCTACGTCCGCGCGGGGAGCGACCAGGGACCGGTGGAGACACTCGTAGGGGTCTTGTCGTTCGGCGGCGACGCCTGCGGCAACGAAACCGCGCCCACGGCCTCCACCCGCGTGGCCGCCTTCATGCCGTGGATCTTGGCCGGGCTCGGGGACGGCGGCAGCGTGCACTGACGCGCGGTTCCATGAGCTTGACGAAGTATATAGGGCTCTAGGGGAACCGACCATTAGCGAAGCCAGTTACAGTCGACTCTGGTTAGGTGACACGCTTTGACCACTGGATAGTTGGCACGGAGTCATCCCCACCTCCTCGGCTCGGCCAGCGCGGCCAGGCTCAGCCGGGACGAAGGGTCCGGCCGGCCGGCGAGGGATTACCGGCGGCTTAATCCGCTCGCTTCCAGTAGAAATATAAAAACTTTTTCTGTTCATTTTTCTAACAATCTTTTAACAGAAATGCATAGATGAGTTGAAAACAACAAGGATAAAAAAAAACGCACCTCGAAATTCGAATTTCGACAACGGACTCTGCTTAGCTGACCGGCGTGGTTGTCGGCAAACGAGGCGACATGCCGACCGTCTTGGTAAAAATTCGAATTTCGAGGTGCGGTTTTTTTTTCATCCTTGTTTATAACTCATCTATGCATTTCTGTTAAAAGATTGTAAAATTCTTATTGTTGGGATATGCGCTTGGTTTCTGGACTCTCGAGTAAAAGCAAGCTGACACCTTCATGTGTCGTGTAGTTTTAGGTATGTTTGAAGTGTGAAGGTATCATCTGCTAAAAAGGAACAGAAAAAGTTTTATTATTTCTATTGGAAGCGAGCGGATTAAGCCGCCGGTAATCCCTCGCCGGCCGGCCAGACCCCCGGTCCCTTGCCGGGCCCGGCCTACCTGTCCGGTCTCTGGATAGCTGCCCACGGCGCCTCCCGAATGTCGTGCCAGCTAACCAGAGTCGACTGCTCCACTGGGGTTGAAAAACTTTTCCTGTCGGTCTGTCTGTCTGTCTGCGTGTCCGCACTACTTCTCCTGAACGGCTCGGCTGATCTGGCTGAGATTTTGCAGAGTTATTAGGTATGTCCTTGGCTCGCCACACGCCAAAATGCAGCTTTATATCGCAATCCATTCAGTCGTACCAATGAAAAATCTCTGAAAAACGGCAGAAAAAGTGCAACCTTTTTGTGACTTTTCATTTTAGAGACATTTTTACATGGTTCCGCATGGTTTGGAAGGTGCTGATGACGAAAATGAGATCCACTATGACCCCTGACCAAAGTGTCAACCACGTAGGGGCTACCTCGACTAGATTATTCTAATATAATGAACTTCGACCGTTCATCACGTAGTGCACTACTCATTGCCTCAATGAACCTTAAAACAGCTTGCCGAAGGCAAGCAGGAAGCGCCGCAGGCCGAGGAGGTATGTGTGTAACGCCAGGCGTGGATTGTCGAAACTGGCGCAGCATCGCGCAGCCTGTTACGACAAGACACGGTCTGGCGTGAACCACCTTGTAGAAGGTAAAATGAAAAGTCACAAAAAAGTTGCACTTTTTCTGCCGTTTATTCAGTGGTTTTTCGTTGGTACGACTGAATGGATTGCGATAGAAAGCTGCATTTTTGCGTGTAGCGAGCCAAGGTCATACCTGATAATCCTGCAAAATCTCAGCCAGATCGGCCGAGCCGTTCAGGAGGAGGAGTGCGGACACACACGCACACACGCACACACGCACACAGACAGGAAAAGTTTTTCAACCCCAGTGGAGTAACTGGCTTCGCTAATCGCTCAGCCAATTAAAGAGCTGGTGCCAGAATCTTCGGCAAGGTAAGCCACAAGCCAAAACAAAAGTCGATACGAGGACGCCGCCATTATCGCGGCTTTGCTGTTGTCTTATCAGGCCGCGCCAGGATCCACGGCTCTAGGGACGCGTCCGGTTCATCGGAAGGACAGGGCTCGTGCTCGTGGTCTTTGTTTCTCGAACATTCACGCTTTCCAATGAAAACTTCCTCTTCCTGTGGAACTGCTAAGTCAATTTCTTAAATGCGGTGTTTGGCAGCCTGCTTGTCTCCATGCTGACAGCCAGCCAGTCACCCTGCGGTGTGGGCGGGCAATCGTAGAATTGCCCGCACGCTTGCCACTTAGGCGCGCTTCCCTTCATTTCTTCCACAACACAATTACTTAAGGATACATTTTTCTAAACGCGACAGGCACGTTTCAAGTCCACACACCCAACGCGTCCTCTATGTAAAACACTCGCATCACGTTCACAGTAGTATAACATCGGCCAAGTCACGACGCGCTCCCCCAAAAACGTTACACTATGGTCCAGAACATTGGCGCGGCATCCTAGTCGGAGCAGCACATGCGGCAGCAGCACAGGCAGCAGCCGGCGAACAGCCCGCACTTGAGCAGCGAGCAGCACTGGTCGTCGTCGTCGCGCTCCTGCACCACGACCACGGGCGGCGGCGGCTGCGGCGGGTAGCTGGGGTAGCCGTAGGGCTGCGGCGGCGGTTCCATGTTGGGCGGCGGCGGCGGGTAGTAGCCCTGCGGCTGCTGGTTGTAGGGCCCGCTCATCCTGACGAGGAGGGAAACACTAATTACTCCAGCTCAAGCAAAGAAACGTCGGGCGGGGTCACACCGCTGAGTCCAAGGCGTGCTCCCTTCACATTAACGTGTGGAGAATTGCTCAATGAATAAAGTCAATGATTCGACGCCCCCAAAAAAGCAGTGTCCCAATAGGGTATTCCGATGCAACCCGACCGGAACCCCGAGCAGTAGATTTATCTGGATCCGGTATGAGAAATCGGGTGTGTGGAGATCATTTGCACACCCGATTTTGAATAATGTAGGGCTTTCGCACACATTTCTCATACCGGATCCAGATATTTCTACTGCTTGGGTTCCGGTACGGTTGCGTCGGAATACCCTATTATTTGTGCCGCGCGAGAAAGATCCTAATTGTTTGTGCTTCGCGAGAAAGATCCTAATTACTTTCTCCACCTTGCGACTTTACGCACATGTCCTTTTTTAACTGGTAGTATAGTTGTCCCCTCCACCCAGAACGTGCCAAAAGTTTGTCAGAGCAAAGCGGCAAACGGTATGAGCGTGACCAGTGGCGTTTTGCCGATAATAAAAACGCTGAGTAAGCGACCCCTGACCTCTCTGAGAAGGTAGGTACGCTCCTTCACGCGCAGCTCAAACAAGTAGGATCTTTCTCGCGCGGCGCAAACAATTAAGATACTCCTCTTGGGAGTGAGCACACCCTATGACCGCCTGATCGACGCGGTACGCTCACTTGCTGCAGAGAAGTGGCGGTGCGTGTTGCGGAAGCTGGCGATGCCGATCGAGAGGGCGGTCTTGCGGTCCGGAGTGGCAGACTGCTGGCGTCCTAGAGGTGCTAGTAGTATCACACTGTCCCTGCGAGTGACGGGAAAGCTTTGCCGGCCTGCGATACCGCCCTCCCCCCCCCCCTTCCGCCGCCGCCCCTCTAGATTAGTCGCCTAGGGTACGTGTCGTTCGTTATCTCAAAAGCGGCGTGTTTGAGGACAACAATGATTCAGCGACAGAGCGTCATAGACAATCTCCCTCCTCGTCTCTCGAAGTGTCACACCTAGCGAGGCCTTGACGTCACATCCTGTCTGTTGTCTTTGAGGTTGGGACTCGCGGCGTCATAGACGCCCGTGGCGCCGCCGGGGATGGCGGGGATGCGGATGCATCCACTCCACTCACGGACCGTGACGTGCGGTAGACGTGCTCATCACAGAGAACATAAGCTTAGGTTAGGTAAGCTTATTTTCTCTGTGGTGCTCATCGCAGCGTTCATGGTGTTGCCACCGCGCACCTAGTGACCCTCCCGTGAGAGATGCGCCAGAACTGGCCCTGGTGTAAAGTGGTCTGCGCGCACGCCGTGCGAGGCTAGGTATGAGAATCAAAACCGTGAGGAGTTCGGGACGGAATGTGACGTAGACGTAGGCAGGAGCGACTGAGCAGTGGATGAGGAAATCGAACGGATGGAAGATTATAATTATTTTTTTAAGTTTTTCAAGAATAAGAAGTAAGTAAAGGTATTTGATTGTTTTAATTGTCTACTCAACGTTCACAACACGACTACTACTCCGCAGACCACCGTTTTCATACCGTAGCCTCGCACAGGGTCATTCTCGAGGGTCGACCGAGCGGTTTACACCTGACCAACCACAGCGCTGGATTTTCGATGGTCTGGCGCATCTCTCACACTACGCGCACCGGGCCGAGTGCGCGGACGAACTTCCGCCAGTCGCCGCGAGGGTGCGCTGCACGCGCCTCGCTGCCGCTCTCTCGCGGTGACAGAGTTGCATACCGTTTTAACTAGTCTTTTTGATCACCCTTTTCAGTGTGTCGGGTAACGTCTGAGCTCTGTGGTTAGGGTCACGGCGATATTGCGCGGGGTAGGGTGGCCCTGGCCACGCGGACACCCTCAAGCAACCACCCCTGTCACGTCATGCTCTGGAGTTAACAGGATTCAAGTGCTGTAGAGTAGTGGAATGACTTACCGAACTTACCAGGGAGCCCTCTTATCGGTTGAAGCGAGGAGAGGGTGACCCCGGCCTGCTCACGTTCGCGCTGCCCATCGAGTACTCCGTGACCGCCGCTCCTCGACAAGTTCCTGGGGCGCCTCCGCGCCGCGGGGCTGTCCGGTGACTCGCCAGCGCGGAGGGCTCGGCGGAGGGCCATGCGGGCCGCCGCCGGGAAGGACGCGCTGCCCGCCACCAGGTACCACCTAGAGACCCTCCCGTCAGAGATGCGCAGGCGAGCGCTTGGTAATCCCGTGGAGGCACAGGCACCCTGCGTCAGGCTAGCTGGCGACCGCTGCGCCGCTCAAGACGCTGGCTGTGTAGCCTCGCGCGGGGCGAATTCGGGCCGCCCGCTCCGCATGGGACTACCAGTCGACTGTGATTGGCCGAGAGGGTCCCCCTCTGCGCATCTCTGACGGGAGGGTCTCTAGGTACCACCGGGTACCGGCCCCTCAAGTCAAAACATGGCGCCCGCCTTCCATTGCTTCGTCGCCGGCTACCTCGTCGACACCTCCAAGCGGCTATCTTCCAGGAGCTTCCAGAAACTCGGCTATCTTCCAGTAGATTTCAGTTACTCAGCTATCTCCAATAGCGTCCAGACACTTGGCTATCTTTCTGAGCGCTTCGGAGACTCGGCTAACTGACTTTTTAGAGGTTAGGGTTGTCCTGTCGATAGCGTTTTTCTTTGTTACACTCTGTAAGACATGCTCACGCCATCTCGGCGGAGAAACTCCGGCGGGGCAAGGTGGGGAGGGGCGGGGCGGGTCCTGGGGATGCCGACGTGACTAACGTCACGCGCGGATGTTCGAGCTTTTCGAGCATCCCTGCTGTGACGTCATCGGCCGGCGGCGCACGCTAAGCTGCCTGCCGGTCGCCTCCCCCCGCCCTGCAGTGGCGGAGCGGCCGTTCCCCGCGGCCATGGAGGCGCTATGTCGCAGTCCTTGGTGGATACCTCTCGCGAACGGACCGGCCCGTGGACCAGTGGGACCAACCATGCCGGCCGCTCTGCTCTCGCTGCTGCTGTTGGCGGCCATGGGCTTCGACGCAGGTGAGGCGGCGGCACCGCGCTGCGGAAGACGGCACCGCCGTTCGGTTGGCAAGACTGCTGCCGCGTAAACTTGAAAACACTCGTGACTAACAGTGACGTTCCCTCCTCCCTCTCCTCCCCCAGTGCGCGGCCAGCGGGCCTGCAAGCTGCACGAGCGGTGCATGTTGGTGACGCGCTGTCCGCCGCTGGCGCGCATCGTGGCCAAGGGTCACGGCATCACGGCCGAGGAGAAGGCCCACCTCCGCGCGGCCCTCTGCGGCTGGGGCGGCAAGGGCGCCCCGCAGGTCTGCTGCCCCATGCTGCCCGTCGACGAGTGCGGCGCGCTCACCTACCCGGACAAGATCATCGGAGGCAACATGACCGCCGTCATGGAGTTCCCCTGGGCAGCGCGTCTGGGCTACCGCGGTGAGGTCACCACCACTACTTCCTTTGCAGCTCGCGTTGCCGGACGCCGGGCTTGTGCTGGAAGATGTTTGAGCGGGACGGGCGACCTGGTGGACCTTTTGACGACGGCCTTCTGCTTACGGCCTTGGCCTTAGCAACGGGCCTTATGCTTGACGACGGCCTTGAGTTTAAAGACGGTCTTGTGCTTGACGACGGCCTTGTGCTTGACGACGGCCTTGTGCTTGAAGACGGCCTTGTGTTTAGCGACGGCCTTGGGTTTGACGACGGCCTTGACGACGACCTTGACGACGGCCTTGACGACGGCCTTGACGACGGCCTTGACGACGGCCTTGACGACGGCCTTGACGACGGCCTTGTGCTTGCAGGGCGCGGCGAGGTGAGCTTCCGCTGCGGCGGCGCCCTGATCAGCGACCGCTACGTGGTGACGGCGGCGCACTGCACCGAGGGCCGCCAGAAGCCGTGAGTATCGCCAGGACGGCGAGAGAGTCGCACGAAGGACGCCCCAAAGGCGCGCGCGGTCGCATCACGCCCTCCAGGCCGGGTAGGCACAGTGGGCCAGGAGACCGGCGCAGGTGGCCAAAACTCTAAACGGGTTTTGAGCTCTAGAGTCGCTAAATAGGACTCGAGCCGAATATGTGACCCCTCGTTCGGAGAGCAATTCATTGGTGGGGTCACACGTGTGGTTCGGGTCCCATTAAGCGGCCCTAGAGCTGCTCCAAACGCGTCCGGATTTTTGACCGGCTTCACCAGTCTTCTAGCCCACTGTGCCCCCTCCAACCCGGGCGGGTTGGTGAGGCCGGTGTGGAACGCCCGCAGCCGCAGGTTTGGTACAGGTCTGTTTGCCGCACCGCCGGCAGAGGCGACGGCCACCGCGCGCGTTTTGGTCAGAATCAGGGTTGGTTCAAATACCAGGTTTCGAAACACTGGATTCCAAACACAATGCCTTCGCTGTGTCCTCCAGGGTGGTGGTCCGCCTCGGCGAGCACGACGCCGAGTCCGAGACCGACTGCTCGGTGGTGTCCGGGCGGAAGGTGTGCGCCGCCCCCGCGGTGGACGTGGACGTGGAGGAGGTCGTCGAGCACCCCGAGTACGAGAAGAACGCCAAGAAGCCCACGGGGCTGTGGAACGACATCGCCCTGATCCGCCTCAGGAGGCCGGTGGCCTTCACGGACTCCGTCAAGCCCATCTGCCTGCCGTTTTCGTTCCCCGCCGGACCCGACGACGCCCCCTTGCCCGGCGACGTCTCGCAGACCGTGGTGGGCTGGGGCCGGATATCGCAAGACGAGTTCGGTGAGTGCCTCGCCCCCTGGCCCATTCATTCGCTGTTAAAGATGAATTTGAAAAAAACAGGTAGTGCAAGACCGAAGCCCCGTCGGAAATTTCCGGAGGCTTTGTTTTTTATAAAGATTTTTTTTACTGTACCTATTGAAAACTCACATAAAATGAGACATAGGAGGTATCAAAATTTTGCGAAGATCGGAATCGATTTTTTTCTGTTCCAACCAGCTTTTTGGGAGTTTCCAAGAGTTTTTTTAACTGTGTTATTTCGTGTGTTAGAGTGCGGCTAACGCACAGTGGGCTAGAAGATCGGTGATGGGTGAGCTCCAAAGTCGCTAAATGGAACTCGAACCGATGACCACCAGCAATGGATTCCTCGCTGGGAGAGCAGTCCATTGGTGGGGCCACACGTTCGGTTCACGAGTCCCATTAAGCGACTCTGGAGCTCAAAACGCGCGTCCAGAGTTTTGGCCGCCTGCGCCGGTGCGTTTGAGTGCAGCGGCTAAGCGACGACGAGTCCGTTCCTGCTGTTCCAGGCGAGTCGAGCCGCTACCTGCTCAAGCTGCGCCTGCGCGAGATGGACCACGACCTGTGCCAGGAGAAGTACAAGACGTACCCGAACCGCGTGGACAGGCAGCGGCACCTGTGCGCCATCGGTCGCAACGGCCAGGACGTGTGCCACGGCGACAGCGGCGGCCCGCTGTCCTCCGTCGTGTCGCTGGACGGCCGCATCCGCGCCGTGCTCAAGGGGGTCGTGTCTTTCGGGCCCACTGTGTGCGCCACCAACGGCGTGCCCGGCGTCTTCACGCGCGTCACCCACTACCTGCCCTGGATCGTGTCCAAGATTCGATGACGCGCACTACTCGTTCTTGTTGTTGTTATTATTTTATTATTATTATTATTACTACGAGATCAACTGTGATTTATTTAATGTGTGTGTTTGTGTGTTTGCGAGAGAGCCTGCTGTGCTCTGTTTTTATTGTCCCCTCGCGGGACTCTTTCATTTGTGTGTTGTGTATATTTTTGATGTTTCCATGTCGAACCTCTGTGACACATGCTGCGCGTCTGAAATTTATTTACACGTTTTGATTAAAACTGACGATCTTCAGGAGCAACCAGTATCTTTCCTCCCACAACGGCTCACAACGCTGCCATCTCGAAAGACAAATAAGTGCTTCTATTTGCACTTTATTCCGAAGTCTCACGTCATCAATATTGCGCGAGCTTCTCCGCTCATTGTCTGGTTCTAGTTCAGCTGCCGTTAAGACTAGGGCTTTGTCCGTGCCAAGATTACCACCTCGGCCAGGCCAGCACTGCACTGCGGACACAGCTCTACAGTTGGCCAATTTCAAAATGTTGAAACCGCCTCGTTGTCAACACACTAAACTACTATGTAGGTTTTTGTGCATACGTAACACACGAAATTAAACATGCACTAGTTGCGCACAAAATTGTGCGCAATAACGGACGATTTTCTGCATACCCGCGCACTAAATCGTGCATTGCCACGTACAACTTTGTGCGTTACAAAGTGCATGTTTAATTTCGTGCGCGGGCGCGCATGAAAACCTACATAGTAATTTAGTGTGAACCGGCTGCCGCACAGTGGGCGGAGGCGGTCAAAATCCCGGACGAGGCTTTTGACCTCCAGACTCGCTAAATCGGACTCGAACCGAACGGATGACCCCACCAATGGATTGCGCTCCGAACGAGGAATCCATTGGAGCGGTCACTCGTTCGATCCGAGTCCCATTTAGCGATTCTAGAGTAGGCATGTGCGAATAGTTCGGTATCGAATCGAATCGAATCGAATCAGGGGTGATTCGATTCGATTCGGAAGCGAATCTCTTTGCTTCGACCCCGAATTATTCGAAATTTCGAATCGAGGGTGGTTCGTCTTCGAATCAGTTGTTCAGGAACGATTGAATGTCGCGCGCATAGCGTTGTTTTTCAAAGTAAGATCAGATATTTAATTTTTCTTTTTTTGTATTCCTCATTCGTGTCCTTTCTATTATACAGAAAATGTGTTTTAAAACGCAGAGAAAAAATTGTTTTAGTTCGAATTCGATTCGACCCTGAACCTGAACCTTTGAAATTCGATTCGATTCGACAAGTTTTTCCAGATTCGATTCGAATTCGATTCGAAAGTTTTTTTTAGATTCGATTCGAATTCGATTCGAAATGAAAATCCTTGATTCGCACATGCCTATTCTAGAGCTCAAAACGCGTGTATTTAGTTTAGGACGCCCGCGCCGGTCCTCTGGCCCACTGTGTGCCGTCGTCTTCGCATTGAAGTACAACAGATCGATCCCGGCGGGGAAATGCGCGGCATCGTCGGCGGCGCGATAGCGGCGGGAATTCCCTCGTCGACGGGAAGCCGTGTCGGCCGGCACGTTATTCAAATCAGCAAGATCAGAAAATTTTTTAAAAAATAAAAAATAAATGACGAGGCGAAGCGGCGCAGACGTCAGCGCGGCGGCTGCCCAGTTGCCGGGCGTCAGTTCATGCCACCGGTTTTTCCAGCCGGCCTGCTCTGCTCGGCCAGTGCTGGGATAGGTCGGCCCGGAAAGCTTCACGTTTGCTTTCCCTCCGCCTCACTGCAGTTTGCACCGTTTCGCACCGACCACTTTCATCTGCATTCGCCACTGCCAAACATTTCGAACGCGAGGAAAGCCGCTAGACCGCTAGACGGGGGCGGCGGGGGCCTGGTGGGGGGCACTGGGGGCACTGGGGGCACTGGGGGCACAGGGGGCGTCGCGGGAGAGGGAAGGGGGAAGGAAGGGCAACGGGACGGCGCCCGGCGGGCCGGTCTGCAAAGCGCGCAAGGCCAAGGATGCGCGGGGCGTGGCGGAGCGGGGCGGCGCGGGGCGGCGCGGAGCGGGGCGGGTTGGCGCGGGGCGGGGTGTTATGATGTGAGGCGGGGGGCTGGCTGACGCGAACACACCATCAGTCCCAGTCCGCCTCAGTTCAGCCCGAAGCATCCAGCGAATCACAATGACGGCACTTCGAGTTTTCCTGTTCCTCGTCCTGGCCCACGGTGCGTCCGCCGGAGCGGCAACAACGCCCTGACGTTTTGCTTTATCGCAGTTATCATCAAAGTGATACGTATGTGTCTTCGCGGAAGGCCTGTTGATGCTGACGTGTGGTGGTGTCTGTTCCAGCGGCGGCCGCTCAGTGGATGCGCCCCGCCAACGGTGAGTGTGCCGCCTCGCCGAGCACTGATTACTCCAAGCCCAAGGTCATCCTGTACACTGTCTCTCTCACACTCGTGGGGCTGCCCGTAAGGGTGCGGAAGGGACGCGCAGTGGAACAGCCAGAAGACCGGCGCAGGCGGCCAAAACTCTAGCCGCGTTTCGAACTCCAGAGTCGCTAAAATGGGACTCGAACCGCACGTGTGATCCCTCCAATCGATTCCTCTTTCGGAGATCAATCCATTGGTGGAGTCACGCGTTCGGGTTGAGTTCCATTTAGCGACGCTGGAGCTCAAACCGCGTCCAGAATTTTGTCCGCCTGCGCCGGTCTTCTGGCCCACCGTCAGGCGGTGACGGGCTGTTTGAAAGGAGGGTGCCCTTTGTGTGCGCAGTGGCGGGCGAGCGGCAGTGCCCCCTCGGCAGGACCTGCGTGGCCCTCAAGGACTGCGCGGCGCTGTCGGGCCTGGCGCAGCGCGGCAAGCCGCCCACCCGCGAGGACGTGATGCAGCTGCAGCAGGCGCACTGCGGCTTCACGGGCGTGCACCCCATGGTACAGTACGCCACGCTCTTCTCGTTGGCACGTCGCCTCTCCGAGGGCTGCTACCCCCATGCACGTGGCGCGGCGCGCGGGATATAGACGGGGCCACTTCATTTTCCTCAGCATGCCAATGGTGATGCACAATGGGCCAGAAGACCGGCGCAGGCGGCCAAAGTTCTAGACGCGTTTCGAGCTCCAGAGTCGCAAAATGGGACTCGTACCGAACGTGTGACACCGTCAATGGATACCCCGTTCGGGAGCAATCCATTGGTGGGGGTCACACGTTCTGTTCGAGTCCCATTTAGCGACTCTGGAGCTCAAAACGCGTCCAGCATTTCGGCCGCCTGCGCGCCGATCTTCTGGCCCACTGTGAGATGGAGCGAACTGATTTCGGGGATGCGGCCACCAGGTGTGCTGCCCGAGCAACCCGAGCGCGGCCGGCGGCGCGGCGCCCTCCGCGTCCGGCAGCCCCGCCGCGCTGGCCAACCTGCGGCTGCTGCCGCTGGAAGAGTGCGGCCCCGTGAGCGCCGACAGGATCATCGGCGGCAAGGAGGCGCAGGTCATGGAGCTGCCCTGGATGGCGCGCCTGGGCTACCGCCGTAAGTCCATCCTACGCGTCGTGAGATCCAGAGTCGCTAAATGGGACTCAAACAGAACGTGTGACCCCACCAATGGATTGCTCCCCGATCGAGGAATCCATTATTGGTGGGGTACCCGTTCGGTTCGAGTCCCATTCAGCGACTCTAGAGCTCAAAACGCGTCAGAAGTTTTGGCCGCCTGCGCTGGTCTTCTGGCCCACTGTGTATACCGGGGACGACTAGCTCAGAATAGCTTTGATCAGCGTTTTTGCTCATCCTGTAAAGCTTGGCAATTATAGCATTGCTTAATGAACCTGAAAATAATCTGCAAAACAACTGGTCGGTGAACGCACGCTGCTGCTTCCCCGTCTCCACGATCCTTTGATCGGCGACCCGGAAACCAGCGAATGGCGTCGTGGCGGCTTCCTAGAAATCGGTAGCCTAGGCAGCGCCGCTCTAAAGCTTTCTGGCACTGATTGCTTTGCAACGGAAACTTGGCGAGTCGCTAAATAGGACTCGAATCGAACGTGTGACCGCACCAATGGATTCATCGTTCGGAGAGCAATCCATTGGTGGGGTCACACGTTTGGTTGGAGCCCCATTTAGCGACTCTGGAGACCAAAACCCGTCCGGGACTTTGACCGCCTCCGCCGGTCTTCTGGCCCACTGTGCACCGGCTGCAGAGGTTGACTGATTGCCTGCCTTACTGCCGCAGGGGATGACTACTCCAACGTGTTCGACTACAACTGCGGCGGCAGCCTGATCAGCGACCGCTACGTGCTCACGGCCGCGCACTGCATCAACGAGAACACCGGCCTCGTCCCGTGAGTGCGCGCCTCGCTGCCTCCACTGCTGTTCGACCAATGTGACGTCATAGTCGCTCTGAATGATGTTGTCGTTTGCGCAGGGTGTCGGTGCGACTGGGCGAGCAGGACGCCTCCACCGAGATCGACTGCTCCTTCGTGTCCGGGGAGAGGGTGTGCGCGCCGCCGCCCGTGGACGTGGTCATCGAGCGGATCATCAAGCACAAGAACTACGGCGAGAACCGCTTCCAGAACGACATCGCGCTGCTGCGTCTAGCCAGGCCCGTCGAGTTCAGCGGTGAGGACCGAACGGACAACACCGCACAGTGGGCCGGAGGCGGTCAAAATCCCGGACGGGTTTTGAGCTCCTGAGTCGCTAAATGGGAATCGAATCGGACGTGTGAGCCCGCCAATGGATTGCTCTCCGAAAGAGGAATCCATTATTGGTGGGGTACCCGTTCGGTTCTAGTCCCATTTAGAGACTCTGGAGCTCAAAACGCGTCGAGAGTTTGGGCCGCCTGCGCCGGTCTTCTGGCCCACTGTGTACCGGGGACGACTAGCTCAGAATACTTAGTCTCGCATTTATATAGATCAGCGTTTTTCCTCATCCTGTAAAGCTTGGGCATTATAGCATGGCGGAAGGAACATAAAAATAATCTGCAAAACGACTGGTCGTTGGACGCACGCTGCTTCCCCCCCCCCTTTCCATCGTGGAGCGGGCCGATCCTTTGATCGGCGACCCAGCAACCAGCGAATGGCGTTGTGGCGGCTTCCTAGAAATCGGAAGCCGAGGCAGCGCCGCCCTAAATGTTTCTGGCACTGATTGCTTTGCGAGGGAAACTTGGTGCAACTCTGCTGCCGTCGAGTTTGCCGGGCTTGCAATACGCATCATGAGCAGACGCTCATTTGCCCCTCCCCTTTATTTCCCACCCCTCGATTTCCTGACAGACCCAGCGCGGCGCACAGCATCGGATGGGCAGCGAACCCTCCGCCAGACGGCGCATTTTCGCTTTCAAAATTGTGCTCTGTTTTTTTTTCCTTTTTTTTTTCTTTACGCTGACGTCCGTCCGTATGTTGCAGACTTCGTGAAGCCCATTTGCCTGCCCGTCGACGTCAAGGACCAGAAAAAGGACCTAACCGGCAAGAAGGTGTTGGTGGCCGGCTGGGGTCGGGTGGCCAACAGGAACGGAGGTAAGCGACCGCCAAGGTCGAGCCAAGGCCCAAGGCCGTCCGTCGTGCATTGCTCTTTGTCTTCTCGCCAAGGCAGCGGGCACTCAGTGGGTCAGAAGACTCTGGACGCGTTTCGAGTCCTTGGGGGACTCGAAACGAACGTGTGACCCCGCCACCAGATTGCTCTCCGAACGATAGGAATCCTTTGGTGGGGTCACACGTTCGGTTCGAGTCACTTTGAGCGACTCTACAGCTCAAAACGCGTTCGCGGGATTTTGACACCGCCTCTACCGGTCTTCTGGGCCACTGTGCAAGGCCGTCCGTCGTGCATTGCTCTTTGTCTGGACCGCCAAGGCCGTCCGTCGTGCATTGCTCTTTGTCTGGACCGCCAAGGTCGTCCGTCGTGCTTTGCTCTTTGTCTGGACCGCCAAGGCCGTCCGTCGTGCATTGCTCTTTGTCTGGACCGCCAAGGTCGTCCGTCGTGCTTTGCTCTTTACCCTGACCGCCACTGACGGCTCTGACCTTGTTGCTGACCCCGGCTCTGACCCTGGTCCTGACCCTGACCCCGACCCTGACCCTGGCGCTGAATCTGGTTCTCCTCGCAGCGGGCGGCAGCAAGGTGCTCATGAAGGTGAGCGTGCCCGTGTCCAAGGCCCAGGACTGCGCCAACGCGTACGTGCCGCTGCAGCTGGTCATCTCATCCGAGAAGCAGATGTGCGCCGGCGACTTGGGCAAGGACTCGTGCCAGGGCGACAGCGGCGGCCCGCTCACCACGGCCGGCGAGGTGAAAGGCACGCCGCGCGTCGTGCAGCAGGGCATCGTGTCCTTCGGCCCGTCCCACTGCGCCACGGAGGGCACCCCCGGCGTCTACACCAAGGTCGCCCACTACGTGCCCTGGATCGTGCAGAACATCGAGCCATGAACAACAGTGAACGCTCTAAAAGTCTTACGGAGAAAGTTCTCCATATTATGGTGAAAATTCTTTATATTATGGCGGTGCGGCTGACTTTGGAACTTACCTCTGCACATTCATAGTACCTTACAGACATTTTGTCGAATTTCTGTTGTATCATGAAGAAAATCTCCACCGTAATATGTTGGTGCATAAGCCTTTCACCGGAAGACATTTAGAGCGAACGCACCCTAGAGCCTGGAACCGCGCCCACGCCCACTTCAAGAGGAGTCCTCCCTTCAAAAGACTGATTATCAATATGGTTGTGTGACTATCGATTAATTTTGATAATAAAATATTACTTTAATTTTTGTAAGAGATAAGTTTCTTTTTTGTTACCGCCTTACACTTCTTCTTCTTTTTTTTTTGGAGGGGGTTTGTTCTGTTTGCGCACAAAGGCGCGACCGCATAGAGGGAGCAGCAGGAAGGCGTTTCAGTTCAGACATTGCCGTCGTTTGTGTTCGTACACACGACACGTGAGAGCGGTCCGAGGGGCGGCGGTGCGCGTCGTGCGTGAGAGCGGCACGTAGCCCCACGCGGGGCCCTGCTGTGGCCGGACTGCCGTGACGTCATTGGCCGCGTCCTGCGGCTGGGCCCCCTCGCGATGAGGACGAGTTGTTTTGCGGCGACTCCTGCTGGGAGCAGGGTCAAGGCGCCGAGGCTTGAGGCTTTGACCGGCGGGACTCGCTCGCCGCGACGCCGCCGGGCGCCGCCGGACCTGTTGCCGTTGCCCCGTCGGGGAAGGGAAGGGCGCGACCGCCGCACGGTGGGCCAGATGACCGGTGGTGGTGGAGGCGGTCAATATCCCGGACGTGTTCTGAGCTCCAGAGTCGCTACATGGGACTCGAACCGAACGTGTGACCCCACCGATGCACTCTTCGTTCGCAGTCACACGTTCGGTTCGAGTCCTGTTTCGCGTTCGCGACTCTGGAGCTCAAAACGCGTCCGTGATGTTGGCCGCCTGCGCCGGTCTTCTGGTCCACAGTGCGACCGTTGGGATTGGCCGGCGATGCGGCTCACAACACCGCGCCGCTCCGCGTCCGGCCTGGGACATCCAGTGACGCTGGTCTGAGAAGAAATACCAAACCACACTCCAAATTTGGTGAAGGTCAGGACCACGAGATGTCCTCGGCCGATAAGAAAGGAACGAACCAACCGACCCACGAACGGACAGCGTGACTCATACTACGCGCCCGTCCTGCGGTATTGCTACGGTAATGGCCTGGCCGAAAAACCGGGTGGAGGATGGGAGGCGTAATGCCGACCATTAGCGTCACTGGCTGCCAAGGCGAAGGCGGCACTTGAGAGCCAACCAGCCAACCTGGCTTTGAAAACGTATACAAAAACAACATGATCAATGTGTGCTCGGCTCGAAGTTTGCACTGTTATTCCACTTGCGACATGTGCGATGATCATTGCAGGATTTTGCGATGCAAAAATTATTGCATCTGAGGAGCAATGATTCGTATGGGAATTGCATTTTTAATTTCATCACAGTTTTTTTTTTTTTTTTTAAATGGGTAAATATTGCAACTTGGATAACAGTTTGGGACCTCTGACTTCAGATTCGTGTTCATTCGGGCCATTTAAACCGAATAGCCCTGTAAGAACAGGATGCACCAGGCCGGTGCTTCACCTTGTCTTGATTGTGTAGACCGGCCCAAAAGGCTGCTCTCATCGATGATTAGGTGCGGTGCGGTCTAGTGCCCTCACCGGGCCACAGTGGGTCCAAAGACCGTGTAGGTGGCCAAAATCCTAGACGCGTTTTGAGCTCCAGCGAGTCGCTAAATGGGACCACGTGTTAGGACTCGAGTCCCATTTAGCGACTCTGAAGCTCAAAACGCGTCCGTGATTTTGGCCGCCTGCGCCGGTCTTCTGACCCACTGTGCGGCCGCGATTGACCACCCTCTTAGTGCGGACGGCATGTCCACGCAGTGCAGCGCAGGCATGGCATTGCCTGGCCCATTGTGGTCCAGCCTCTCGAGTTCGAGTTGAAGTGAACGCCTGGAGGGTAGACTGCCCTGCCCCCCCGCACTCGCGCGCCCGGCGGGCCGGCCTACCCCGCAGTTCGCAGGCGGCCCGGCCGTTACTCCCAGAACGCGCAACGCGCATTTCATCGCACCGAAAGGAGAGAGAGAGAAAGAGAGAGAGAGAGAGAGAGAGAGAGAGAGAGAGAGAGAGAGAGAGAGAGAGAGAGAGAGAGAGAGAGAGAGAGAGAGAGAGAGAGAGAGAGAGAGAGAGAGAGAGAGGAAGAGAGACGTTTTATTTTATTTTTAAATTAACGGAAAATGTTTTTGACTCCTATCCAGAGCTTAGTTCCCCCAAAACTTGTTCACTGACGCCATTTAAGTAAACACTTGGATGCATGAACAAATTAAATTATTCTCTGAATCTGTGAATTTACCTTTTTCGTGAGTAGAAGTGGAATACCAGTAGCTGTCACCGATAATTGGCAGGACGCAACTCAACTCTGAACGTCGTCATGTGTCATCTGTCAATGAGAATGGATTTTCTCGCTGGACTACGTGTCCGAGGCGCGGGGAGTATCGCCGCATGCTCTCGTCGGCGCGGCCGCGGCGCGCGGGGCATCGCGCGGGGTATCGCCGCGCATTTCGCGACTGGTTGGAGTCTGGCTGGCCGGTCGGAGGCTGGCCGGCGCCAGAGCACGCCAGAGCCGGGCCCGGGTGTTCCGCACGGAGCGCGGCTGGCGCGGCTGGCGCGGCTACGTAGGCGAGCCGGCCACCGCGACACTCCCTCTCTCTCTTCTTCAGTCGCCGATTCGTCCTCAGGCCGGGCAGACATGGCACCGCGCCGCCTCCCCGCGTCCGCGGCGTTGTTGGTGTGGCTGGGCTGCGCGCTGGCGTGGTGCGGCTGCGCTGCCGCGGCCCGGGCCTCCTCGAGGGGCACGCAGCCCCGCCAGGCCCCGGCCCCGGCCCCGGCCCAGGCCCGGCCGCTGAGGGCAGCGAGGGTGAGTACGGCGAGGCGGTGGTGTCGCGGAGGGCGCCGCGGAGGCCGAGAAGCACCGCGCGGCGCGGCGCGGCGCGGCGCTGCAGTTCTGCCAGGAGGTTATCGCTCGGCTTGCCGCATCGCGTCATTTTGTTTTTAGTGTCATCTTGTCTTGTTTGTTTGGGCCGACTCGGCCATGGCGGACCAGCGCGCCGGACCGGTCAGTGGCACGGACCGCCGGCTGCGTCGATACCCCACACCCCCGTCCCGTCGTGGGGGCCGAGGGGTATCGACGCTGAAAACGCAGTGCGGGAAAATCCGTGACGCCCACACGGGAAGTCCCGGCCAGTCCAGAGCAGTCCCTTTTG
The DNA here is from genome assembly GCA_030522485.1 of Stenchaetothrips biformis. Classification (NCBI taxonomy): domain Eukaryota; kingdom Metazoa; phylum Arthropoda; class Insecta; order Thysanoptera; family Thripidae; genus Stenchaetothrips; species Stenchaetothrips biformis. The sequence continues at coordinate 24,169,909 of CM060086.1, read as the reverse complement.
ACGCCGGGATTTGTTGTCCCGTTGTGCCGCAGGCGGCACCGTGACCATGCCGGTGCCCAACCTGCCCGACTGCACGACGCCCCTGAGCCAGCCCGGCAACTGCGTGCGCCTGCACAACTGCAAGCCCCTGCTGGACCTGCTCAAGACATCCCGCCTCGGGCCGCGCGGCCTGCCCGACTCGGAGGTCACCCTGCTGCTCAGGCAGTCCCACTGCGGCTTCCAGGGCAACTCCGTCATGGTGCGTGCCATCACGACCCTGCACTTGTCGCTCTGTCTCCCTCGCACTCATGGAGTGGGTCAGAAGGGTGCGGGGGAGGCAGAGCGGCGAGTGCGGGAACCGGAATCGCCTCGACTGTGGAGTGAATCCGCAGAGTGGCTCCGTCGGCGTGTCTCTCTGGAGCTGTCTCTCCCAGCGCACAGTGGGCCGCAGGCGGCCAACACTATAGACGCGTTTTGCGCTCTAGAGTCGCGAAATGGGACTCGAACCGAACGTGTGACCCCACCAATGGATTCCTCGTTCGGAGAGTAATCTATCGGTGGGGGTCCCATGGGACTCAAACCAAGGAGTCGCTATCTGGAGTCGCTCAATGCATCTAGCGACTCCAGAGCTCAAAACGCGTCTAGAAGTTTGGCCGCCTGCGCCGGTCTTCTGACCCACTGTGCCCCGGGACGCGACCCCGTCTCTGACGCTTTCCGCTTTGCAGGTGTGCTGCCCGGTGGACGCGAGCGCCTTCCGCGGCAAGCCCTCCACCTCGACGGCGGCCCCGGCCCTCGGCAACACGCACGGCCCGCAGTCGCGGCCCCGGCCCCCCGGTGCGCCGGGCGGCTCGCAGCAACGGCCGGCCGCGTCCACCACGGTACAGACACACATTGTGGAGGACCGAACCCGCACGCGGGCGAAAACGAATATGAATCAGAACCGCTGTAACCTCTTCTGCAGAGCGGCGACTCCGGCTTCGAGTTCAGCACCCCGGCCTCAGAGGCCTACCCCGCCCCAGGCTCGTTCGTCGACGGCAACTCCGCGTTGGCGGGCTACGGGGAGGCGACCAGCTACCCGGGGGCGGGCTACGGGGAGGCGGCCAGCTACCCGGCGCCGAGCTCGAGCAACCCCCCGGCCGCAGAGGCGGCGCCCCCGGCCGCGCACAGCAGCGTCCACCAAGAAGACAGCTTCCCGCGGGAGAACCTCGGCCTCCTGCCCGTCGAGATCTGCGGACTGATGCTGCACCCGGGCGGCAACAACCCCGGCAGCAACCGCACCGGCCTCATGCAGTACCCCTGGATGGTCCGCCTGGGCTACAAGCAGGGTGGGTGGGAGCGCTTTCTCTCGCCGGCTTCATGACGTTGGAGATGCACAGTGGGCCAGAAGACCGGTGTAGGCGGTCTAACACTGCAGACGCGTTTTGAGCTCGCTACATGGGACTCGAACTGAACGTGTGACCCGACCAATGGATTGCTCTCCGAACGAGGAATCCATTGGTGGGGTCACACGTGTGGTTCGAGTCCCATTTAGCGACTCTGGAGCTCAAAACGCGTCGATAGTTTTGGCCGCCTGTGCCCGTCCTCTGGCTGTTCCACTGTGAGATGGAGTGCGCGGTGTGCAGGAGACGGCGACGCCGTGGACTTCCTCTGCGCGGGCAGCCTCATCAGCGAGCGCTACGTCGTGACGGCGGCCCACTGTGTGGAGGCGCGCGACGGCCTGTGAGTCCCAGCAGCCTGCTTCCCTTTGCGCTCCGAGCGCCCAGCCCCATGGCCCCGTCTAACCGCCCCTTGCCGGCAGCACGTCCGTGCGCCTCGGGGAGAGCGACGCCGCCGCGGACCCGGACTGCGTCGAGTCGACGTGCGCGCCGGGCGTGGTGGACGTGGCCGTGGAGGAGAGGGTGGTGCACGAGGACTACCGGCGCGGCGTCAACGACATCGCGCTGCTGCGCCTCGCGCGGCCCGTCGCCTTCTCAGGTAGAGTCAGTGGTGCGCAATCAAGGCCGCCGATTTGAGACTCGGCCCGGTGACGTCAGCGTGACGCGCAGCACACCTGGGCGTGTGCGGCGCGCCTCATCTCGTTAGTCTTGTTTGCTCCGCAGAGGCCGTGAGCCCCATCTGCCTGCCCGTGCAGTCCCACAGCCGGCCCGAGGAGGACCTCGCCGGCCGCCGTATGACCCTGGCGAGCTGGGGCAACTCGTCGCCCTACCGTAGGCAGCGTGAGTACGCCCGCCGTCCGGCCGTCGTCGCAGATCCTCGCACAGTGGGCCAGAAGACCGGCGCAGGCGGCCTAAACTCTAGACGCGTAGCTCCAGAATCGCTAAGCAGGACTCCAACCGAACGTGTGACCCCACCAATAATGGATTCCTCTTTCGGAGAGCAATCCATTGGCGGGCTCACACGTCCGATTCGATTCCCATTTAGCGACTCTGGAGTTCAAAACGCCTCCACCGGTCTTCTGGCCCACAGTGCCTTGCAGTTTGGCGCGCTGGTCATGACTGTCCTCCTCCTGCTCCTGTTGCAGACGCGCCCAGCCGGTGGCTGCTGCAGCACCGCATGCAGGTCGTGTCCCAGTCGGCGTGCCGCGCGGCGTACGACTCGCTGGACGACGTTCACTTCCAGGCCGACAAGCACCTCTGCGTCGGTAATGAGCTGACAATGAACGGACGCTGCCACCGCCTGTTCCGAAGATCGTGCACCCGCAGGCTGATTCCGAACGCTGCATTCGACGCTCTGTCTCTTTTGCACTCGCGAAGCGTCCCGGAGGAACGACACAGGGACAGCGCGATGAAGCACTGTTCGGGATCAGCCCGCATCACAGTGGGCCAGGAGACCGGCGCAGGCGGCCAAAACTCTAGACGCTTTTTGAACTCCAGAGTCGCTAAACAGGACTCGACTCCAAATGCGACTAGAGTTCTAGCCGCGTCGACCGGTCTTCTGGCCCACTGTGCGCAGGTGTGAGTCTGGCCCAAGGCCTTGAGTTTGAACGCGGACTGGAGTCTTGAAACCATTTCCCTCCAGGTGGCGGCTGCTACGGCGACAGCGGCAGCCCGCTCATGCTGGCCGAGGGCGGTGGCGGCGAGATGATGGACAACCGCGCCGTGCTGTACGGCGTGCTGTCGTACGGGCTGCCGGACTGCGCGCTGCGCTCCTCGCCGCTCGCCTTCACCAAGGTGTCGCACTACGTGCCCTGGCTGGTGCGCAACCTCAAGCCCAACCCCTTCGTGCCCAAGGACCGCACCAGCGGCTCGGGCGTGGTGGACCCACGCCGTACGCGGCACCCGGCACCCGGGGCGGGCTATCACCAGCACTAAGGCCGCGCGCCCCGCGCCGTGCGGGTGGGCAGCCCATTGCGCGGCTGCGCCGTCTTGGTCCGCCGGTCCGCCGCACAGTGAGCCAGAAGACCGGCGGAGGCGGTCCGAATCCCGGACGCGTTTGGAGCTCCACAGTCGCTGAATGGAACTCGAACTACCGAACGTGTGACCCCACCAATGGATTGCTCTCCGAACAAGAAATTATTCAATGGGGTCACATGTTTGGTTCGAGTCCTGTTTAGCGACTTTTAGTTTCGGCTGCCTGCGCTGGTCTACTGTCCTACTGTGCGCCGCCGTCCGCTGACGTTCGCCTGGAGCTGGAGGCCCTCGCGGCTCGCCTCCACCTCAACGTCATCCTCGTCATCGCGGTCGTGCGTCCATGCACGTACCCGGCCCGGCCCGGCCCGCCTCGTCCGCCATCAGAATAAACCGCGGGCATCCGTGGCCGGGTGCCCAGACCGAGAATAGCTCCAGCTTGGAGGACGGTGACTTGGGTTCTGCAGAGGACTCCAGCAGACAGCAGTGGCCCCTGCACTGTGCCTCGTCGCGCTGGGTCGTCGCTGAGCGAGTCGGCGGGGCGCCAGGCCGAGCGATACCGCGATACGTTGCCATCCTGTGATACAACTCGTTGTTTCGTTACTTTTTGATATTCTGCTGAGGTTCATTGCGCCTCCAATGTTAACGATGTTTGTATGTTTCGTTTGCATCTTTGTTGCATCCTATATTTAAATAAAAACAGAAAAGGGCAATGCTGGCAATAACGTAGCGGAGAGGGAAGATTAAAAGCTGTCGGCGCATTTTTAGGGAACTCACAAACACTTGTTAAAAATACATCTGCCAATCAGCAGTACATGTGAGAAAATATTCAAAAACAAATATAAGTCAAGCAGTACACAATCACACTAGACAAATAAATACAATACACGTGATCATGAATGACGATTTCATAAGAAACAATTCGATTAAAATATATGATAAGCTGCCATAAGAAAGAACAGGAGCTCATGTTACAAAAAGGTTTTTAAATAGGGCTGAAAGATTGGTTAAATGAAAAAGATATTTTTTGGATTGAAGAATATGTTTAATTTGAAACAGATGTTTGCATATGAGTATATCTGTGAAATTGCAATTATCTGTGTTAGTAGATAAATAGTGATTTTAAGGGCATTCATCAAGGTCCCAAGTCCGCGAAAAGGCCGCTCCGAAGTGGTGTCTGGGTGGCGTTCGCAACAACGCTGGCTAGCCCCGGAGCCCAGGTACGCAGCCGAATTGTTTATGGCCCCCAGCCGGAGTGCGGGGGGAGGGAGGCATGACGGACCAGATGACACCTCGAAGGATCGGCTCCGGGCCGGGGTCTCGGCCGCGCTGCCGGCCGGCTAGTCCGGTGTGGCGAAGTTTTACTAAGTCCATTTGCAGGAAAAAATGACTATTTTTGACACCACAACAGAAATGTGTGTCAAGATGAGCTGATTATTTTGGTATAGGTGTCTAGTGCACTTCTTATTAGAGTGCCAAAATAACAGCAGAAAAATTATTTTTACATGGGTAGATTTGAAATTTTCCCCTGAGTACATTGGTGAATATTGCAAACGTGTCGAACGACGCATTCAAAATTTTGCGTTCTGGGTGCGACTAGGTTTTGCCTTCCTTTTGTGTTGAGAGTCCTCATTCACTGCCGGCTGCACCGAGGAAAGCGTGACGACAGGCTGATTTATTGCCCAAGACCCAAATTAGAAATTTTCAAACGAGCCACTTTTCGAGTACTCACCACGCAGTAATCGTTTCCTCGGAAAACAACGATTCTAGTGGTGGTTGATTTCTTTTTCTACGATAATTTTGACCGGAGTGGCGACCGAAATCTGGGCAAAATTGGCCCGGTCTTGGCCACCCTCCGGCCTGGCTGCATACCAGACGCGGCGGCACATGCTGTCATTGTTCTTCCGTCGTCCCGTCGCCGTCCGCCGGTCTGTCTGCTGACTACCTGACGGCCTCACCCCGTGCGACAGAGAGCGAATTGGCCGGAGTAGTCTTTACTCTTTCTACTGCTGACGAGATTTCAAACTAAAAACTTACCGCAATCGAAAACCAATGCAGCTAGAACGATGGGAGTAGCACCGTTGCACTCAGAAACGTCCCCCCTATTTCAAGACATATTTTAAAACTCCAAAATCGGACATTTAAAAATTAGCATTTTTTTCAAGGGCCTAAAGGACCATTTTTTGAATTTCGATCGTGTTTAAAAATATGTCTTGAAATGCACACAGTTACTGACAACATGCCTTCAAATTTTCGTTTCGATATCTTTTTTGGTTTGGCCGTCTAGTGCGTTGCCGTTTTGAACTTTGGAGCGTCGTTACGCCCAAAGTATTGGTCGTAGAGCAATAATATTTTGGGACATGTTTCAGAAGCATATTCCCAACCAACAGTCAAATTTTCAAAAAAATTTTTTTTGGCTTGATGAATGCCCTTAAAAAAGTAACAATATCTATCTGACGATGGCGACATGTAAATGAAATGACAAATAAAGAATCTGAATCTGAGTGAATACTCACGTATTTAAAAATAAAAGACTGAACTCACTTCGTCCCTCACGACGAAATTCAGCCCATACATTCAGCTAAATAAGAAATGCAACCAGAACTGGTTTGGTGGTGTGGCATGCGGCAAGACGCTGGAGTCTCCAGGTTATCGCCTCCCGCGACGGGGAATCCTGGAGCCGAGGTTTCCCGGCGAGACCGGTGCGTTCACGATTATGGGGGTGTTCGGGGGGGAGGGGAAGGGAAGGGGGGAGCTGGACCGCCTTTCCCTCTGACGGTGGTAGGTGATTCATGCTCTGGAAAAGACGCGCGCGCACGCACAGGGAAAAAAAGGGAGGGGGAAAGAGTCTGTGGCCCGTTGTTAGGTTGGACTAATTGCCACGCTGCGGCCCCTGTGTTCCCACTGTGTGTCACTCGACTGGCTCGCGTGTCTATTGATAGGTTTTCAGGCTCCCCCCGCGGCGTCATGGTTTCGTTCCCGGTAGAACTTGTGGGACGTTGCATGAGTAACGTTTCGTGGCCGGTAAACAGCGCCTGATGCATCCAGTGTAACTTGCGGAGCGTCACACACGAGCACACAGGAGTCACCTTTGATTATTTCTTTTAATTCGGATTCTGAATTGTAGATTATTTGCGGCGCGCTCGTGCTGGGAAACTTTTGCTAAACGTGATGGCAATGGCACGATGGCACTGCGGGGACGAGCCGAGCGCGCGAAGCCGAGCCGAGCCGAGAATGGGCCGAGCGGGCCGCGTCGAGCCGAGCCGGCCGAGCCAGCTACCGGAGCGTTGAGCGTTGACGGCGGCGACGGGTACGGCGGGACGGGACGGCGCGGAGTGGGGGGTGGGGGTCCGGAGCGGGCACCGGGCACCAGGCCGGCAGGTCCAGTAGGCTTGCCAGCGGCTGCCAGCGGCCAGCGTCGCCAGCCAGTCAGCCGAGCCGAGCAGAAGAGCAGCTCTTCCCGCGTGCCAGCAGCGCCGCAGCAGAGCGACCTGGTGTCCGAGCCGTCCGCGCCCGGCGCCGCCGAGCAGGCCGTCACTGTGGACAGCACAATGGCCACCGCACGAGGTCGCGCGTCCGCGGCGACGCCCGCCGCCCTCGCCGTGGTCCTCGTCCTCGCCGCGCACGCCGTCCACGCCCAGAGTAAGTCCAGCAGGACGGCAGTACGCCGCCCTCACACCGGGTGTGCTGGGCCACGGCGCCGGTAAGGGAGTGCCGCCGGTGTTTGCTGTGTTCTTTGTTGCCCTCTCCACAGGTGACACATTCGTGAGCGACAAGATAGCCGCGCACGGCGAGCGACACCGCGGCGGAACGCAGGGACTTCCCTCTGACGCGGAGGGCGTCGAGCGAAACGGGAGGGAAGGGGCGCATCTCTCGCCGGCGGAGTATGAAAAAACATCCGTTCGCCGCGGACAACTCGGAACCGCCACTTTCTCTGCGACACGTCCTGGGGCTGGCGCGCTGGCGACTGGGCCCCACGTGGGGCAACCGACCGGTCGCCCCCCGGGGAAACCCCGCGACCATGTGGCCCCTCTATGGCCGAGAGGACCGGTCCCGTTGGTGACACTTTGGGCTTGGGCTCTTCGGCCTCGCAAGTCACTGGGATCCTCAGCTGAACTTGATTTCAGATTCAGATTGGAATCCGTCCCAGTCTTTGCTCTTGCAGCCAAGATGAAACATGGCGAGGTGTTCCTTCCGTCTTGCAGGCTGTGCAGGCAGACGGGGTAGACTGAGTAGACTGATTCCGAGAGTCGTTTTCGTCGCCGATGCGGGACGCCCCATGAGTGCGGGAGAGACACAGCGACAAACACGACTCTCGGGATCAGTCTGCGGGGGAGCTGAGAGGCAAACACAAACACACACGGCGTGGAACTTGAACATAGGTGGCGCTCGCGGCGATGCCACCCAACCCTGCCAGCCGCGGCCTAGACACAGGGGGGCTGGAAGAGAAGACAGGCACAGGCGCGCGGCCAAAATTCTGGACGCGATTTGAGCTCCAGAGTCGCTAAATGGGACTCGAATCGAGCGTGTGACCCACCAATGGATTGCTTCCCGAACGAGGAATCCATTAGTGGGGTCACACGTTCGGTTCGAGTCCCATTTAGCGATTCTGGAGCCACGCGCCCAGAATTTTGGCCACCTGCGCCGGTCTTCTGGCCCACTGTACGTGGGGCACACGGGGGGGCTTCTCGCATCGCAAACCCCTTTCATGCTACCCTCCTCTGTTCTCGTCATCTTAAAAGAAGCCTTGAGTTGGCTTCGGCGAGCAGCGCCCCTCCCGAGGGCAGGACCGCCGCGCAGTGTCCTTCCCGCCCTCACCTCCGAAACCGCCACCTTTTCCTGGACCATTTGCGTCGAAGAAGTGAAACGGTTGGATCTGAGTAGGAAGCATCCGTAGATCCGGTCGCCAGGTGCGGGGGAGACGGACGGACAGGAGCTCGCTCGCTCGGACTCTGTCTGTAGGGCGAAATAATGGCGTCGCGACAGTGCACTATCATTGTCCCGCGCAGACGGCCACCTCCCGCGGCCGAACCGGAGGAATCAACACGACGCGGCGGCAGCAGCGGCAGTCAGTGGACGGACGGTATCGCACCAAACCTGTTGTGCGTGGCGGCCGCCCGCCTCGCGGCCACGCCATGAGATTGTCGTTGTAAGGTTAATTGTTTTGAGACAAGGCCCTGGAGGCCGCGGAGGCCCCCAAGCAGGTCGCGCCACAGTGGGCCAGAAGACCGGCGGCGCAGGTGGCCAAAACTCTTGACGCGTTGCAGAGTCGCTAAATGGGACTCGAACCGAACGTATGACCCCGCCAATAAATTCCTCGTTCGGAGGGAAATCCGTTGGTAGGGTCACACGTTTTGATTCGAGTCCTATTTAGCGACTCTGGAGAAAAACCGTCCGGGATTTTGACCGCCTCCACCGGTCTTCTGGCCCACTGTGCGCGGGTTGGCTACTACTAACCGCGCCGTGCTGCTGCCTTGTCGCAGGGACGGAGCCGTGCCAGACCGCCGACAAGATGCCCGGCAAGTGCGTGGTGCTGCACTCGTGCGCGCCGCTGTACGCGCTGCTGCAGGGACCCCGGCCCATCGACCCGCAGGTCATACAATTCCTGCGCGAGTCCACCTGCGGCTTCCAGGGCTCGACCCCAAAGGTAGGCCCAGCGCACAGTGGGCCAGCATTCCTGTGGAGGCAGTCAAAGCTCTAGACGCGTTTTGAGCCCAAGACCAGAGTCGCTAAACTGGACTCGAACCGAACGACTGCCCCTCCACCAATGGGTTCCTCGTTCGGAGAGCAATCTATTGTTGGGGTCATACGTTCGGTTCGAGGCCCATTCAGCGACTCTGGGGCTGCAAACGCGTCCGGGATTTTGACCGCCTCCACCGGTCTTCTGGCCCACTGTGTGTCGTGCGTGACGTAGGATGACGTCAGCGGCGGCTCGAACTCCGCCCATCCAGGCCCGACACAACGCAACGCGCTGACGCACTTGTTGTTGCAGGTGTGCTGCCCCGGCCTGGACCCCGGCTCCCAGCCCCTCACGCCGAGGCCGCCGACACCACAGCAGCCCTTCACGCAGCAGCCCTTCACGCAGAGGCCCTTCACGCAGAGGCCCTCCACGCAGAGACCCCGGCCGCGGCCGCCGCTGGATGACCGCCCCGTCAACGTGCAGAACGACCCCAACCTCCGCCTGCTGCCGCACGACATCTGCGGCCCCGGCGCCACCAACCGCATCATCAACGGCAACAAGACCAACGTGTTCGAGTTCCCCTGGATGGCGCGCCTCGGCTACACCTCCTCGCGTAAGCGCCGCCCCGCGTCCCAACCCCTCAGCACAGTGGGCCAGAGAAAGCCGGTGGAGGTGGGCAAAATCCCGGACGCGTTTTGAGCTCCAGAGCCGCTGAACAGGATTTAAAACGAACATGTGCCCCCACCAATGGATTCCTTTCCGAACGTGGAATCCTTTGGTGGGGTCACACGTTCGGTTCGAGTCCTGTTTAGCGTCCATGGAGCTCAAAACGCGTGTGGCCGCCTGCGCTTGGTCTTCTGGCCCACCGTGACCCGTCCCGCCCCCACCCCCATCGCTGACCAGTCTGTTTTACAGGGGACCTCGTTGAGACGAGGAGCACCGCCGACCACTTCGGCGAGGGGCTGATAGACCAGCGGGCGGTCTCAGGCAGGATTTCTTAATTTCATTCTTTGTGTGTGTTTTTGTGTCTTTTCCACCCCTGTGATGGACTGAGTGTAGTAGCAGCACGCAGTAGTGTAGCTCTTGGATCGGTGCCAGATTGTACTAGGAACGGTGCACAGAACGGGTGCACTTCACGCCGCACCTGTCTCGCTCACCCGGTATATTGACTTGGCTGGTTTGCTTGTTTGTGTGGCGTAGCTTCTTAGCAGTGATCAGTCGCGGAAGGAGTGGCTGCGGCGATACTCCGTGCGCAAGTCACGGGCGCGCGGAGTATGGCTGAAGTCATTCCTTTGGTGGAGATGTGGTCAGAGCAAGCATGTTGGCCAGCGCGTGTGCTGTACGGTGGGTTGCCTAGCGCAGCTCTGCAGGCGCCCGGACTCGGAGTTGGGTGCGGAACCCAACCCCTACAGAGGACTTGGCCCAGGCGAAACAAGGAGAAGAAAGGATGAAGGCGAATCTTCGCGAACATGGCGACTGGTCCCTGATTGGTCCTAGCAGCTGACGGCGGCCATGTTCGTGAAGATTCTTCTTCCTTTCTTCTTCTTATTTCGCCTGGGCCAAGTCGTCTATGCCGCTGTGCACGATCACTTTGACGGACAGCATGCTTGTTTTCGTGTGTCGTAGTTTGTCTCCACTGTAGTGCACGACGGAAGCCGCCCTGCAGGTTGATTCCGAACGGTGCTTTTGTCGCCGGCATCTCTCTCGCTCTCATCTCATGGGGTGCGCTCCGTAGGGACCGCAGGGGTGCGGCAGAGACTGTGGGGTGTGACGGCGGACTGACCGGGGCTGTCTGCGCAGGGACCGGCGCCATCGCCTACCGCTGCGGCGGCTCCCTCATCAACTCGAGATACGTGCTGACGGCGGCCCACTGCGTCGCGGGGATCAAGAGCACGGAGGCGCTGTGAGTCCCCCGCCACCACAACGAGTGCCTGCGCCGCCTCGGCACCGCCTAGGCGCAAACTGGGCTAGAGGACTGACGCAGGCGGCCCAAAGTCTAGACGCGTTTAGAACTCCAGAGTCGCTAAACAGGCCTCGAACCGAACGTGTGACTCCACCTATGGATTGCTCTCCGAACGAGGAATCCATTGGTGGGATCACACGTTCGGTTCGAGTTCCATTTAGCGACTCCAGAGCTCAAAATCCGTCCGGGATTTTGGCCGCCTTCGTCGGTCCTCTGGCCCACTGTGCCACGCCATGCTCACTGACTTTCTGATGGCAGGACCACGGTGCGGCTGGGCGAGAATGACATCTTCAACGAGACGGACTGCTCCTTCATCACGGGCGTGCAGGTGTGCGCACCGCCCGTCGTGGACGTGGCCGTCGAGGACACGGTGGTGCACCCGGGCTTCAGCCTGGAGGGCGAGGAGCGCCTGCAGAACGACGTCGCGCTGGTGCGCCTCGTCCGGAGGGTGCGCTTCACCGGTCAGTACGCGCCAGTCCTGTTGGAAGGGACGCACACTGGAACTGAAACCGAACGTGTGATCCCCACCAATAGATTGCTCTCCGAACGAGGAATCCATTGGTGGGGTCACTCGTTTTGTTCGAGTCCTGTTTAGCGACTCTGGAGCTCAAAACGCGTCTCGAGTTTTGGCCCACTGTGCGTCCGCATGGCTCCTCCCTGGATCCGCGCCTGCCTACGGGTCCGGAACAGCATATCCGGTTGGAGTTTGAACTTGATCTGACTCCCGCTTTGCTTGGCTCCGGCCCGCAGACGCCGTGCGGCCCATCTGCCTGCCCGTGGGCGAAGAGCAGTACCGGAACCTGGACGGCAAGAAGCTGATCGTGGCGGGCTGGGGCACCACGGAGTCGGGCTACGGCAGCCGGGACCTGCTGCAGGTGGCCGTGCCCGTCGTGCCCGGCGAGCAGTGCGTCGAGGTGTACCGGAAGAACGTCAACATCAACCCGGTCAAGGAGATGTGCGCTGGCGGCACGCGCGCCGGCGACTCCTGCAACGGCGACAGCGGCGGCCCCCTCAAGCAGGCGGGGCTCGGCGTCAACAACGACGTGCGCATGATGCAGTTCGGCATCGTGTCGTTCGGGCCACGCAAGTGCGGCACCGAGGGCATGCCCGGCGTGTACACGCGCGTCGCCTACTACATGCAGTGGATCCTGGCCAACCTCAGGAGCTAGGCAGGCACGGCGGCTCTGTCGACGCCCCCGCCGCCTCGCCACCCCCGCCGCCCCCGCCCGGACTAAGTCCTTGAGGCTGTAGGCAGCAGGAGTCCCAGGACGCACTGGAAAACGACGACGGCCGTCCTGGAGCCAGACTGAGTGAAGTGACGTGTCTAAAACACATGAGAGCTGAAGTGAACTCATCACTTTGGTTCTTGACACAGGGCTGTGAACTTCGAGTGGATGTTGTGTGTGTGCGTATGTGGTGTGTGTATGTATGTAAGTGTGTATGTATGTAGAGGTGTGTGTGTGAGTTATTTTCAATGTGTGTAAAATATGTGTGAATGTCTATGTGTATACCCTCAGTGTTGTGGCCATTCTTTTAATTTATTGAGCTTACGGTACTTTGTTGCCGTTTCTTTATGTTTATTTTTCTGAGCTTCGATATAACATTGTCAGTGCCTAGATCAAAGTATTTATTATTATTTCAAACTTTTTTAAAAATTTGAACGCTTCGGTTTTTAGCCATCCAATGAAATAAACAGTGAACTGAGTCAATTGAATATCTGTAAGACCCTATCTTGGTTTTACAGGACGTAGGTAAGACAGTCAGTGGGGCCCTGCGTCGGAAAACCGTCGTCAACTGACCTCCGTTTAAAGTGCATGAAATTATGTGACAACAGACATTTAAAATTTAGGTTATCTTGAAAGAGAGAGGAGGACACCCGGCTGAGTTGGGGACTGCGTGCTCAAATAAGCGAGGACTCGTCTCGCATCGGCCAAACTGACGCGCGGTGCGTGGCGTGGCGTAGCGTGGCGCGGGGCGTGGCGTAGCGTGGCGCGGGGCGTGGCGTAGCGCGGCGCGGCGTGGCGTGGCGGTTGGAGGGGAAGTACCGGCGAGTACCTCTGCTCCGCGCCGCGAGCCACGCTTTGCCGCGACGAAGGTCAGTGCCGGGCAGACAAGCGGACCGGGGGGAGAGGGGGGGGGCACAGTGGACCAGAAGACCGCGCTGGCGGCCAAAACTCTAGACGCGTTTTGAGCTCTTGGGTCGCTAAATGGTACTCAAATCGAACGTGTGACCCCACCAATGGATTGCTCTCCGAACAAGGAATCCATTGGTGGGGTCTCACGTTCGGTTCGAGTCCCATTTAGCGACTATGGAGTTCAAAACGTGTCTACAGTTTTGGCCGCTTGCGCGGTCTTCTGGCCCACTGTGGGTGTGGGGAGGCCGAGAGAGGGATAGAGACAGAGATATAAATCCGGATGGGCAAGCGAAACGGCGGCAGCGCGCCCAAGTCAAAAGCGAAAAGCGAAGACGGAGACGAACTCACAGCGCGGAGTCACGCGACACGGCGCGGGCGGCTGGACCAAAGCGAATAGAAGGCGGTGCGCTCAGCCAACGCACTGCCGCACCGCAGCCTCGAATGCAACCAGTCTGGGCCCGGCCCCGTCCAGCCCAGTCCAGCCGCCGGCCTGGTGGGTGGGCCCGGCCGGGACGCGGCGGCGCGGCGCGGGGCCGGGGCCGGAGTCGCCTGGAGAAGCTTGAGTAGCGAAAGAGGCATCCGCCAGCGCGGAGCCACAGACCGGGCAAGACGGGCCGCTCCACGTCGTGCTGACTGCTGACGCGTGCTTCGCGACGCGTGCTGGACACTTAGGCAACTCCAGCGAGTGGAACAGGTTCCGCCTCGGCCTGTCAAGTCTGACGGGACGGCGGCTGGGGCTCCACGCGCAGAGCCCAGTGGCCCACGGCCGCGGGCACCACGCCGTCCTCGAGGGCGTCCACCATCACCTCGGCGTCGTCGGACCGCTCTACTCCACGGGACATGCGCTGCGGCGACGGCACCAGGTATTTCCCATAGCAGCGGGGACGAATGCGCTGACGTCACGGTGGCTCGCGACGGCGAGGCGGCGAGGCCGGCGGCGTAGGCGGTCGGCCCCATCGTCGCCCCGCGGCCACCTTCTCGCGCAGCAGAGCAGTGAAGGGCCTGGCCCTCGGCGCCCTCGGCCTGGCCGGACAACAACACGGACACCCTTGGATACCAGTGGGCCAGAAGACCGGCGCAGGCGGCCAAAACTCCAGACGCGTTTTGAGCTCCACAGTCGCTAAATGGGACTCGAACCGAACGTGTGACCCCACCAATGGATGATTGCTCTCCGAACGAGGAATCCATTGGTGGGGTCACACGTTCGGTTCGGGTCCTAATGGGAGCTGAAAACGCGTCTGGAGTTTTGGCCGCCTGCGCCGGTCTTCTGGCCAACAACTGTGCGTCGTTACAAGCCGGCGAGACATTCCCTGCGCTGTTTCCCGCTCCGCGTAGCCTCGCTCCGATCCGGGTGATCGTGAATACCCCCTGCCGAGTCCGTCACGGGCAGATAGATCCCCCGGCGGCAACGCTGCATTTGGGCAGGGTGAGGGGGACGAAGGGGGGCTGCCTCCGCACATCACAGCGGCGCAGCGGCACAGCCCAGCGCAAAGCCTTGGGTTATCAGTGCGGTGGGTCTAGTCGCCCTGGGGAGTGAGTCCGTCAGACTGAGTCGCCCGCAGCGCCAGTGGGCCGACGCCGACCGCGGCCAGTCTAGACACGGCGCGGTCCGCGACATCAATGGCCTGACGGCAGCCACACTCTGTTGGGACACCGCGCGATGGTTGCAGGCGCTGCGGGCCCACCGGGCGGTGAGGCGCGCGCCCTGGCGGCCTCACGCCCACCTCAGCCGACGGCCGTCCGCGCCGCGCGCCCCGCCATGCGCCCCGCCATGCTGGGGGTGCCGACGGCCGCCCTGCTGCTGGCCGCCGTGTCGCTGTCAGGTGAGTGACGTTTCGAAACACCTTGCCGTCTCGCAGTGGGTCGGAAGACCGGCGCAGGCGGACAAAAGTGCAGACGTGTTTTGAGCTACATGGTCGCTAAAATGGGACTCGAACCGAACGTGTGACCCCACCAATGGATTCCTCGTTCGTAGAGCTAGCCATTAGTGGGATCACACGTTTGGTTCGAGTCACATCCCATTGGCAACTCTGCAGCTCAAAAGGTGTGTTGAGTTTAGGCCGCATGCGCAGGTCTTCTGGCCCACTGTGCGTCGCCTTGACTGGCGTCGCCGCAGCCGGGTCTGTTCACAGTCGCGCGCGCGTTCTGTCAATCCGTTGCAGCGGCGCTGTCCAGCCAGCACGCGCGGCCGCGGGCCGCCTCTGGGGTGGCGGGCGGCGCGGGGGCGGCGGAGCTGGCGGAGCGCGAGGCGCACGGCTCCATGCCGACTCCAACTGCGGCAGGAACGACGGGCACCATTCGCGAGGCGCTCGGGGGCGGCGTGGTGGACCCGGCCACACTGACGGCCAGCGACGCCCCGGCCCCGTCGCCCGGAGGAGGACCCTCTGCAGACCGCCGACAGGCGTTCGGGGCCCTGGCTCAGGCCCAGGCCCAGCCAGGGGGTCTGCGATCGAGCGGGAGCCGCTGCACCGGGCCGCAGGTGTGCCTCAGGGTGGAGCACTGCCTGCCGGCCGAAGTGGACCTGCTGTTTGAGTGCGCCCCCGGCTGGGTGTGCTGCGTGCCCGCGGCCCCGTCGCCAGCCCCGCCGACGACACTGTACCCCCGGCCTCCGCCAGGCAACGCCCCCGACGCTGCGACCGCACCCCCACCACCCCTCCAGGGGCAGCCGCAGTTCACTCGGCCGACGCCCTCGCACGCTGCCGAGCATCCTGCCCCCCAGGATCCCCACCATCATGTCCAGCAGCAGCAGCAGCAGCAGCAGCGGCCGACGCCCTCGCACGCTGCCGAGCATCCTGCCCCCCAGGATCCCCACCATCATGTCCAGCAGCAGCAGCAGCGGCCGACGTCCTCGCACGCTGCCGAGCATCCTGCCCCCCAGGATCCCCACCATCATGTCCAGCAGCAGCAGCAGCGGCCGACGTCCTCGCACGCTGCCGAGCATCCTGCCCCCCAGGATCCCCACCATCATGTCCAGCAGCAGCAGCGGCCTCTGCACTTGAAGCCCGAGGAAGGTCTCGCGGCGCCGGTGCACCGGCCACCCCCGCCGGCCCAGCACCCGAAGCCCTCGGCCACGAAGCCCCCGGCCACAACGACGACGCCCCCGACCAGGGCGTCAACCACTACCATGAGGCCCGGCGCGCCCACCAGGGCCACCGCCCCCAAGTCGCTGCTGCCCGGGACGGAGGTGTGCGGCATAGTCACCACGGAGAACAGGATTACGAACGGCAAGATTGCCAGCCCGGGCCAGTTCCCCTGGATGGCGATACTCGGCTACCGAAGTAAGAACTGTGTACTGGTAGGCGCACAGTGGGCCAGAAGTCCGGCGCAGGCGGCCAAAACTCTTGACGCATTTTGAGCTCCAGAGTCGCTAAACAGGACTCGAACCGAACAAGTGATCCCACCCATGTGTAGCTTTCCGAACGGGGCATCCATCCATTGGTGGGGTCACACGTTCGGTTCGAGTCCCATTTAGCGACTCTGAAGCCCAAAACGCGCGCGTCGGTCTTCTGGCCCTGAGTGAGGCGGTGCACCGTGCACTGCCCGCGTGCAGGGTACTGCATCGCTCCGTGTGTCTGTCCAGGGCGCGGTGACTCCGGCGTGTCGTTCCTCTGCGGCGGCACCCTCATCAACGAGAAGTACATCCTCACCGCGGCGCACTGCATCAGCTCGCAGAACCGACCGTAAGGCCCTCCAAGTCCCTTTCCGACAGACCAAGGAGGGGGGGGGGAGACATGTATGTTTTGCGAGGGGCTTGTGTTACGGGTTGCTTGGACAATCTGCCAGGAAGGGTTTGAAGTTCTAGAAGCGTTTTAAGCTCCAGAGTCGCTACATGGGGCTCGAACCGGACGCGGGACCCCACCAATGGATTGCTCTTCGAACGCGGAATTGTTGGGGTTACACGTGCGGTTGGAGTCCTGTTACGTGACTCTGGACCTGAAAACGCTTGCGCCGGTCTTTTGGCCCACTGTGGGTTATACGGCGCCTGTGCTGCGGGGTATCGCCGAATCGTCTTCTTCCCCCTGCAGTCCAAGTGTGCTTGAGCCTCGTTCCCTTCTGACCGCCAGTGTCCCTGTGCCGCGGGGTATCGCCGAATCGTCTTCTTCCCCCTGCAGTCCAAGTGTGCTTGAGCCTCGTTCCCTTCTGACCGCCAGTGTCCCTGTGCCGCGGGGTATCGCCGAATCGTCTTCTTCCCCCTGCAGTCCAAGTGTGCTTGAGCCTCGTTCCCTTCTGACCGCCAGTGTCCCTGTGCCGCGGGGTATCGCCGAATCGTCTTCTTCCCCCTGCAGTCCAAGTGTACTTGAGCCTCGTTCCCTTCTGACCGCCAGTGTCCCTGTGCCGCGGGGTATCGCCGAATCGTCTTCTTCCCCCTGCAGTCCCAGTGTACTTGAGCCTCGTTCCCTCTGACCGCCAGTGTCCTCGTGCGCCTGGGAGAGTTCAACCTGACCGAGGCGGTGGACTGCGACCACGACAAGGTGTGCGCGCCGCCGCCCCTGGACATGGACGTGGAGAGCATCACGTCGCACCCCGACTTCGACCTCCGCAACATCAAGCACGACATCGCACTCATCCGGCTCAGCAGGAATGTTTCCCAGTTCTCGGGTGCGTGTTTTCTTTTCACCCCAGATAGGTCGCGTGAAGTAACTTTCAACTTCTCGTTGCATGTACTAGTGTGCTGAGAACACAGAGGCAAACGTTACTTCACACCTCATGTTGGGGCGACAATATTTTTGCCCTTGTGTTTCCAGCGCTGACAAATGAAGCCAATTCTCTTTTTCTTTCCCCACCAGAGTACGTCCGACCGATCTGCCTGCCGGTGGGCGTCAACGTCACCGACGACAAGAAGTTCAAGATAGCCGGCTGGGGGAAGACGTACTTCAGTGAGTGACCCTCTCCGGTGCACAGTATAGGCCAGAAGACCGGCGCAGGCGGCCAAAACTCGCCACACACGACTCGAACCGAACGTGTGACCCAACCAACGGATTCCTCGTTCGGAGAGCCGTCCATTGGTGGGGTCACACGAGCGGTTCGAGTCCTCTTTAGCGACTCTGGAGCTCAAAACGCGTCTAGGAATCTTGTCCGCCTGCGCCGGTCTTCTGGTCCACCGTGCAACGTGTGTTGGTTTGACACCCGGACGGGCTTGCAGGGGACGCGGCGGGCAGCCCCGTGCTGCAGTTCACCGACGTCAACGGCGTGGGCCACGCCGAGTGCAACGAGCTGCAGCCGCCCGAGCTGCAGCCGCTGGACCCGGGGCAGCTGTGCGCCGGCGGGGACAAGGGCAAGGACGCCTGCAAGGGCGACAGCGGCGGGCCCCTCATGGTGACGCTCCCCACCGAGCAGCAGTCCGTGTACGGGCCCAACCACAACACCTACCAGGTGGGCGTTGTCTCGTACGGGCCGGACAGTCCCTGTGGCACCGCGCCCCTGCCCTCCATCTACACCAGGGTCAAGGCCTACCTGCCCTGGATCCTCGGCACGCTCAGGCCCTAGCTCCTCCATCTACACCAGGGTCAAGGCCTACCTGCCCTGGATCCTCGGCACGCTCAGGCCCTAGCTCCTCCTCGCGGGACCACATGAATGAAAACCAAACAGCGTCAATTTCAATATTTGTTATTAATGAATAAATTACATTATGAACAAGGCAAAACAATAAACCAGAATCAAACAGTATTGGATTGATATAACTTGCACCGAGCATTGTTGGAAAAGAGGTGCTGTGTATAACTTATTTGGAAAAAAAATTGTTGCAATGTCCACCTGTAGCAGGATTACTGCAAATTACGTATCACCATAATCACTAGATGCATGTGTGAACTGCAATGCTCTAATTGGTCTCGGGCAATGACAAACAAGAGAGCACTGGAAACAGCGCATGAAAGGCAGGCAAGTACACAAAGTAAAAAACCAAGATGACATATTGCTGGCACTCAGTACCAGCACCACTACCATCATTCATTATATCTTGCCAACAAGATACGTTAACCAGCATAAAAAACGAAGTTTAACGATGTCACAACCAGTCCACTTTGTGTAGAATCACTTTTCATAAAATAATTCATTTATGTGATATAAAAAGACCTTGCGCCTTCTGATATACATCCACCAGGTAACAAAATAAATAAGTAAATTCATAAGTTCACATTGACTGAGCAGTATGTGTGAGGAAACTAAAATACAAATCCAATGTAACTTCCCAAAGGGGCAAACAAAAAGCATATTTTGAATTTAAAATGGCCAAATATAAAAAAATCAAATTTGATTTCATCTCAATATGCAGCTACACAGGTACAAGACTTTTGTCAAGACAAAGCACCGACATAACATTTCTGTGCATTTGTGCCATTCATGGAAACAAGCAAAGCATTTGAACAAGTTCAGATGCACTTTCAGACCACATGAGATCTGTCTCTGTCTCTCTCTCTCTTTGCTTGCAGCTATCACCTTATTTAACAGATAACATGTCCCTCCAGGAACAAGGACAAGTTTTACGTACACTTAATACCATCCTCACAAGAGCATGCAATTCATTTGTAATATTAAATTTATACAATAAGATCACGACTTTAATGCATTTGACAGATCAGAAGTCACATTCCTATAGAATTTGTCTTTAGGACAAAAGTAAAATTGAACGATATTTGTGCAGAAAGACATTTGTTTTTGTTTTATTAAAATTACTATACAACATTAAATCTTGAGATTGAAATACTATTTAACTTAATAGCTGCCTACATACCAGAATAGGTAAAATTTGTTATTGCTTTTCACGGCATATCAGGGCATCAATTCAGGGCGATTCTGAGGACCTTAATTAGTGTATCTCCCATAAAAGATATCTGCAACCGCAGCACATAAGACGACCTTGCCTTCAACCAAGACAAGAAAAACAGCTAAGCCTTACAGTCTTTTTGTCTGACGGCAAGAAGTAGTAACACAAAGATCCTGCAGACTGGAAATGGTACGGGCGGCTTCAGTTTGCAGATCACAGCTCGGCCAACGGAGCTGACAACGACGCCTCCAAGGGCGACGAACAATGATAAACTTTGCGACGACGATGATGACTTAGTCTTTCATTCACTTAACAATGATGAAGGCACCCATCCGTCGCTCCCCTCTATTCACGACACAAAACAACGAGACGGCTTCGCACGGCTTTGCACAAGTCCGACGACGCGACGCACTCGCTGCTTAGAGTCGGATGCCAGCCATGGTGTGGTGGCCCGCCACGGGCATCACGGCCGGCGGCGGCGGGGCTGGCGAGGGGGTCGGCCTGTATTCCAGGCCGAGGGAAAACCTTGGTCATTCGAGCACCACCACGGTGTCCTCCAGGCCCTTGGAGCACAGCTTCCTCCAGGGCTTCCTGGCCGCCCGCCGCAGCTCGGGGGTCGTCATCTGTCTCCGCACCTTCCTGCACACAACAAAAGGCACGGGTCAGCCTCGGCCGCCACGCCGACAGGGCACCCAGCCCTCAGTGGGCCAGAAGACGGCGACGGCGCAGGCGAGTCGTTGAACGGGGCTCGAATCGAACGTGTGGCCCCACCAATGGATCGCTCTCCGAACGAGGAATCCGTTGGTGGGGTCACACGTTCGGTTCGACGCCCATTTGGCGACTCTGGAGCTCAAAAGGCGTCCAGAGTTCCGGCCGCCTGCGCCGGTCTTCCGGCCCACTGTGCCTTGACACTTACTTGACGTGCTCGGTGGAGCGGAACAGCACCTCCTCGGGGGCCTCCATCCACGACAGCACCTGCTTGCTGCCGGAGCCGGAGCGCGTCACCGCGATGCGCGCCTTGCCGTTCTGGCTGATGATCTGCCGGGGCCCGGTGTAGGGGGCGTAGGGCACCATGGCGTTGGGGTTGAGCCCCGCCATTTGCGCCAGGTTGGCCAGCGCCTGGGGGTCTTTGTGGGAACGTTTGTGGGGAGGGCCTTGCTGGGGGATGGGCGCGCCTCCGCCTGCAACAACACGATTTAACTGATCCTCAAAACGCAACGCACACACGCACACGGAACACAGTCTCTTTAAATGGGGGTCTACAAAACTGCAGTGTTTATGAACCATGGAGTTCTAAAACACTTCTCTAAAATGAGGAGGAATGGCTCTCATTTTAAACTATCATATCTGAACTATCAGTTTCAGTAACAAACATATCTAATTGCTACCAGGGGGTGGAAACAAGGGCAAAGCGCCTGCCCCATTTGACTGCAAACAACATTTTGCGTTAATTTGTCACATCAGCACAGGATGAACCCTGGATGTTGCATGTTGACTTCGGGCACATCCATCATGTGACATTAGAGCCACAATACTATGTTGTCTAAAAATTCAGTTTTTCCTCTAATGTCAGTGAAAGTACTCTCTAGCCCATGGGGCCAGTCGCTTTGAAGACATTTCTACCCCCAGTCGCTACCTAAAGGACAACATAACTACATGAATATCTTCACAACCTTAAATCTGCAGAAAAGAATTTTGATTCAACATTGGACAAATACATAGCCTATATTGTATTCAATCATGGTACATAACAATGTTGTACAATTAACTGAGCCAGTATGGCTACTTGAAATCTTCACTACAAATTTTACTGAGCTGAGAATATTGGTACCACACTCTGAATAAATCTACAAAAAGCACAGTCTAATAAGAGAAGTTTCATTGCTAAGCATTAAATCTGGGCTCATAGGTACAAGTGCATCAACAACAAAACTTTTAAAATGTACTTAAGTCCTACACAAATGCTTTATTTAAGCACACATACACACTTGCACACATCACACATGTAAGTAATCCACCTTACCTTCACCATCAATAGATGCTGTTGAGAGATGGAAACCATCAAGTGGAATTCACCAGCGATGAATGATATCTGATGGTTTGTTTAAATTCGGGACAGGTAGCCTCCATTTGCTTTTTACTCTTGGTCTCGTTTTAAATGTATGGTAGCCATCAAGAGGTATGTTCTTATATCATTTCCTCTATTTTTCCCCAAAAAGGCATAAACCAGAATCTGTATATTCCATTTTCCCTCTTTTCTGACTCTACATCAAAATCTATATTTTTCAAAATAAAAACAACAAGTTTTTTTTTCCCACCCAAAACTATGTTAGAAGGTTCAAGAAAAAGGTGATTAAAACTTGGAAAACTATAATGGTAGAGGCTGTTTAGAAACTTCAAAATCAAAATAACTTGAATATGCTATTGAATGTAAAAAATCTGAGACAGTTTGAAAAGTAAAGAGGCGCAGACTAGATGAACAAGTTTGAATATTTTGTGTTTTGAAGACATTTTTCTAAATTAGAGAAAACTAGATGAAATAAGAAAAGTTAAAGATGTTAGCAATGAGAGACACACATCTTTCATTTTATGACAGCAGAACTCTGATGGTGAATGGCTGTAGGTGGATTACTATTTAAGTTTTTCACAAGAGCTTCAATAGATAAAAAGATAAAAAAAAGTTTCCTTATTATTAACAGAAATGGCACAAAAAGTCATGATTTAGAAATAACAATTAAAAGAGCAAAAGCTATGACTGGATACCATCCTGTTAGTACACAATGCCAATTTGTGCTAATCAATAGAAGTATTCTTGTTACCAAAAACTGACACACAATATCGGGCATAAAAAAAATCTATGGCAGAATAATACAATCATTAAATGAGTCAAAAATGATTATTTTTTTACAGGAAAGATACCACAATAAAAAGCAGCATTGCAATTAGACAAAAATTAGGTATCTTGGAGGAAAATTTCCCCCTAAAACAAATACATTTTGAGTTGAAAGCCTCAAAGCCTTGAAACTGGCTTTTCACACATCAGCAGCTTAAGCTGCACATGAATGAAATGCAACAGACCACTTCCATCAGCACTGCTAAAAGAATGTTTCTAGTCACAATGTGTGCATCAAGAAAAATTGATTATTAGTGCAGCCAAATGTGTCATGTTTGTGTGCCCCCGTGCTTTTAGAAATTGTGTTAATGCGCAGCATAGCACAAAGCTACATTTGATTAGGAAAATATGAATAGATTAAAAAAGCGGAGAGAAAATTTCTATTAAGAAGAGGAATAGACCAGAAGCTATCACTATGTAGAGAGAAAATCACACCTCACCCAAAGCGGGCTTATGAATGGTAAATCTGTGCTCAATAGCAGCCAAATAGCCAGAATAAAAAGGCTACATATCTCACATAGCGACAACTACCATCTTTGAAACTGAGGAAACTCTGAAAAACTTTAAGTACTAACGAGCAACAGAATGGTCTTAAGTAAGGTCCACCTCATTAACTTTTCCTATTCTGGCTACTGAAAAAGGCCACTGGCACAAGATTTGGAAAGGAGAACAGATTCAAAAAAGTATTTACTTGTTTGACTTTATTGGCCATTCTGTAGATGCAATAAAATAGTGTACATTGTTCCATACAAGACATTGACAAACATTACTTGCATCATGAACTTCACTGCATTTGCTTGCAAAGTAAAATTGTACACATAGCAAAACATAACACTTGCAAAGACGATTAAAAAAGATAATTAAAAAAATTAGAATAACCAGCTTACAACAACAGAAATTAAAATATGTCTAAAAGACAAATGCGCACACATAATTATGAAAAGTCTGTAACATTTGGCAAGAGCCGTCAGTAACCTGATCACTGTGTGGGAGGTAGCCCAACACCAAATTGATTACGTTAATAAAAATTAAGTTTCTCCACTAGGCTTTCAACACAAAATGCACTTACAAACAGTACCCTTTGTCAGATTTTCAATAAATGTGGGTAGATTCTGTGGTCACTTGGCCTGTGTATTTGTGAAAATACCAACACACTTATGCACGAACACTATGAATAAAAAGCATGCATAAATAAAATATGAGAGCAAATATCATTCCTGTGAAAAGGAAAGAATATATCACCAGACTGCCAAATAGCAGACATAGTAGGAAAACGACACTCATACACTGCTTCAGAGTTATACTATCAAAGAAGTGCATAAGTGTAGTTTTCCTTCTAAAAGAAACCTGAGAACATGCAATTTGCTCAATTGATACGAAATAACACCCTAATCCTTCATTGTGCAGCGATGCCAACTTGAATCTAGAATCAAGTGTGGTTATCAATTTTTTTTCTTACTTCAAGTAACACTTAGAGAAAAGTGTGCACTCAAGTACTACAAAATTACTGCGTTGGGAAAAAAACCAACATCAGTACAACAAGACATAAAGAGACATGACTCATGAAGAATTCAAATTAAAAAAGAAAAGAAAAGGAAACAAACTAAAAAAAATTAAAAAGAAAAAACAGGAATAATTAGAACTTACAACCTTTTCCAAGCACCACCAAGATCCATTTAAAAGAAAGAGGTGGATACATATGAAATCACATTCTTTGCCTCAAGTTCTTGGAAACAAAGGAGTGCATGCATTTAGTCATCAAATCATAAACAGAATGAAATTGAGAAAATGAAAATTGGTAATACTATAAGACATAGAGTTACTTCAACTAGCTTAGGTTTACTTCAACAACTAATACTGCATTGCGTGCAGAAAGCACATAGAACTCGACTATCAAATTCTAAAGTTGAATGACCCACCTTCTTCCCAATCCGAGTCTAGGTAATGCAAGGAAAGAGACAAAACGCACATTAGTACGAATCTGCTTTATGAATAACAAAATAAAATCATTAAAGTAATCATAAAAGTATGATTAGTGTAAATTCAGCTCTTCCAAACTTGGCAATCATTTTACAGGCAAAAATGATAGAAGTTTGAAATTATACTGGTAGATGATGATTTAATAAGATACAATATTTGGGAAAAATTGAGTGCATTAAAGAAAAAATATACATGCCCAACACATCCCAAAAAGGTGAATGAAATAGGTTGCCACTATTACGTGACTCATCAGAAACATCATCTAAGCAGTAACCCTCAGAAAATGAAAATCATAACCTAAACTCATTACTGTTTAACAAAACTGCTTTGGTTTAAACAGGAAACACAATTTGTAATATTGTAAGCCACTGTAGTTTTTGGTACACAGCAATTGATCTCAAGTAAAAAGTTAATATATCATTTGCACCATCTGAGCAGATTTACTTTGAACTAGATTGTTTTACTTAATCAGGACCAGACAGATCAAATATAAAATGATATCTTTTCACTATAGAATCGCAAGAAAACAAAGACAATTTGTACCCATTTAATTTGTGATAAAAGACATTGGCCATCCTGGCAAAACACTTTGAGGGGGATTAAGTTTTGCCCATGCTTTAAGGACTCTAGTTCCACCTTTCAACATATTTGTCAACCATCTAACTCCAAGCAAGAAGATATATGAAACCGTCCTGATCGAATAGAACAAACAGATAAAGTCAGTCTCATAACACCATTCTAAAGTGAAAATTCGTTTTCTTCTATATAAGATCTCCTTCAAGCAACTACACAGGCAGTCTCAGACACTGATTAGTAAGTGTCAAAAGTAAAAATTATTGGCTTCTTTCAAAACCAACTGAGTCCAATCAAAATAATTTAGCGGAGCCATAAGCTTTACACTGACCCACCCAGCAATTCACAGAGTTCCGACAGGTTACGGAACCTTCCAAACAAATAATGTTCAGTCAAAAGCGATAATTAGCATCTTTGATTAAAGGAAGAGCAACACCCGTGAATTGTACCCATTTGGGCTAGTTAACTTTGACTACTACCTACTATAAATGACATTGCAGTCCTTAGTTCCTTAGTTGTGTTTTTTTTATTTTTTTTTATTTTTTATTTTTATTTTATTTTATATTATAACTGTCTTAAGTCGCAGAACCTTGATCAATAACAAAAGATGAGACAAATTGCTGGAAACAGCCACATCCACCAAAGACTTCAGTTTTCAGTGAATTAGCAAAACTATTAGATAACAGGCCTTACCTAATAAAAGAATTGCCATCATTTTGGTGCCATCAATTCTTTTCCACACAACAACATGAACATTTACAGTCTTTGGTAAAATGTACCAACATTTAGATAAGATAAAAACAATAACATAGAAGTCATTTAATATAAAAAGTACCACTTCAAGAAAATACTTTGTGTGGAATTTGGTAAGTAACAGCAATTTGACTCCAACAAAAATACATCTATGATCATCTTAAGTTCGAATCTGCCATGATCCTTTAAAAGATAAATTTCATTTAGTTAATCTTTCCTAGCAGGAAAAACGTGTGCCACTTAAGATGTCTACAAAAATGGTTAAACTAAGTGAGGGGAAAGAGCTAAAATATTTAAGGAAAATGTTACAAACAAGCATGAAGATCTGGTTAACATTGCATGGTAGAACATTTTTCACAAAATAAAATATAATTTGCCCATCACAGAGAGATTAAAAAACGAGGTGGTATATAGCATTACTCAACCCGGCGCTTGTACTCACCATCCATGCCATTCACTTCGTCGATAGCTCTTCGTTTCAGGTGAGGGGACACATTGTTTAGGGGTATCTTCTCAGCTTCAGGTTTGTTGGGTACTCGTTCATACATCAGACTACCATCTGGAACAAATTAGTGGTTGTTGCTGACATGCACCTAATGAAGACCTAGTTTGTTAATTTTGGGAATAATCTTTACCTGGAGCTTTGGGTGGTTTCGGGAAAGCCACAACTTCTGGTTTGGGCATTTTATTCTTGTCAGTCAGAATTAACCATTCTGGGGTTACTGTTTCTTTGTAATGACCAAGCCGTGTTGCAATGGCTGTAACACTTCCTCTATCTTTACGGCAATATATTAGCAATTCTTTTAACTGCGCCAGTGACTTTCCTGTCATTTGAACTTGACCTAAAAGCAAAGCATTTTGTTTTTCCAAATGAAGACATTTGTTACTGGACAGAACCGGACACAACAGGATTTCAAAAATTTGAATCCATACTTACATTCTTGTTTGATTGCAGGTACATTTATAGCCCAAAATGGTGCCCTCGCTGCATGACGAGTTTGCATAAGTTGACGACAAAGTCGGCGTGAAATACGTGTAAGAGGAGTAGTGCACAAATAAAATGCAGTTCTGGTTTTCATGATAGGTCGAGGCGAGCCTGCTCGCACAGCAAGACCATGGGCAGTAGCATAGTGTCGCGCCAGCTGGGTCTTGAGTTTGAATTCCTTACACAAACAAGAGCAATTCTATTAGAATGAATTAAAAAGCAAATAACCATTTAAGCACTTTATGAAAGATAAACAAAAATATAGTGTAAATCAATCAACAATTACCTTTCCACAGCCAATAATATTGCAACGGTGAGGTCTATGCGATGCAAGGCTAGAAGGGGCGCGTTCCGTGACTGATTCTGCAATACAGAAATTACTGTTTAGCTATGAAAATGAACATGAAAAGGAGCGCCTTTTCTTATAATGAAACTCATCTGTTTACCTTCGTCAGACACACTTGCAGATCCTGGCTTCTTCTTTATTTCTGTTTCACCTTCACCTATTCTAGACGGTACTTTAAGGCCACCGTACTTCTTCCAATATTGCCAGCAATTGTGGCATAACTTGCACTGCATGTGGGACGGGCCCCATGCATACCACTGGCTTGATGATGTGGCTGCAAATGAACAAAGACAATTGTAACTTACATGCTACACCAAAATCTTTTGACAAGAATGCCAAGTACATGAAGCTTTCCTCACCATTACAAGATTCACATGCTTTGCCACTGATGGCCACTTCTCCGTTACTGTTTCCATTCACAATCCCTTTGTTATTATTGATGACAGCTGAGTTAGGCTTATTGTTGCTGTTTAAAAAAAACATCATGTTATGACACACCTATTTTGAGAAAAGTAAAGTCAAGACTACAATTATTTTGCTTACTAGTTGGGAATGTACACTTGTTTCAGCTTTGATTCTGCTTCAACTGCCTTGACTCGTTTTTGTTGAACATAACGATCTGTTGTTTTCCACATGTAGTAATATTCTATGATATTCTTTAATGTTTTCCATGGAAGCTGAAAATTAATATTGTTATTATTATAATAACAATCCTATTCAAAAAATCTTTTCTTATTTTCAATTGCTGAAGAATACATACAAAGTCTTGTCTAATGTCATTGAAATCTTTCCCATATTTGTCCAAGGCTTCCTCAAAGAGATTAGCTTCTGATGCTGACCACTCTTCCATTTCATCCCTGCACAGAACTGGGCCAGTGGAAGGGACTAGAGATGAGACAGCTGATGCTAAATCGTAGGTGTGCTTATGCAAAGTATCCATTGCATGGAACTGCAATTCATAGAAATGAAAAGACATTATCATAGGACGAACATTTTTTTTTTGTGTAACAGGATATATCTGTAGCGGTGACTTACAAGAGTAATGTCCCTAGATGCAGCAGCAGCACTCATGTGAAGGCTAGGCTGTTTAACAGAACTTGAACAGTCCAGAGCCCGGGCAAATGTTCCAACAGATCTGCAACATCAATATTGTTACCAATATGCCAAGGGTAAGAAGGGAGACAAAAAATCACAATAAATAGGAAAAACTACAACTAAACCAAGAATAAAAAGTGTACCTTGATATAACTAAGAACTGATCAATCTGTCTATCTGTAAGATGGTGGCTGGGTGTCCACACCAAAGTTTCCAAATCTTCCAGCTTTCTTGAATCATTTTCAGGGGTTTCAAGTTCCTTAGGCATTTGAACAGGATCTACCTGGTAACGCCCGCCAACTCTAATTTCTCCTTTGTCAGCCAACAAAGTTTTTTGTGAAGGGTCGAATACCAAACAGTAAAAGAAGGTATCCTGAAAGTAAAAGAAGAGAAAAAAATCAGAAAAGGGGAAATAAAGTAGCCCTTTCTCCCTAACGAAACTGGAGGTATGTTTTGTAATACTTACATCTTTATTCAGGTAACTAAGCAGAGATTCTGTCTCATTAAGAAGTGTAACGGAACATTTGCCTCGAATGTGTGTGGCTGGAATAGTTTCCACTTGGCGCGATAAAAACAGTTCGCGGTGCTTCAACTGATGCCTTTGCTTGCCATTTAGAGAGGATGGATCCACAGGCTCCAATGCTTTCAGCTTTTGGTTTTCTACTTCTTCCTCTAAGGCAACTGCAAGAAAAACAATAAAAAAAACCATGAGCTTTGAGGAAACTTTATTCCAACATGTTTCTGCTGTTCAATTGATTGGACAGACTCCCACACAAGCGACTGGGAAGAGCGTTCGCGTTAGCGCTGTGGTGGTCAGTGAGGAAGTACCAGCAGGCCGCTCTCAAACAGGAGCCCCCTAGCCGATTCCGAGCGGCACGCCTCTCTCTCGCACTCATGGGGCTTCCTGACGGGGGTGGGCAGAGAGCCTGCGAGGCTCTCCAGGGGTGAGAGTGAGAGGTGTGTGTGAGATAGAGAGGGAGAGAGAGAGGGAGAGAGAGAGGGAGAGAGGGAGAGAGGGAGAGAGGGAGAGAGGGTGGGAGAGAGGGAGGGTGAGAGGGTAAGATAGAACGACAATACGCCCTCCTCGGAATCGTTTTCCACAGGCTGCATCCTCCCGTCACCCTGCGTGCAGTGGTAACTGCTCAGCGCTCTTCACAATTGAGCCAGACTATGCAAGTCGCGTCCAAAATCCCGGACGTGTTTCGGGCTCCAGAGTCGCTAAATGTGACTCGAATCGAACGTGTGACCCCTCCGATGAATTCCTCGTTCGGAGCGGAATCCATCGGTAGGGTCACACGTTCGGTTTGAGTCCCATTTAGCGACTCAGGAGCTCAAAACGCGTCTAGAGTTTAGGCCGCCTCCACCGGTCTTCTGGCCCACTGTGCGACGCCCCGCGACCGACGCCCCGCGACGCGCAACGGTCGCAACGCTAGCCTGCAGCGCCTCGGCGGCCGGGGCTACGGATCGATAGACGCGCGGCAGAAAGGCAAGCCAAGTTCCTCTGGAAGGGCATGACATGAGCGGGGGGTGCCACGGCGGATGCCACGGCAAGGGACGGACGCACAGTGGGCCGGACGGAACCTTCAGCGTCAGATGACACCGGGGCGAACCCGTGGGGACAGCGAGGCTGGCAGCCTACCCACCACGACATGTACATCCACCTCTGAAGAAAGAGCAATGTGCCATAGTCCGTGGGAAGGACCAGGGGTTCCATTCAATCCAAGGCAGCCACGCAATCACGTGTGCATCGTCCCCGTGGCGCGCCCTGCCTTCCCGCGCGCGCGAAGCACTGCTTTCGTCGCTCTGTCTCTCTCGCACTCACGGGGAGTCCCGTAAGGGAGCGAGAGAGACAGCGTCGAAAACAATGCTCACGGCAAAGGCAGTTCCTGGTTTCCCCGCAGGTAGCCTCTAGTAAAGACATAGGCGATTTCCAGGGAGTTCCATCTGCCTGCACGAGGTGTCGGAATACCTGCCGACGACGGAGGTTGCCGCCACTGCTGGTTCCAGCGCAGCCCCACCCCTCCACGGCGTCCTCGGGGTTGCTGCCTCGCGCGGCGGCCGCGACCCCACCCCTCGCGCCGGCCGGCTCACTGACCAAACCGGACCGGCTCGCCGCCGAAGCGTCCGCGGCACGGCAACGATCGCTAAATAAACTAAACACGCTTCCAAAGGGCAGAGCTGGCCGGGGCCGCCCCGCCCTGGGGCTGCGCGCTGCGCGTGCCGCGGTGCACAACGGGTTGCCGCGGCGCCGCGGCGGGCTGGCCGGGCGCAACACATGCCGGCGGGGGGGCAAGGAGCCATTCCCCGCGTTGCGGCGCCTAGCGCCCAGCGCGCCCAGCGCGCCCGCCGCGCCCGCCTCGCGCGAGGGTCTCATCAAGCGGAGTACCGAAGGGGAAAAAAAAGCGAGGCGGGGTAGGAAGGCAGGGGAGGCGCTTGATCGCGCGCGATGCACCGATGCGGTGGGCAGGGCGGCCGGGCGCTAACCGGCGCAGGGCTAAAGATAGCCCTGCCGGCCGCGCGCCGCAGCGCACCGCAGCACGCCCACCGCAGCACGCCCACCGCAGCACGCCCACCGCAGCACGCCCACCGCAGCACGCCCACCGCAGCACGCCCACCGCAGCACGCCCACCGGCCCGTTTGGCAGGCGCCTTTCCGGGGCCGAACGGGCGTCACCGGCGCAGAACGCGTCTCGGCCGACGAAGGGCCGCTGCACAGTGGGTCAGAAGACCCTTGAGGCGGCCAAAATCACGGACGCGTTTTGAGCTCCAGAGTGGGACTGAAATAGAACGTGTGTCCCCACCGTTCTCCGCACGAGGAATCCATTGGTGGGGTCACAAGTTCGATTCGAGTCCCATTTAGCGACTCTTAGGAGTGTCCGGGATTCAGCCCGCCTGAACGGTCTTCTGACCCACTGTGCGCTGGGCCGAGTGTCGAAGCTGCTGTTATGTTCATATGCTGGCCGCGACGCCCTCCTTGCAGCGCGCGAGGTGGCTCCGCTGGTCGCCTCTCAGTGTGTGGCTTCGTCTGGCCGCCCGCGACCACCCACAGTGGGCCAGAAGACTGGCGCAGGCGGCCCAAACTCCACACGCGTTTCGCACTCCAGAGTCGCTGCATGGGACTCAAACCGACCCCACCAATGGATTGCTCTCCGAACGAGGAATCACTCGCTGGGGTGACACGTTCGGTTCGAGTCCCATTTAGCGACTCTGGAGCTCACAACCCGTCCGGGACTTTGACCGATCTTCTGGCCCACGGTGCCGCCCCTTGTCTCCCGTGCCGCCACAGCGGGCTCCACGCTTCGCGGCGGGCCGCGGCGCCGCGACGCCCTCCCCTGTACACTCGCGCGGTGGATCGATCGCCGGCCGGCCCGGCTCCTCCCCTCTCCTGGCCGAGCCAACGCTGTTCATTTACTAATTCCCACTACGTCGCCGCCGCACTCTACGGCACCCTGCGGCCAGGGCGACGGCGGTGACTGGAGTCCAGCGGGACTCTGGACCGGCTCATCGCAGCCGCTCGCCCGGATGAGAGGCGCCCCCGTACGAAGTCCGATCCCGGCCGCCCACGCACCCCTGGCGTGTCGGAGTCAGTGGGGAGGAGGGCTGGCGCTGGCTGGCGCTGGCTGGCGCTGGCTGGCGCTGGCTGGCGCTGGCTGGCGCACGCCCCTCGCCGAGCCGGTGTGGTGGCAAGGCAGCCAGGGTCGCCGCCTCACCCCCGGCAGCCCCCAACCTACCGCAACCAGGGGCGGCGAGGGTCCGATATCCCGGCATAACGCGATATGGCTGCCTGCCTGCCTGCCGGCTGGGTGGCCCCGATAGCAGACACCGCGAGAGCCGGATAGGCGCCGGCGACATCCCCTCAATCAGGGCACGCTGCATGCAGCTGCAGCGCAGAGACCGAACGCACCCGGATGGGCCCTTCCGGTTCCGGACCAAGCCGCAGTGGAATCGGACGACCGCGGGGCGGAGCGCCCACACAGCCGCCCCGTGTCGTCTCCTCCGCGAACCTCTTCCGCGGTCCCTGCCGGCGCCCCCACCCACAGTGGGTCAGAAGACCGGCGCAGGCGGCCCAAACTCTAGACGCGTTTCGAGCTCTAGAGTCGCTAAATGGGACACGAATCGAACGTGTGACCCCACCAATGGATTCCTCGTTCGGAGAGCAGTCCATTGGTGGGGTCGCACGTTCGGTTCGAGCCCCATTTAGCGACTCTGGAGCTCAACACGCGTCTAGAACTCTGGCCGCCTCTGCGCCGTCTTCCGGCCCACTGTGCCACCCTCCGCGGTGCCATTCCGCCGCACCGGCCCACGCCGGAGTGGACCACCCCACGCCCGGAGCTCGCGGCCGCCGCCTCCCTCCGTCTCTCTCTCTCTCCCTCTCTCTCTCTCTCTCTCTCTCTCTCTCTCTCTCTCTCTCTCTCTCTCTCTCTCTCTCTCTCTCTCTCTCTTGCACGCTAATTACGGACTCCGCAGGGGAGGGGGTGGGGTGCGCGCCTCCAGGCTCGCGTGGCGTGGCAGGACACCTTCGACATTCGGCCAGCAGACTGATTTCGAGGCTCGCTGTCGTCCGAGGGGGGGATCACTGAGGTCCAAAGCGTACAATGATTTTTTGATTTTTTTTTACTATTTTCTTTTTTTTTGATTGATTGATTTTTTTTTCTTTCTGAATAAAATTGCCTAACTTACAGGGGTTTTTGAAGTCTGAAGTGTGATACACGAAAGGTTGTGAGCTTTTGACTTACTATAATACGAAATAATTGGTCATAAAGAAGAAATGACATAAAACGCACTGTAAACCAAAGAAAAAGGAACACTTTTCCCTCTTTAAAGTGATTTTTTTTAACATTCGATTATTGATTTAATTTTATTTATTCTGATTTTAATTTTGATTTTTTTCCTCGTGCACAATTTGGTTTAGTTGAAATGTTTACGTGTCAAAAAGTATGTTGTGACCGGTTTCGTTATTTTCGGATTCATAAGACCTAAAGAAACGCTGAGAGCATTTCTCTGATTCCGAGACGAAGAGAGTGACCAGGTGCGGATCCCCTGGAATCTCAGGTGACGTGGTGGCACAGTGGTAACGTGCTCGTCTCTCAGTCAAAAGATCCCGGTTCGTGTCCGGGTAGGCGGGGCATAAGGAATAATAAACTTCGGAGTTGGAGCGACGAAGTGGCATCAGCATTTGGTATAATAGCTTCAAATTTAAATTTTTCTTTTTTACTTCTTGCTTTAGTTTTGATGGCATATGACCTACCTAGATGTTTGGTAAAAGTTACTAAATAGGGAGCTTGTGGCATTGTTATGTTAACTACAAATGTGGTAAGTTTGACTAGACTAAGACCAACTAGATTTTTTTTTTTTTTTTTTTTTAACCAGAATTCTAGTTGAGTTATACTTTATCAGACAGTCTGGTATTTGGTAACAGGATTCTAATTAACGTTACAAGACTTTTTTTTTTCAGTGGGGAGGGGGTCGGATACGAGCCTGGGGGCTGCGATTCTCGCGAAGCGTGGGCAGGACATCTTCGACACGCGGCCAGTCAATGCGCGGCAAGACGGCGACCCCTTTCCCCCGGGGTGGGGGGAGGCGGAGGCAGCGGGGGCGCAAACGGAGGTGTCAGGGCCGCGCGCGCGGGGAGGATTTCCTCTTAAATAAAGCACCGTCCCCTCCCCGCCCTTCTAGTGTGCGAGAGCGTGTGCGCGTGTGTTGGTGCCTCGCCCTGGCCGCCGCGCCTCGGCCGATCGATGTTAATCTCGCCAGAGACAGCAAGACTGGGCCTCGGCCCCGCAAAACCTCACGGTGGGCGCCGCGCCGTGCCGGCCGTGCGCCGTCGCCGTGCCCTATCGCACACAGAGGGCGCCGCGACGCCGAACTCGTCGACGGGCAGCACCGCCAGGCCGGCGTGCTTCCACCGAGTCCAGGCCGAGCAGGCCAACACAGCGGCCAGTGCCACGTCCGGCCGCTGTCATGTACATGCGGAGCTGCGAGGCCCGGGGCGTGGCGGTCTCCGTTTTGTTGCTCTCGTTCAAGGGGGGCTGCCGAGGCGCTGCGACGACCAAGAATGCGGTCGCCTGGCCATTTCAGCGCAGAACGCGCGGACTGACCGCGGGTGTCCAGCGGCCACTGTCCGGGCGAGCGCATGCTGGCTGCAGCCAGCCGGCCGCGCCTCGCCTCGCCCTGCCCGCACCGCCGGCGCACAGTGGGCCAGAGGACCGGCGCGCGGCCAAAACTGCGGACGCGTTTTGAGCCGCTACATAGAACTCGAACCGAACGTGTGAACCCACCGATGGATACGAGGAATCCATTGGTGGGGGTCACTCGTTCGGTTCGAGTCCCATTTGGCGCCTCTAAAGCTCAAAACCCGTCTAGGG
The DNA here is from genome assembly GCA_030522485.1 of Stenchaetothrips biformis. Taxonomy (NCBI): domain Eukaryota; kingdom Metazoa; phylum Arthropoda; class Insecta; order Thysanoptera; family Thripidae; genus Stenchaetothrips; species Stenchaetothrips biformis. The sequence goes on along the minus strand of CM060086.1, from coordinate 24,135,050 downwards.
TTTTGGCCGCCTGCGCCGGTCTTCCGGCCCACTGCGCGTCGCCCAAGTCAGCGAACTCGTAAACGTGCGGCGGTGCAGTGAACGACAGAGGCGCGATGCTGCGCGATGCTGCGCGATGCTGCGCCGTGCGGTGCGGACTGTACCCGACCCGGCGGCGTGGCCCGCCAAGCCGAACCGCCACACCGCAGGGACCCCAGGGCAGCGCGAGCGCGGCAGCGGGTACAGTCCGTGCCAACAACGGACGCCGCGGCGGGCATCGGTGTCGCGCCCCGCCGCACAGCGCCGGCCTTCCTCGGCTTTTCTTTTTCTCCAGGCTGCCCACCAATGAGTCCAGACCGCGCCGGGGAGGGGGGGGGGGGGCTAAAGCACGGCGCACGGCGTGCAGGGCCGCTGCGGGGCCAAGGGCTCTCCTCGGAGGGCCTTGCATGGGGCACCCCGGGCCGCGTAGCCGCGTCGCCACCGTGCGTCCTCGGCACTTGGAGCCGCCGACGCCGGGCTGCGCCGGGCCGCGCCGGCCGCCCGAGCTGGCAGCCCGAGCTGGCAGCCACGAGTGCCCGTACCACCGTACCGCGGTGGCCGGGCAGGCCGGGCAGCCCGGGCCGGGCCGTACGGCGGGGCGGGCCCGCGGGGCAGCAGGGCCGCGCGGGGCTGAGTACAGCCAGCCGAGTTGGAGGGACTACTTGTCGCTGCGGAGGAGAGAGATTCGTGTGCGGTGGTGCGGCCTCGCAGGGCCGTGCAGGGCAGGACCCCTCTTCTCCCCCTCTCATCCCGCTCCTCTCCAATGGCCAGGGACTTGGCTTGCCCAAGCAGCCCCGCTTCCTCGCGACGGCGACAACGGAAGTGCACGCGCTGCCCACAGACTGACTAAGGGGGCTGCACCTGTCCAACGACTCACGGCGGCCCCCGCCCCCATCACTGACCAGTCACACACAGACAACAACAAACAACAAAAAAAAATGAAATCACTACACATTTTAGTCCTAACCGACTCTATGCTAAACATGTCAATGCCCAGTGAAGAAACTCAAAGACCAACTACTTGTGCCTTTACCCAGGCTCTGCAGGCTACGATCCTACTACTTGCCCCTTTATCTAAGCTTTGCGGGCATTGGCCTGCAAAGACCTCACTGTCCCACCGCTTGTGAAAACCATGCTCAGGATGTTCACTGAGAATCAGCCTATTTTTATTTATTCTGAACGGGTTCCTTGTTCTGTTGCAAGAGATCTAGCAGAACTGTGCACACGCTTGTTTTCAAGAAAATTTGGTTAATTTTCTTAGCCAATAACGAGGATGAAACAGTAACTGAATAAAGTTGTTTTTTGCTGTTACTTTTTTCAAATTCAAGCCAGAATGAACAGTGAGCAAATTTTCCTAACCTAACCAATATACAAACATAGTAGTACTGGAGCTTAGATAATCACCTTGATGTTTGTCCGCTAATTGTACAAGAGGATTAGGGAGGTCTCTCCGCCGAAAGAAGCACATAACCTTGGCTTCCACATTTCCATTGGGAGTCTAAAAAAAATACGGAATACATTAAAAAAAGTTATGACAGTCAAAACAATTATCAATGCTACTAATCGACTAAGTACCTTATTTAGTTCTTCTATTCTTCTAATGAGGAAAGGTGAAGTGGAAGAGTTTTCAAAATACACGTAATCTGGAAAGGGTAAACAAAACATCATGGTAAATTGCTATTGTTAACAAATTATTGAAGTGAAAATAAATCTTATGAATAACAGAACACAGTGAAATGCTGCAAATTCAAACTGCTTGGTACGTAGTTAAACGATTTTCTGAAGTGAGATAACAATAGACCCTCAGTGATGATAAGATAAAACATACACAAGCAAAAGTAGGTAAAATTGTAGGATCAGCACTAAACCTAAGTTTCTCTCAAGTTTCACAAAAGAAAAAAAGGACTCTACTGCCACAGCACAAAAAAAACTCTTGCTAAATTTAAAGGCAGGTTAGAGATGGTGTTTACACACTGCATCATAACCTTTCAACGCCTCCGTAGAAACGCAAGCTGCGGCACAGAAAACGATGATAGGTTTAATTCAGACGACTGTTCAAGTTTCGAAAAAAGAGAGCGAGAAACCGAGATTCTTTTCAAGGCGTCTCTTCAAATTGCCGAGCGGCCCTGCTCTCCCAGCTCTCTTCGGTAATTAGTGGCCACGAGTGACGAGTGAGGAAAGCGCATCAAAAAGGGGCGTCACTGGCGTCACGTTCACCACGAAAATCATTTTATTTCATCTCAAATGAAGGGATATTCAGCGGCGTCCGAATTCAAAGCCGGCATAATTTTTTTGTCTTGAAACAGAAGCAAAGAGTTTGCTTGGGACGGCAAAGTAGTCCCCGAGCCCGCAATTAGCTGGCTGGCGTCAACAGAAATACAGCAAACGCACCGAAAACGGGACGAGCCCATGGACTTCTACAGAAAAGTAGCAATTCCACCGAGCCAAAAACCACAATTAAATGCTTCAGTTTGTCAATTAACGCCCCGAGTTTGAGGTAAATTCAAGTGCGATATCAATCCGCACGCCGCAAGCTAGCCGGCCAGATAGGCTTAAAACTTCTCCAAGGGGTTTACATGTAATAAGTAGTACAAACCTCCGACTCTATACATATTTGCGGTCATTGCGTTATCTCCGATGATCCAGCAGACAGTGTAAACACACGGCGCTCAAAAATAAACACATTTAAGTCTTTGATTGTGGACGAGGAATAAATGACTACCGATCACAAGCTTCTCAAAAACAACAACTCGCCATTTTCATTTTCTGCCTCGACCGTCTACAGTCTTCCTGTTTGGAACTCAATCCGGTAGATGACGTCACAGGCGCGTCCTGCCGTCGGCGCTGCCCTCCGCTTTGCTCGCCACGGAGGGAAATTTCCCCGTTCTTCGTTGCAAGTTTGGCCGTCATTTCCGCCAGTGTTGGGTTAATTTTCAAAATATATGCATCAGAATTTCATCGAAATTAAGTTTGAAGCTGCGCTTGATCTCTTGAACAAATTGATACGTTTGCCTTGTTCTGAAAGTTTACAGAGGGAGAGAAGTTTCCCGCGAAGTGGTCGGTGTGCTGCTGTTTGACAGCGGAGCCGAAGAGGCCCGAAGTGGACCCGAACCAAGCCGGCGACAGCGCCCGAGCTCGGCTTTCGGCTTCCCTCCCAATTTTCGATTTCTGCTTTTAGGGCCCCCAGTACCGAAGCCGTGATAGAAACAAAGCAATTGTCTTCAGTATCGTTCTGATGTAGTTTTTGTTGTTGGCATGGGAATAGTGATGTAAAACGTTGAAAAAATGAAGGCCAAAATGTAGTTTTACAAAATTACAACATTTATTAAAGTAGACTTTCTATACATTCCTCCCAAGTTCAATCACTATTTCAATGTACAATGATGTTGATTACAAAACCATATCACAATAAATAAGTGAAGATTTGTTGATCAATGTATATGTCAAAGAATGGCACATTTTCTCTTGGGGCATTTGGTAAAACACACATCTTTGAAGAGACATTTTTAACTGTTTATACAGATTAACAAGTTTTTCTTTTAAATGTGTACCCCTTTCCCACACAAATTTCTGTACAATATCACACATTCAGTCAATGTACAGTCTCCTGCTCCTTTCTGCTCTTGTCACAACCGCTAGGTGTACAAGATGGATATTATTCACATATTGATACAAAATAATACTAGTGGATAATTTATGCTCGGACTTTTAAGACAAAAATTAATAACTGACTTTATGTTGGGAAGATGTCCAATAGAATCTTTGTTAAGGCCACTAAGGTATACTACAGGAATGCACACAATTGTCAAACTATGGTAGTTCAGGGGAGGAAATAAAAGATGGAGAGAGTGAAAGAACTCACAAATACTTAACTACAATCGTCATGCTTAGCATTGACAATGTAGGAACTTGAGAAATAACAAGCATTACAGAGGCAAATAAATACATTTCACGATGAGACTCGAGATGAAATATAACAATGTAACTTGGCAGTCTCAAAGCTGGGAAAAATAAACACTGCATCATATCACTGCACATTTACATTAGAGGCAGTGGTGGACATTGCACTACAACTAAATCATAAAACAAATTCATCATCCTAAATGAGACAAATTGATAAATAATATAAAATAAGGGGATCTAAAAACTGTCAACACCTATATTCCGCCTTGCATTTTGTCTGTGGATCAGATTCAATGATTTGTCCCACACAAGCTAAAGTTAAAAACACACATGACAATAGCATGAGATGTCAATATAGGATACACCAGCTACTACATCAAGTCTAAGCTGCCTCAATTCCACAATCAGTTCAAATGAGATGACATGAGATAAATATTTCAATGGTTATTCTTTTTTGGGAAGCAGTGACACATAATTTTAGAAATAATAAGATTCGTTGCCTTTCCTGTGTGTTGAGCATGTACTGAATTGAGCAATTAAACCATAAAACCATATTTCTATTGGAGTGAATATTAACAAATTCAAAGAAACAAGTCTAAAATTAAAGCTTGTAGGCAATTCTTATCAGATCTTTGGGCTTAATCAAAGATGCAACAGACTAAAGGTAAAGGCTCATAAGACTATTTTTTCCTTACACACAGAGCATATTCACACTCCTCACGAATAGCATTGTTGAGCATTACATACTTCAATGGCTGCTATAATTGAACACAAATTCATGCAAATACAGTGAAAAAAAAATTACTCAAGACCAGAAAGGGGGTCAAAGGGGGAGAGGGCGCACGCATCAGTGAAAATATTAATGCAGGCTGATTTGCACACAACCATGCAACAACACTAACAGCAATATGTACTAACATTTCTATCACTATCATTCCTCAGAAATCAATTCAAAAAAACAAAAAACAAAAAAAAAACACGCAAAACAGGGATTACTGATCATTTCCATTCAATATGCAAACCAGAAAAGAGGAGATTAATGAACATGAAAAAGTCATACCAACAGAGTTAGACCTCGATCATTTCAGTCTGAGTATGATGTGACTAGAAGCAGGATTACAGTTAATACCATCCCGGTCAAATGTTGAAAGACATAACACACATAATGAAGAACAAGACAACTGCCTACAAGAAATGCAACTCTAAAACAAATTAATCGGTACTATGGTCTCTCCTTAAAATAAATACATTGATAAATAAGAGGGATGCTGGGACAACTGCAACTGGAAATACTTGCTATCTCAACAGCTGACTGTCTCTAATGTTGTCATCAATACTTAAATGAAGTCATGCTGCTTGAATAAAAGCAGTGAAGATCAATTAAAACAATACCCTTGTACAAAAATATTAAGAATGCTGAATGGAGTTCAAACCAAAGGTTTTAAAACATCTTTCTATAATATAGTGTTAGATATAGTTCAAAAACCATACATTTCACACAGGTTCTTATTCTTTCCTGGTTACAACCTTCAAGAGGGCATGGTCAAGAGGTCCTGATAACAGCAGTCTTTCAGTTTGAAGCAAACTTTGCATTCAGTCTACTTTAAAGAGTTTAATAGAGGAGATCTTCCCTTCAAACTTAGAAGACTCAATTAAACACAGGCCACAGGTAGCACTTTTAACGGCTACTATAAAAAGCATTTGAGTCAGAGGATTATTATCTTAAGCAAGGACAATGACTTAAAGCAAAAGAAAAAAAGAATCTTGAAGCAGGAAATAACATGAACATTTGGGGAAAATACTTGACGTTTGCCTCTGCAGATAGTTAATATGCGCCTTGCAGTATAAATGTTACATAAAAACAAATTAAACCAACTGTAAGCAACACCTATAAAGCACATTAAATAAAAAGCTCTGCTAGTGCAAAAGAAACAACAGTCCAGGAGGCAGGAGGATTACAGTAGTAAAGGGAAAGAGATTTTTAATCAATCCTACCCCATAAAGGAATTAATGACACTCTAGCAGAAAAGGTATGTGTGGAGCTTGAATCATTCATACACACGCGCACACACACATGCACACAAACACACACAAACAAAGGAGCCACGTTAACAGGAAAGATTATCACATTTCACCTTTGCACAAGAAAACATCAATATGAGAAAAAGACAAGGAATGGACACTGATAAGGAATGAAGATTTTAAGCTTAGTCTTCTGTGTTGTAAAATGGATGATTAAAGAAGTTAGTACTCAATACTTTGAGACCTCTCAATCTAAATAAGGGAACATACGGAAGTCACAACTAAGAAAAATGTTATGTGAGCCAATGCGCTCAGAAACCAAATGACTAAGTAGCATGCCTACAAACATGCTCAAGGGAAACCAATGCTACAACACAAAGTCCAGGAATCAGAGAAAAAAAGTAAAATAGAGTAATAATCTGCACAAGAAATGGAAAAATTTATCAAGATCTTGAAATGAAATAGGGGGGGGGGGGGCATTGGTTATGGAAGGGCAAATTAGACAGTTGGTAGGAATGGAAAAGAACATGAAAGCTGCACAGGCCTCAATATATCACCGAGTAAGAGCAACAATTTTAAAAATTAGGTTTTGATAATAGAGTTCCTTTAATACTACAAGCAATACCTGCACTGTGATTAATGATGGTCCCAGTAGAATAAAAATGTTATAAAATCACAGTTGTAGTACTTGAGAGTTCAAAAACAGGAGCACAAAACTAAATTTGAGACCTACTTTTCTTAAAAATGAAAATCATGTAAATGAAAAGTAAATACTGACATTGGCTTCTGATACAGTACATGCTTTTTCCTGTTCAGTCAAAATTTACATGTACATTCTGCCATCAACGCTTTTAGACACTACAAAGAACACACACTAGAACCAATACGAATAAAAAGGTTTAAGTGCAGCAAAGTAATTCATTAATGAGAATATCTTCACAAAACTACCATTTTGAATGGAATTTCAAATAGGGCTTTTACATAGATTAATAAAAACTGAATACAAACATATTCAAGTGTAAATATATATCTATAAATGTATACATCTCAGACTGAACAAAATAATTGTGCAATTATTGCACAAAAGTTATAAAAGAATATCTGTACAAAATTTTAAGAGTCTCATTGCCCTGTGAAGGCACTTAGATAATTTACAGTCAATCAGATATTGTGGCAAGAGTAGATAAAATAATACAAGAAGAAAAATAGCCTCTGATCATTGAAAAAAGAATTCAATAATACGTATATACAAGTTTTTCTTCTACTTATGGGAATGTTCACAACTGCATCGTCTCAAAATGTGTAAAATATTTGCTCATAATATTAATAAAAATTTCTTCCTGACGCAGATGAAAAATTATTGCATTGCATAGTATACACAAAAAATTGGACCCAACAGGAGAGATAACATAGATTCAAAGTTACTAATCTTTTCATTCAAACTGGGAGGAAAATTTTTCATGTTGTTAAAGGAGGCAATTGGATAGGAAAAATTTGCTTTTACAACATTCCATGCACTGAGAAAGGAAGTGTAACAGAAAAACAAACACTCCACACATAAAGAGACATACAATGAAAAGGGGAGAATTGAAATCACAAATTTAGGTAAACTAACATTCACACATCTGAACATCATAATACACACCCACATTTACACACCTACTACAAAATACAGATCTCTTGTCAAATATCATGTTTTATAACAATATAAATTCAGAAGCAACAAGCTGAAGATGAGTTTGAAGCTGGAGTTCAGGTGCCTTTCATCACTACAATGTTCCACCATCTAACACTTGGGGGCGATGTCAGTCTGATTAACAAGTCATCCTGCATGTTTCGATAAATTTAATGGCATATCTGAAAAGAAAAAGAAAACCTGTTAGTTAAATACACACTTCAATTGGAAATTCACACAACACTTCTGCACCTTCCATCATATGAACAATTTAGATTTCACGAACAATTGTGTTCTTATTAAGAAACAAAAAGAGAAAGTTATGGAATAAGATGAAGTTAATGTTGCAGCTTGATTGGAGAATCATGCATTTGATATTTTGGAGTGAAGTGCTACTTATAGAATACCTAAAACAAGTCAGGTCTTTTTTTTTCTTTTTTTTTTTTTTTTTTTTTTTTTTTTGAAGGCATGCACTAACATTTAGCACCCAATTCCCACGACTACAACCCGGTTCCCACGGGCATGGGATGTTTCCCACGGTCAAGAAAAACTTCCCACGGTTAAAAGTAAAATTTCCCACAAATAAGCCCCGACTAGCTTACATATTTCCAATCATCTAATCATTTTTTTAAGTAGACAAAACTGAGAACTGTGGAAAAATGAGAAGATACCCCAACTTTCGTATAGAACGTGAGGCCTAAATCCCTTGCTCCGAACCGTGGTACCCACACTCTGGACGCACGGGCTCCTACCGCTCCCAACCCCTGCTGCCCGGCGCTCCCGGCGCAACTGTCCCGCTTCGCCAACTCCCCCGTCAACGGAAAATTCCCACGGATCCCGGACGCCAACCGCCCCGTGGAGCCCTCCGCGCCCCCCGCATGCAACTGTTGCTCGGCCGCCCGCACCACCGCGGGCCGGCCGGCAGTGGGCCGGAGGCCGGACATGATCCACCCCCGCGCCGTCGGCCGTCGGCCCCAGCCAGCCGCCCCCAGCCCCCTTCGGCACACGGCACGGGGCGGCCCTCCCTCCGCCCGTCTCCAAAAGTTCCCACGGAGAGCGTCAAGAAAGCACGGGATGCATCTCCTCCTCCAGGCCGGCTTGCCGGCTCGAAGGTGGGCAGGCCAGCAGGCCCGACCCGCCAGCCTTTAGCCGCCCCCCTCCCTTTTTTTTCCTCCGCCCCAAACCCCCGCTAGCGCTGTCCAGGCGCGAAGCGCGCGCCTCGGCCTTCCCGAGGACGCCGATAACCGCCACCGTCGCGAGGGGAAGCCCAGCCCAGCGCAGCGCGGTCCAGCCGGTCCAGCCCCACCGCAGACACACCAAGACCGTCTGTCTGCCGCGCAGCCAGCGCCCCTGAGCGCCCCCAGCGTGGCTACAGACGTGGACAGCACTAGCGCGAGGTTCAACGCTCCGCTCCGCCACGGCTCGGCTCGGCTCCGCTCTACCTGCTGTGCGCTGCGGCGCTGCGGCGCGCTGCCATCCAGCACCATGGCGACGGCACGGGAGTGGCTGGGAGTGGCACGGCGCGGCCGGCACGGGCACGCCATAGCGTGACGTGGCGCGGCTGCGCGGCGAGACTCGGCCGACCCGACCCTGCCGGCCGGCCAGGGCCAGGGCCCGCCCTTCCAACGGCTTTCCCACGACAATCGTCATATTCGATGTAAACGATCAGCTCCAGCGACCACCGTGCGCGCCGTGGCCGCCGCGGCCGCCGCGGCACCGCAGCATCAGGACGCCACCGCGCCAGCAACAAGTCCTCGCCCCCAAATCATTTTGAAAAATAAAAATGAAAAATAATTTCGATGGCTTGGTTCAACCGACAAATTTCTCCGTACTTCTGCACTTTTCACGACCGGCAACACGACACAACGAGTCTGAAATAAAAAGTTCCCACGGGCCGCAATTTTTTCCCATGACCGGAAAAACGATTTTCCGCAGTTTCCACACGCCCCGCTTTCACCTGTGACGCCAGGTAACATTTTAAAAAGACACAACGGTCTTTTTCGCACGCATCTGCGTGTTCTCTCAAGGAAAAATCCACGGGTTCCCACGCCACATGCTTCTGGGAAAACACAATGTTATTTGATTCGCGAGGTTCTCTAGGGCGTAAGTGCAATTTCGCACGAGTCCTGACGTAAATATTAGTTTTTCCCACGCTCCCTGACTTGCATCACAGACGTGTACTGGGTTGAAACTTGCAAGGACGTCCGTCACGTCGCCAAACTTCCCATTTTCCCACGCCCCCTCATTTTCTCCCACGCTGTAAATGACTTCTGCCCTACCAGCGCCACCACGGCATGGACCTATTACACGTAGAAGCGCATCATGGCTTTACCACCAAGGGCCTAACCCACTTTTCCCACGCTCCTCGAATTTCTCCCACGGTGCCAAACGGCCGTTCCCACGCTCCCGCGCGTTTCCCTGGCGGGCCGCGGGCACACACTGTGCACGTGGGGCGCCTCGCCGCGGTCACTGGAGTTCCAGTCCGGCGTGCGGCGCCAACGGCCGGCCAACGCGACGCCACCACCGGAAGCGGCGCGCGCCGCCGCGACGCCGGGGCGCCGCGCCCACTGGCGGGGTGCTCGATCCGACGCCAGCGGGGCGGGAGGGGTGAGACACTCTCCAGGTGAGACCAACCAGCTTCCGAGAGCGCGCAAACCCAAATAGAGTGCGAATTACGGGCCGATTCCCACGGAAGACAACAATTTCCCACGCCCGTGGCAACTTTCCCACGCTTGCTAAAAGTTTCCCACGACGCGCACGTGACCCATATTTGACAGCTGTTAGTCCAGAGTTGTAACGGACGGATTGCATCATCAAAATTATGGATAGGAAAGATTTTATCTAATGATGAATGCGTTTATAAACAGGAATCAAGATTTTCATAACAACTGTACTACTGACATAAATTCCACCATGAAAGTGAGGCAGTTCTCTGGCAATTGAGAAAGCCCACTACTGAACAAGGAACAAAATCATGCAGAAAACTCAAATCATTAGATGTTGTCCTGGACTTTAAATGCTCTGATTAAATGGTATGTAAAAGGATAATGAGACTTACCATCATCTTTTCTTATGTCGTCCAAGTGGGGCTGATGATTGAGCGGTGTCCAAGGAACATGTCCGAGGGGCGAGTGGTACTGGGGCGCAAGTCCAGGAAACAGAGCTGCTCTTTGTAGACTAGACATGTAGGGGATCCACAACGGTGGACCTGGTGAATGGGGTGGAGCGAATCCAGAGTAATATGGATTGCTGACCGGATGAGGGGACATGTAATGGGGATAAATAAGGGGCATGGGCATGTAAGGGGCGTAGTGGGCAGCCCCTCCAACTGCAGCAGGTATGGCAGGTGAGCGCAGACCAGGAGAGGGCGACAGCGTTGGAGAAGTCACAGGCTGATGCCGAGGGGGAGACATCTTCCTCACATTTCCTGACTTGGGGACACTTCTGACTTTGTTGTTGGTATCAGCAGCATCTGATCCAGCTTGCGATGAAGGAGACTTTAACAAATTGCGTAAAAAGGATGGTTCTGACTCTTTGGGCACAACTGGCTCGTCTTCTCTGGGTGCTAAGAGAGAAGTTATGCTGTAACTACTTGCTGCTGTTTTCACAGGGGGAGGCACGCCCACTGGATGCAGAGTGTGGCACGTTACTGTACTATTGTTGCTTGATGCCGAGCCATTGCCTTGTGAGATTCTTGATTTCTTTTGCTTTGAAATATTTCCTTCATCAATACTAACACGTTCCAACTCCCTCAGTATCCTTTTCCTAGGTGAGACAATGTTGGGATCAACCCTTCCAGTGGGGATTATGGGTCTTGAGGTCTCATTTGTCTTCACTCTGTCTATTAAGCTTTGTACTATGTTTGGCAGCTTTCCTTTACTAGGTGTCTTGGACATTGAAGAATTCATAGAACTAATAGAACTATTGAAAGAATCGTCCGCATCTTCCTCTTTAATCAGAGGTGCCTCAGCTGCGTCATAAGGTCTTCTTCGCTTTCGCCTGATAGATCTTGATAGAAAGCTAAGTCTCCTGATACGGCGTGCAGCATTCAAAGGTCTCATCAGAAACTGCAAGTGAGCGCCTCTTCCTCTACGTGGGCTAGCCTGCTTGAATGAGTGGTCCCTCTGCCATGGCGACGATTGTATTGATGAATTGTCATCTGAAACTAGAGATGTATAACACTTCAAGAACAACAGAAGAAATTTAAATTCTTTCTTTGAAATATAGAATGCTTACCACTAAGAGATGGAGCAGAGCTCTCTTGGCGAGGCGCTCCTGGTACTGGCCAATTTGAGACCCAACACATTCTATCCCCATCTCGCCGATATGACAGTTCCAAGATCGATTTGCCATCTAACAACAGGAAAAAGAAAATGATTATTGACATTATTAACATTCTCATGAGTGACAAGGAGTCATTACTTAGTGAAAAAACAACACAATCAACTAAAGATTAGAAGTGTTATGGTGAAGATCCATTGCTACTTTCATATGTGCATTATTGAATCTTAAAATAATCAACAATAAGGGTGACAGTGAGGGCTTGAGAGCATTAAACAGAGCTATGCCACCAAAAGTAAAACTGATTCATCATTTCTTGAGGGATCATCACAAAAACAAAGGCATCTAAACATGCAAAGGAATTTAAGGTTATGACACAATATAGCAGACATACACAAAGCTCAGGAATGCTAGGTTTGGGATGTAACAACACAAAACCCCACATAATCGTAGAAATAACGACATTGTCTGTCGAATAACCCACAAGGGTCATTCCAAACAAAGTCAAAACTGAGAAGTCAGTAGGCGGGTGTAGACATCCTAACATTCAAGTCTACACGCCAGAAAACACGTACTAAAGAATTCTTACCTTTAAAAAACTTGAGTCTTCCTCCCGCAAAAGCGTGAGAGGAGTCAGACTCAGCGGGACGGGGCCTAACCCCGTCCAACACATAGCCTCGGGGTCTCTTGCTAACGGCAGCGGGGACTTGGACTTCACAGACCCCGTTGACGCTCTGTTCCTCCGTCATTTTGGCACATGTTGCACTTGCTTCTGTTTTCTCCTGGATTCGCATTTCGGTGCGCCCTCCTCACGCCGACCTCCCAAAGGCCACAAACTTTATAACGGTGCCCCAGCCCTGGGCCGATATCGATGCTGGCCCCATCGTCTGGTAGCCTATCTCAGGATGCTTCGTTACTGGCACTGGCCCATTCCACCTGCTATTAATGTCACAAAAACTTCACTTATACCATTTTCCCCGCTTGACTTGGTCAATTTAGAGCGACGACCGAGGTACAACACTTCAATTTCATCAGTCTCTCATTCGCTTTACGTGAACTGAAGCCACAAAATCACTCAAATTCCAAAGCCGAAAGGCAAATTTCTTCCTCACCCTCGTCGTCAACATTCCACTATTCCCACGTTCCTTCGAGCAATCCACCCATAGTCCGGTGGCCAGCGTTCCTACGGCTATTCGACTGACGTTTATAAATCGCTTTTCAATGCAACGCAAGTCACAATAGTTTCCAGGAATGACGTTTCCAATCTTTAAAAACGGTCCACAGGCACTGAAATTTTCGCTTTAAGCTGCTATTCGGACGAAATTCCCATTGCGTGCAAAGATACTTTCAAAACTCGCTCCACTTGGGTGGTGCGCCAACAGAATAACTGTACGGCAGCCGTAGATATTCAACCTCACACGACGTCTATTTTTAACTTCCTGATGGGTGAAAAACCTAGCTTTGAGTTTTTTATTGTCCTTTTTTATCTTGAATAGGTAAAGATAGTCGTGAATGGGAAAGTTTCTCAATGGCAGGATTTTGTTTGGCCTGCGATTTTAGTTGTGTCATGTTGTCAACGCCCCCGCTTGTTCCAACGTTCCCTCTGGCACGTAACGGACAGGGCTGCTCCCGAAAACATCAGGCCGTGTCCGTGTTGGCTGCCTCCTTCTCGCACGCAAGGTAGTAGTTCTACGAGGCGGACAGAGATCGAGCACACATACACACAAACGGAGGGGGGGGGGGGGAAGATCGGTTGCCGTCCGTCCGTGCCGTCGGCTGCTGGTGGTTGGTTATAGCGGTTAGCGGTTGAAAACACTAACTGCGAGGTCAGTTGAACGCTAGTGGAAATGAAAACAGCATACGAAAAAATGAACGAGACGATGGAAAGAGATGGTAATTGCATACGAAAGAAATCATTAGGATGAGAGACGCTTTGGCTTAAATTGTGGATCAAAGGGATTTAACCTAAAATATTTTCCACTAAATTTACAAAAACAATGACACTCGCGGTAGGAGCGGTGTCATCACTAGGGCACACCTATTTTGCCATCTTGTGTGACCTACTTGTATATTTAATTATTCCAGGTGACCCCAATGATGATTATTTGAATGATGTTGAAAGAGAATTAATTTTGCCTAGAATTGAGGATTTGAGAGTCAGAAACGTAGCCTGCAAGACCGATAAGGAAGGTAATATTTCCAATCATTTCATTCCTTTCAGTTTCCCAAATTTAGTGATCTTTCAAGATACTGATTTTGTGTATTTTTCTACTCTGCCATAGCTCTGGAAGCATGTCGGAAGAAATATGGATTACCTCTCGCGTTCATGTGCCTCTTTGATGTTTTGTATTATGGGCTGTGTGTTAGCAAAGCTAGAGATTCTGAGGATCTTCGAGATGACTGTATGGAGGAATATCTAGCAGTTCGCTCAAGATATAGGCTCACAAAAGATCCGGCCATGTTAAAACGATTAAAGGCCATGGCCTTCCCTCATAAACATCAACCCGAATCATGAAAAGTGTTAGGCTTACTTACTTAGTTAATTGTTACATGTTGCCTTGAACCCTTTCCCAGTTGTTGCTAAGAATTGAAATTATTGTTAAGCAGAAAATTGTCAGCCAAGTTCTACACATTTTGGTAGAATAAAATTTAATTGTGTTCTTTACTTCAAAACCATCTAGAACTCTTTTTTGGTTCTATGACACCCCCACACAGGTATGGAGATTGTACTGCCATACTTCCTTACAATGGTGACATTGAGGGTGTAGAGTGAAAGCACATTTGAAGCACACTCCTCTAGCAAGGAAAAAAAAACTCTTGGCTGTTTTTCTACCCAAGGTGAGGGGAGTCCTATGCCTTCGGCCGGTAATAAATAGTCAGTTGCGGATCCAGAGGCGGCCTCAGGGGGGAGGGTGCAGCAAAATAGCACTTTTTGCCTACCTTTTTGACATTGATAGTTTTGGACACCTAACTTATCACAGATATTTCTAGAATTTGGCTTGCCCCAAAATGTGCTGCTACTAACGCTGAAGGAGGGACACAATATATAAAGGAAGATTATTTTTTTAAATGTGGACTATGCGCTGGTCTTTACTTTTCATCCCCTAAATTTTGTGTGGTGCGCTCTTAATAAGAAGATAGTAGAATTTTCTCTAAATGAAGCCACCAAATCAAAGTCATTAAAACCAACAGGCAAGGTTTTGGATGGAAAACAATCTGAAGCATTGAGGGAAGAGACTATTGTTGGTGGAGCAGAAGGCAGATGATAGGGCCCCCAAAGAACACTACAACAGGCATATTTAAATTTTATTTGCCATTCTTGAATTGTGAAAAAGTTGTGGTGTATCAGTAGTTATGGAATTTATGCTGATAATTATTCCAGTCTGGTAGGTGAGGAAATTGAGTGTAATTGAAACAAAAGATGGTCAGCAGATTTCTTTAATTAATTTAGTAAAACATAATTTTAAAAGTACATAACAAGATATAACGGTTAACATAAAGTATGGGTATGTACAATTGAGAATAGTAACTCATTTACCCTGAAATGGGCCTCAGAGCATGTGATCAAATACTTATTTTCAGCTTAAGACTGTGTTGCTCGGTAAGTATTTTCAAGACATTTCCAGTGTCTGCATCAAATAGCCTAAGAAATAAAAATAACAAAACAAGCTTAAGCACAACCATTTTCTTAAAGAATTAGCTGGGTGATTCATTTTGGATCACATACCTTGAATAGAATCCAGCAGGTTCATGATGGGCCAGCAGCCAATAAAGAAGCTGAAGACAATATAACTAACACTTGCTCTGGGGTAGGACATGCTACCACCAACATGTCCTCAGCAGAGTACCTCTCGGTCACTAAATGCTGCTGAAGACTTGCAAACTGGCTCACAACATTATTCTGAAAGTAAAAAGGAAAACAAATAACATATCTGGGCATCCAACCAAATTAACTCACTGAGCATAAAATCTTAGGAGAACTCTTAGGATGGTACCTTAATAGGTCGGTAAAGGATTGATTCAGTATCTTTGTTAGCCAGGTATAATTGCATACTGCGTTGAAGAACAGGCAAAACATTCTTCATCAATTTCTGAGTCTCCCGAACGGTCGTCCCAACAGCACTAGGGGTAGCGAAATGCTGCTGCTTTAACTCGACGTCTTTCAATTTTTCACCTTCCTCTGATTTCATTTTTAGGAATGACTGCACCTATTTACAGATAATAAACACCAAGTGAATGGATACATTTGAATTGCACTCTGTGAGATACATGTGATGTGTTTTGAGATGGCACAATCTGTTGTATTTTCATTGTGATAACAAGATTGCAACTAACTTTCTCATTGACATTTAAATGGTTATTTTGTTATTTTTTTTTTCAAATTAAAATAAATCATTGTACAATGATTATCAAACTCAGCTCTTTACCTGCGTCAGGAATGTTTGCAATGGACCCACTAATGCAGTAGTGGCACTTGCAATGAACTTTTCACAAGTGGCTTTCAACCTTAAGTCAACATCTCGTCTGCTGTCGATGAGTTGCTCTCGGACCGCAGGGGTGCCATCCAGAAGGAACTCAAGAATAGCATTGTTTGCATTAAATGAGAGGAGCTGCCTCCTTCGTTGTAGGAGCCCAAAAGCTAAAACGAGGTGAAGTACATTACATCAAAACAACCACCAAACTTCAACACTGGGTTTTGTGAATGCCGTAAACAACTTACCAGCGGTCTTCACCTTACTAAAATCCAAGCTTGTCTCACGAATTGTAAAATCTACTTGGAATGGAGCTATTTGTTCCCTCAAAATTAAGAGGTGTTTCACTTCAAACAATTCTCCATCCATGGCAGTCTGCAAAAGAGAATGTGGTCATCTAAGTGGTGTAAATATAGATACAAAATATCTTATAGCACATAGTTTTTGGAACCTCTCTGCCTTTCCTATTTGAACCTATGTACCTTTCTTTGAGAAATAGCATCAGCAGCAGCAGTCACACTTTGCATGCACATACTGAGCGCCTCTTGTGACAGTCCTTGAAAGATGGGCCTTTCAACACAGCGGTAGAGCCGAGATAAACAAACCAGAGTTCGGCGCACGGTTGGGTACCACATACCATGAAGGTCTGCAGGTGAATCTGAAATAACCATTACAATTTTGTCAATCAAAAATTTTTTTTAGAAAAATAAAGAAAAATATTGATTTAGAAATCTCAATAAGACAAAACACTAACTTCCAGTACGTGATCGGGGTTGTTCAACTGCGTGGTTGATGTGTGCTACTTCTTGAGAAGTTGCGGAACCAATTGAGGCCAAAGATGAGCGAGAATCAGATCGACGCATTCTTCTCTCAGACTGTTGAGTCTGTTGTTCCGCTATAGATTGAGCAATGCTCTATTTTTTTTTTAAGAAAGAAAGCTTGTACATGTAATTAATTTGAAACAACATGCTTGTTCAATGTGAATTTACAAGGACAAAAACGTATTTTTAAACTAAGCCTACCTCCATCATCTCCAACTTCTCTGGGTATGCAAGGTCACCTGGAGCTGGTTTGTAATTTAAAATGTCTGATTGTAAATAAAGGTGGGCACGGAAAACTAGCCGCTCTTGAACATCTTCTAGTAGCTGCCAAACTACCCGTCCAAAAGCCTCCAAAGGACCAGCTGCAATAGTCAAGCAAGAAACAGGTCAATTCAAAACTGAAATCAAGCTTCTTCATAACAAATTCTTTTATTTCACTGTGCATTTCACTTACGATTGGATGGCACATGTTCTTCCAGCATTTCAACTCTCAATATAGAGCAAATTTCAGCCAGTGTTTCCAGATGGTTAATGTGAATAATTGCAGGCCGTAAAACATCATAAAGGCTTGTACACAACCCTTCCAAGTAATCACTGAGCGTCAATAAGAGAAACAATAAGACATAATAATTATTTTCTTTTCAAATGCCAACAGAATGTGAAAAATAAATAAACGGAATTCTTACGTAAGCTGTGCTTGCACTTGGCTACTGAAAAATTCTGCAAACAGTCTGTGCTCATCTTGACAAATGTGCAATAAAAATGCACATCCAGAGCGGACCATTGTGCAGTGGTCGCCCTTATGGCGGAGTGATAATTCCCGAACAGCAGTGCATACACTAGACCACAGGAGCTGGTGACGTTGCTCAACATAACAAGATTGACAGTCCATTAAAAGACCTTCATACCTGTAATTTGGTTTAATTATTAAGTTCACATTTATTTTTGTGGAAAGAAAAAGATGAATCTTCAACTCACCCGCTATTTGCAACCTTCTGGACTCTTTCTTCAATATGTCCCAAAACAGACCGAATACGAGGA
This sequence comes from Stenchaetothrips biformis, assembly GCA_030522485.1. Lineage (NCBI taxonomy): Eukaryota > Metazoa > Arthropoda > Insecta > Thysanoptera > Thripidae > Stenchaetothrips > Stenchaetothrips biformis. The sequence goes on along the minus strand of CM060086.1, from coordinate 24,116,817 downwards.
GCACAGGCTTGAAACTTTCCATAACATCTTGCAAAGTCTGAATCTGCTGCTGGAATGATATTTGCACTGGCGGTTGCTGAGCTATCAGTTGAAGATGAAGGGGCAGCGAGGCATTGCTGTGTTGCAGTCTGAAGAATTTGCGTGACATAGGATCGGACCAATTCTACAGCCCTGCTTTGACAATGGTGCAGTTTTGCCAGGTACACCCGTGACTCCTTAAAGTTCCCCTATAAATTGCAAACAGATGTTACTTTCCATTAAAATATAAATTAAACTAAAAATTGAATGAAGTTCAAAAACTGGAGGAAGTCTTACATGAGATGTCATGTACTCAATACATTCATCCAAACGATCCAAGCACTCCTTAAATACAGGGCTATTGATGCCTAGTGTTGAAGAGGACAAGCGTTGAGTAATTCTATCCAAGGATCTAAAGAACTGAAGTCTCCTCTCTACTTCTGAATGAACTGTACTAAGCTTCATCTGGAGAAATAGTGCAAAGAAAAATTGATGATCAGTAATGGTTTTCAAGACTCACTTCAAAACAACATAATGTGTAATGTTTGAACCCCATACCTGGTCGGCAAGTAGCTGTTCACTGACTTGATGCAAATTGTTTGTACTATTTGCAACTGTTTGGTGTTGCGTACTTAGCAGAGCAAGGTCTTTGAGGCATGTCTCAACCTAATGGGGAGAAGTGAAGGTGAAAGCTCAGTTATGTAAACAGAATAATTTCCTTTTCTTCAGCTCTCTTAACTGAGGAGCTTTGTAGCTGTTCACAAACCTGGTTAAATAGCTCATCACATTCTTTCCGCCTGAGAGACATTTGCTGAAGGTAGCTGATGTACACAGCATTGGCTTGATCCTCAAGCTGCTCCTCTACTTCACGGTGCCATTCAAGAAACTGCAAAAACAGTAGTACAAGTAGTAGTAGTGCAAGCTATATGTCATTTGGTGAAAAGAAAAGGAAAAAATCTTAACAGAGCTATTGCTAAAATTTTCTTCAAAACCTTTTGTGTTGTCCCAATGTTAGATGGTTTGAGAGGAAACACCGATTTTTTAGCAGTATATGAAGGGGATAAATTAAGATTGGTTGTTTTGTGAATGTCATCTCTCTCATCATCAATGGACAACCTTTTAACCTCTTTAGTGACTGAATCACCATCTGGTAACTGAAAGAAAAGAAGAGACATAATGAAGTAAACAGTTTACTCAAGTAAGATCAAATCGTTCAATTTTCCATGAACCCTTTGAGTCCTTAGGAGCTGTCACATCAAATGATAACATAACCACAAATTTCTCAAAAACAATACAATGACAATAAACGACCAAGGGAACTTGGACTCTTATCACATCTTATCTACCCAGAAAATAGAACTTTAATTTGGAGCCATACTAAACAAACACTAATGTCAGAAATCAAAATTTCATTGAGTAAACAGAGTGCCATAACCAACCACTGTGGAATAATGACAGGAAAGTGTACAAACATTTGAAGGAACATTCCGGACACCAACTTCTTCAGATATTTCGTAAATAGCGTTTCTTTGAGACAAGCTTAGAGGTGCTAGAGATTTTTCTGGATGTTCCCATTCTTGAAGTTTATTTTGAATTTGACGCAAGTCCACACTCGCCACGTCGGCCATGATGGTGGTCCAGCAGCCGACTAACAACAATGAGAAATACAGGGTGAGTAAATGGCCAGAGTATGAGAAATAGAACGTGCTGTGGGGGAAGTCCGCGGCGAGGGGCGGAGAGCGCGCGGCGTGCGCCCTCTGGCGGGCGCCGCGCGAACCTGGACGGGCGCCGCGCCGGCTGGAGTGGCTGGAGCGGACCGGCTGCGGCCGCGCGCCCGCGCCACCCCCAGGAGGCGAAGGGAAGGCGAGCCGTCGGCCCTGCCAGCGGCGCGCCGCGCGCCGTGCGTCCAGTCTCCAGCCGCCAGGCAGACAGCCGAGTCTCGGAACGGCGCACCGCCCCCGCAAGGCGCGAAGCAGAGACGTAGTGCACGGCGACGCAGCGCGGCTCGTAGCGCGACGTGCCCCGCGAACGCCGCGACAAAGTGCGCGCCGCGTGCCATGTGAAGTAGTGCGTGCCGACCAGTGCTGAGGTCCCAGGCCCGTGTCATGTCCTTCGTGGTGCTCGCGGCCGCGATGGCCGCGGTGTTGGTGGCGGTGCCGGCGCCCGTGCGCCCCGCGCCGCCGGACAGCTTCCTCAAGATGTTCCCCGCCATCTCGACGACGCCGCCCGACCCGTGCTACGACGAGGCGCAGACGCAGACGCCCAAGCGCTGCATGCCCGACTTCGTGAACGCGGCCTTTGGCAAGGCGGTGGAGGCGTCGTCCACGTGCGGCAGCGCCGGCCCCGCGCGCTTCTGCGACAACACCCCGGACGCGGCGGGGTCGGCCACGGCCGGCGCCCTGGCCGGCGCCAACAGCGCGCTCTGCCACATCTGCGACGACACCAACCCCAAGCGCCGCTACCCGGCCTCCTTCCTGACCGACCTCAACAACCTGTCCAACGTGACGTGCTGGCGCTCCGAGCCGCAGCCGCCGCCCGCGTCCAGCGCCGCGCCGCCGGACAACGTGAGCCTCACGCTCAGCCTGGGCAAGAAGTACGAGCTGACGTACGTGAGCCTGCAGTTCTGCCCGCGCGCCGTCAAGCCCGACTCGCTGGCCATCTACAAGTCCATGGACTACGGCAAGACGTGGCAGCCGTGGCACTTCTACTCGTCGCAGTGCCGCCGCGTGTACGGCCGGCCCAACCGCGCCACCATCACGCGCGCCAACGAGCAGGAGGCCCTCTGCACGGACGGCAGCTCCATGGCGTCCCGGATCGCCTTCAGCACGCTCGAGGGCCGGCCCTCCGCCGCGGAGTTCGACTACTCGCCCGTCCTGCAGGACTGGGTCACCGCCACCGACGTGAAGGTCGTCTTCAACCGCCTCTACTTCCCCAAAGTAAGGACGCGTGGGCCTGCCCAACGGCCTGCCTGATAAAGTTGAGGAATGGGCTGGCCCGTGGGCATAGCGGCTGCGGTGGCAGAGACCGCTCGTCTCGCCCCGGTGACTACTGCTGCAGCCGATAGCGCCGCACTGGCGGTGGGCCGCCGTGGGCTGGCCCAATCCTCATCCTACTGCCCGACGGCCTGCCTGGCCACCACGCTTTGCTTGCAATTAATATTACTATTTTGGACGGGGCTCTCGCGCCGCGGGCTTGGCGTGGGCGTGCTCAGACCGACACCTCCCTCGCCCCCTCCCCCTCCCCCCTCCCCCGGGACGTGTTGTACTCGTATTTGCATATGCAGACCGAAACGTTTGAGGGGTCCTCCACCTCCAGCTCCAGCAGGCTCGCGCTGTGACCCTTGGGAGGCGCCGCCAGCCAGCCCGCCAGCCCCGCTGCTGTGTGCTTTGCACAGCCCTGGGTCCCATCCCAGCCAGTCTGCCGCTCTGTTGTGTGGATGGCGATGATGCGTTTCCGACTGCCTTTGCTCAGAAGCACGGTGTCGGCACGGAGTCTCTCTGCACCCCCAATGTTGACTCGTGATAGGCTGTATCAGGACTCGCGACACTTTTGAACTTTCTCGTTGGGGTTTCGAGCGCGCTGAAAATAAATGTGTACTGAGTACTGCACGTAAAGAACTTAAGTGTGCACTGAGAACACGCATAAAGCACTTAAGTGTGTACTAAGTACGAGTTCACACTACTTAAGTTTGGAGTGCGAGACAGCGCGACAGGGTCACTGTTCGGCAGGAGAACACCAACGTGGCCGGGCCGCCACCCCCGCCTTTCAGACTTCCAGACGCGCTCAGTTACGCTTATTATGTCTCCTCCTCTGTGCTCTTGGCATTTCGCGGAGGCAGCGGGCACAGTGTGCCTCGCGGTGATAAAAGACCAACAGTCTCGAGTCACTACGACAACATTTTGGCGGGAAACTGGGCAGCCTTCACCTGAGGCCGCTGTGAGGTCCCCTAAACAAATTTCTCCGCCCCGGTCGCTCTGCATGAAAAAGGGGCAAAAAAAAAAAAAGGGGCTTTATTAGGGGTTCCGACGAAGGAGGACCCCTATTGTTTTTGACGGCTCCGCTTCTTCTTTTTTATATCCTATTCGGTTTTGGAAAATGAGTACCGCCAAATTATTCGTTACGATAAAAAAATAAGGGTAGCGGGAAGTTTTTAAAAATTTATCGTGGAAATTTTGCGTAATTTGTTAAAACATAAAACTTCAACAATCAAACACCCTTAACCGTTGGTTTTATCGAGAAACGTTTCAAAGACAAAATGTGCCTCAGTAGAAAATTCAAACTTTTGACTCATTAAAGTAACGAAAACTTGTCTACGTTACGGTCTAATACGAAAAACATGAATAAATCATTTCCATAGAAACGAATACGATCCACCCGTCAAAATTCAAACTGACCAGTAGAAACAAAGCAGAATGGCGGGAAATTCAAAATGTTCTTCCAGCGCATGCGCTCAATTCAAACCGACCAATACCGAAGACTTCCGGTCAAACCTGATTCAGTTACCACCATGATTTCTGCTCTCCACCTCGCGACTTTCAGTGCTCATACTTCTCAAACAAAGATCACCCCGTTTTAAAACCATCCCTTTCCAGTTTTATGAGTTTGTCAAACCAACCACCGAACTATTGTTAGGTTGTGGGTCAGAACTATTCCAGTGAATAAAGGAAAACATGACATGAGAAATCACAGCCTTTAAAAGCAAGCCAAACAAATCCGCTTCAACAACAATCAAGAGGCAGTTTCAATGCGCGACTACTCGTTTCTCACCAAGCATATTGTTGCCAACTTTTAACAAAAAAATTTACCCCCTTTTTTCCGCTACCAACTTAAAATCTCCAACCAATAATGAACATAAATTAATATTTTAAACTTAGAATACCGGAACACCGTGCAATGCGTTAGCATTGGAATTTTTTTTCATTGCGATTGAGTGGGGCGCGCTTTGTTTTAAAACGGCCCGCTCCACCGCGGAGCGGAGCGGCACCAGCGCCCCCGGCGGTCGCTCCGTCTCGCTTCCCCCCTCGCAACGCCACGCAACGCCTCGTGAGTGCGAGCGAGACGCCGCAGCCTGGCGCAGCCGCAGTGCGGACGCACGCAGCCATAGCTGCCAGCAGAACGCAGCCGCGGCGCATAATCCGCCCTAACTGTGTACGCGATTTGGGACTGCGAGGCAAATCCCGTCCCCGCCTCGCCGCCGCCGGGTGGTCCGGGAGGGTGGCGGACGGCGACGAACCGTGTCCGAGGGACTTCCTCGGAGTAGAGGGAGGTCGCTGGGTGTCTCTGTGCACATGTTGCGAGGGCACGGCCTCGGCCACGGCACGGTCCACAGTGGGCCAGAAGACCGGTGCATACGACCAAAAGTCTAGACGCGTTGTGAGCTCCAGAGTCGCTAAATGGGACTCGAACTGAACGTATGACCCCACCAATGGATAGCTCTCAGAACGAGGAATCCATTGGTGGGGTCACACGTTCGGTTCGAGTCCCATATAGCGACTCTGGAGCTAAAAACGCGTCTAGACTTTTGACCGCCTGAGCCGGTCTTCTGGCCCACTGTGCCACGGCTAGGCCACGGCACGGCCTCGCGGGGGTAATGCTCCAGCTGGTAGGAATGAAAATCTCGGAGATGGCCTCGGCCGCGGCCACGCCAGGCTCGTTTGCAAAATGCAGGGCATTATGTCCCCCCGACTTGGCCGCTGGAGCGGTTTGCTCTACCCGGCCCCTTACGGCCACCGCCAGCCCCACCGAGACTGCTCCACAGTGGGCCGGGCAGAGACATGAGACATGAGCGGAGGCTGCCAAGTCGGACACTGTTAAATTGAGGTTAATCGGCGAGAATAGGCTCGTGGAAGGTCTATCCAAATGGGGTACTTCAAAGGAGCTCTAGCGAGGAAGATCAAGAACAAAATCGCAAGTTAGAAATGATAGTTGCGATGAAAAATGTACGCGGCGGATGAGGTCTGGAGCGCATCCGCCGCGAAAGAAACTGCCATCCCTGAATTCCGTTTCTGTTCCTTCTTCCGGGCTAGAGCTCCTTTGAAGTAATCACCCTGCAGAATCGCCTAACGCAAGCAACCAACGAACGACGCACCTCCACCGATCGGGAACTGCGTGAAAGAAAAACCAAATTCTTCGAGTCCGATCGTCGTCTCGCCGCTTGTTTAGAGCACCGCTCCACTCAATGGCGGGTGAATGCAAATGGGGATCCAGAGGGATTTCCAGGATTTCCTGGACTGGACGCAACGGCGGCACGACGGAGGATTTGGCAAGTTCTCTGGCACAGCGTGCCGGGGTGGCGGCGTGGCGGTCGTGTGGCCCAGCGGCGCCACTGTAAGCCTGATCGGCAAAGCGCTCGTCATTTAAATCCACTCCGGCGGCCCTTGAAGGCTCGAAGGCGGTCCCGAGTCCCGGGGCCCCCCTGCTCCCAGGGCACAGACTCCACCAACCTTGCTCTGCAGAACACCTAAAGTTTCCAGTGATGCCCTTTGACTGGGACCAACAACAAAGCTTCCCTCTATTGAGATGGCTCCCGAGCCAAGCCGAAAGCCGCGCTGAGCGGAGAGCCGAGCCGGCGCGCAGTGGAACAGCCAAAAGACCGGTGGAGGCGGCCAAAACTTTAGATGCGTTTCGAGCTCCAGAGTCGCTGAATTGGACTCGAACCGAACGTGTAACATCACCGATGGATTGCTCTCTAAACGAGGAATCCATTAGCGGGGTCACACGTTCGATTCGAGTCCCATGTAGTGACTCTGGAGCTCAAAACGCGTTGGCCGCCTCCACCGGTCTTCTGGCCCACTGTGCGGGGCAGGACGAGAGCCGAGCCCTTCACGTCGAACTCTCCCCTCCTCCCACGAACCGCGCGTGATTGACTCGGGACTCGGGCCTAGAGCGAAAGCCTCGAGGCCGCCTCGCTGCCGCGTACGCCGTCACTGCACTTTGCACTTAAGGGTTTCTTGTCTCGGAACTGTAGTACGCAATACCGTTGATGGAGGGCCAGCCCAACTCCAGCCCCGCTTTGCTCCGCTTCGCTTGGTCTGCTTCCCGTTTCCGGGTTGGGCAGGCGCACCTGGGGGCCCAGTGTGTGCCGGGGAGGGCCACTGTGTTGGCGCCGAGGTTGGCGCTTGTTGTGCGTGTCCGCAGAGGTGGTCTCCTGTACCACGGCCGTCATTGTGTGCCGCAGGACGACGCGGACGACTCGCTGTACGCGGAGCCCCAGCCGCAGATCCCGGCCAAGAAGGAGGCCGGCGCGGCGGCGGCCGCCCCCAGCAAGGCCAAGGTGCTGTCTACCTTCTACGGCTCGGCCGGCCTGGGCCAGCAGGGCCTCCTCGGCGGCATGCTGGGCGGCCACGCCGCGCCCACGGCGCCGTCCTTCAGCGAGGAAGAGGACGACGAGGACGACGAGGACAACAACGCGCAGCGCGACCAGCCGCAGGCCATGGAGCCGTCGCTCAAGTTCAAGCCGGAGCTGGACAACGCGCTGGGCACGACGGCCACCACCACCGTCAGCATGTCGCACTACGCCGTGAGCGACTTCGCCGTCGGCGGCCGCTGCAAGTGCAACGGCCACGCGTCGCGCTGCTCGGCCGCGGCCGGCCAGCTGAGCTGCGACTGCAGGCACAACACGGCCGGCAGGGAGTGCGAGCGCTGCAAGCCCTTCCACTTCGACCGGCCCTGGGCGCGCGCCACCGCCAAGGACGCCAACGAGTGCAAAGGTAAGGGTAGTGAGCGTGGCATAGCGGCCTCGGGCGGCACCTCCCCGTCGTGGCCGAGGCCGGGGGGGAGGTCAGTGCGGAGGGCATCGCGGCGCCTCCCGAGGGGTGAATCACTAGTGTACTCATGTGTACACATTAGCCCGTACTCAGTGTACTCACAAATTTTAAAAGAGCAAAAATAACCAACTTAATTCAGGATTCGGTATTGTTTTTCGTTTAAAAGGCTAAAAAGCCGTAAAAACGTCAACAATATCCCCAATTTCTGAGTATCATCAGGTGTACTCACCTGTACTCATGTACTCATGTGTACACGAAAACGCTGAGTGATTCACCCCTCGGCGCCTCCTCAAAGCGGCCGAGGCCTGGGGCTGGGCTCGCCGACGCGCGTCTGGCCGTGGCGGCTGGCCTTGGCGGCTGACGGCTGCGAGTAGCGCCCCGCGGCCTCGAGGTCCGGCACGCCGCGCCGCCGGCCTCGGCCAGCCAGCCAGCCAGCCAACCACGGCCAGCACGCCACCGCAAGCAGCGCGCCGTGAAATTGCACCCTCTGTGCAACGCCACCGGCCGCCGGCAGACCGCTGTGTGGTTTACCAAGATTTCGCTACCCCGTCCAGGCCAGGCCCGGACCGCCCCGCCCCGCCCCGCCCCGCGGTTGCCAGGAATTAATCCGCGCCACTTTGAGAGGGAAAATAATGCAGCGTCGCCCGGACCGCGAACCGCGGACCACGCCACCGCCGCCGCCGCCCCGCACGCAGCAGCAGTGCTCTCAAGGTATTGCACTGAAACAGCCACGGGTCACGGGTGCGCACCTTTTTTTCACCCCGCGAATAACAGGCGATGGCGGCCGACAAGCGTTAAGCCCCTTTTCCTTTTCCATTTACCAACACAAAAAGAAAAATTACAAATTAAAAAAAAAAGAAACCGTTCGCGTTTTGGTTGAACCAATTGCAGCCCTTGCTCCATCATCATTCCCGAGAAGAATGCGGTCAGATTATTCAATTATATCTGATTCGCGAAATTGCGAAATGGTTTCGGTAATTCGAGGTGTACGACGGGGGCGCGGTCGGGCTGGGAAATGGGAAATTGGAAAGTGTGGGGAGGTTTGGAGGAGAGGGGGCTGAGGGGGAGTGGGGTGAATGGGGGGACTGGGGGGCGGGCGGGGGGTGAGCAACTCTGTCCAGCGAGTGAGGCGCGCGTGGAAAATGAAGGAACTCGATAAATAAAATGAATGGGGTAAGGGCGCGCGAACGGTGACTTGTTGAAAACAGACAGACTCTGCCGTCACAACTGCTCAATAAAATGCGGCAACCCAGGCGGGCCAATGGGCCAAACCAACACCAAAAAGAGGAACACCTCCCCCAGCGTTATTGCCATAAAAAGTGGGCAAATGGAAACAGCCGCTAGGGGTCCCGTCGGACGGACGGTCCGTCCGGCGTCCGGTCAGTGGTGTCCAGCACTGCCGCCTTGCCTCTCATTTTCTCTCCGCTCGCCTTTGCTCCCCTCTCTCCCTCCCCTTTCCCCCTCCCCTCCCCTCCCCCGCTCCTTCCCGTCTGCTGCCCCGGTAATTATGTACGGCGTCTCGTCGTCGTGGCCTCGGGCGGGGCGCAGGCTGCGCAGCTATTGCGCTCCGGCGAGCCGCCCATTCTGTCGCTCTGTCCCTCTCGCACGCCCACGCACAGTGGAACAGCCAGAAGACCGGCTCCGGCGGCCAAAACTCTAGACGCGTTTTGAGCTCTAGAGTCGCTGAATGGGACTCGAACCGAACGTGTGACTCAACTAATGGATTCCTCGTTCGGAGAGCAATCCACGACCGATTCGAGTCCCATTTAGCAACTCTGGAGCTTAAAACCCGTCTGGGATTTTGACCGCCTCCGCCGGTCTTCTGGCCCACTGTGCGGCGACTCTCTGGAGAATGAGTCCGCTGCCCGCAGACGCGCCGCGCGCCGCGCAGACTCGCCGGCTAACCCAATCACCCTTCCTTCCCTCCCCGTTCTTTCTGCGCCCTCATGCGCGGCGCGCGCCAAACGTGTAGTCAAACTTGGCCCGGGTTAATCAATTACAGCTTCGCCGGCTCGTCCCTCTGGCAGGGCGGGGCGGGGCGGGGGCAACTCGGCTCTCGCAGTGGGTCAGAAGACCGTTGTTGAGGCGGCCAAAATCCCGGACACGTTTTGAGCTCCAGAGTCGCTAAACAGGACTCGAATCGAACGTGTGACCCGCACCAATAGATTTCTCGTCCGGAGAGCAGTCCTTTGGTGGGGTCACACGTTCGATTCGAGCCCCATTTAGCGACTCTGGAGCTCAAAACGCGTCTAGAATTTTGGCCGCCTCAACGGTCTTCTGACCCACTGTGCGACGGCGGCGCCTCGCGAGCACAGGCGCGGAAAGGGAACGGCACGAGGCGGCCTGCCTCGCCACCACGCCGCCGCCGCGCTCCCGACACGGCGAAGCGGCCAAACCGGCGCAAAACCCATCATATCATCAGGTCAGCTGTTGGTCGAGGGCTATTGGCATGCGCCGCGCCACCACTGCGCAATAATGGAACCCCGAATTAACGGCCCGTTTCAATCAATTTCGACGGTCAACACGGTATCATTTGACGGTTTTGATCTGGTTCGGTTCGACGACTCCGCCGCCCCAGCCGCCATCGCGCCCCGCCATCGCGCCCCCGCGGCCCGCGAAGGCCATCCATCCCCGAGAAGGAAGAGGGGCCGCTCCGCGCCGCGCCCCGCGCGCTATCCAAGCCAATGGCGACATTGTTTCCGGGTTGGCCGATGTTTGCATGGCCATCGGTCGGGCAGGTCTGGATGGCCTCGGATGGCCTCGGATAGAGCAGGAGTGCGGCTTGGAGAGCACGGGCCGCCTCGGGCCGCTGGTGAGATGGGAGGCGGCCAAGTTCAAACAGCTTTGCTCCGGGTATTGGAAAACTTGCCGCGTCAGCCCAGTCAGCCTGCTCCCCCTGCAGGAGCTTCTTTTGCTCCCCTTCGATGTCTGCGGGACTCGTCGCGGCCGTGGCGTGGTCCCGGACGCGCCCCGACCAACTTGCCCTCGATCGCCGTTTTTTGCTTGCCGGGGGCGTCGCGCCGCGTCGCGCCGCCGCAGCACCTTCTCAGCTCCACAGAGTGCCGGGCACAGTGGGCCAGGAGACCGGCGGGGGCGGTCCAAATCCTGGACGCGTTGTGAGCTCCAGAGTCGCTAGATGGGACTCGAACTGAATGTGCGGAGACCCCACCAATGGATTCCTCGTTTGAAGAGCAATTCATTGGTGTGTCACACGTTTGGTTCGAGTCCCATTTAGCGACTCTGAAGCTCAAACCACGTCTGGAGTTTTGGCCGCCTGCACCGGTCTTCTGGTCCGCTGTGTTGGGCCGCCGCCGGGGACCGAAGCGGCTGCGAGGGCTTTCCCCGGCGTCCCCAGGGCGACCCTTTGAATGCCGTCGGCTAATGCAAGTTTCAAGTTGGCTGGCGAGGGGCAAGAGTCAAGTAGTCGAGCGCCAAGTACCTACCGAGTATCAGCGCCTGCCATGCTCGCGCTGCCATGCGCAAACTTAAAAACGAACAATGGCGGTTGTTTTTATTTACTTTTTTCTTCTGTATTCTTTGCGAGTGCAGCTTTGAGAGGAAGACGACGTTGATGGCGGGTGGAAAGTCCGGCGTTGAAGCACATCGCCGACACTGTGCCAGGGCGGCAGCGCGTCGGAGGCAGTGTGGGTCAGAAAACAGTTGAGGCGGCCAAAATTCTACACGCATTTTGAGCTCCAGAGTCACTAAATGGGACTCGAATCGAACGTGTGACCCCACTAATGGATTCCTCGTTCGGAGAGCAATCCATCGGTGAGGGTCATACGTTCGGTTCGAGTCCCATGGAGCAACTCTGGAGCTCAAAACGTGTCCGCGAGATTTTGCGGCCGCCTCAACGGTCTTCTGGCCCACTGTGTGCCGGAGGGGTTGACGGCGCGCAAACTTTGGCCGGGCGGCGGCGATCCGATACACGCCGAAGCGCCGAAGGCGATGGACTTGATTGGCCCGCCCTCGCTCTCATTGGCTAATGAGGCCGTGTTTGTAAGCGGGCCGCGGCGGGGCGGGCTCGCCGAGCTCGCAAAGGAATCCGGGAGGGTGGAGATGGGAGGGGGAGAGCCGAGGGGGCGGAGGATAAAGTTCTCAGCTACTTCGCGCAAGAAAGCTTTTTTGCGCGATCCCCTCCACGTGTTTCTTTATTTCCGAAGCGGAGAATCGATTTCCTGACGGAAACTCACTCGCTCACAAGAAAACGCACCCCAAAAAAGAGGAAACCCCGTTAGAACGCAATTTAAATTAACGTCGTCTGGCCTCCCTGGCAGCTGGGATCATTCTGCTGTCTGGCTGTTGGCTTCCATCGGACGCAGCATCCCACAGTAGGTCAGAAGACCGTTGAGGCAGCGTTTTGAGCTCCGGAGTCGCTAAATGAGACTCGAATCGAACGTGTGACTTTACCAATTAATTGCTCTCCAAACGAGGAATCCATATTGGTGGGGTCACACGTTCGATTCGAGTCCCATTTAGCGACTCTTGAGCCCAAAACGCGTCTAGAATTTCGGCCATCTCAACGGTCTTCTGGCCTACTGTGCCTCCCCGCAGTTCTTCGCCATTCTTACTTTTAACCTCTTCTTTAAATGGATTGGAAGTGCCTCGACTGTCGCGGGAATACAGCCTCGCAGTCACACGACTTTTCGAAGTAATAATTTTTCCCGCGATCCACCCGCCATCCGCCCCGGCGAGGTGGACTTTGCGAACAGCTCCAATGATATAATATACCAAACCGGATATAAGTCTGCCAAAAAACGACCTTCTCTTTTTTTCTTCTTCCGTTTTTGTGGCCGAGCCACTCTATCTCTCTCTGTCTCCCTTATTATGCCACTGGGAGAGGCTTAAGTGTGGGTCGTTGAGCTCTATCGCCACCGGGCTGCACTGGGCCGGCTGCGCCCGGGCCCGGGCCGCCCCGAACAGCCGCACACCTCACGGTGTCGGGAAGGCTTCACTTGGCTTGATTTACAGAGGAAACCTCCCGCGGTACTGCTAACCTGCTCACCCTGCTCAGCAGCGCCGAGACGGGTGAAATCGGACTTATCTGCACCGCCTGCATAGGTTGGAGCCCGCCAATTACGCACGCGCCCTACAATAAACCGAACGAAAAAAATACGTTTGAAAATTATTATACCTTTTACCTTTCAATTTCGTCTCCGGGTAGGGATGTTTCAGTACATCGCTAGATCTCTGAAAGGTGTAAAATAACGCGCATATCCACGACAAGGCCCTCCCCTCCCTCCCGCCCCCATTTCGCTGCCTGCCTGCCTGCCGTGTTGGCTCGTTGGCTCGCTAGCTGGCTGGCTGGCTGTTTGGCTGTCTGGCTGGCTGGCTGCCTGCCTGCCTGCACGCATGCATGCCGGCAGCGCCTCGACCGGGCTTTGGCCGAGAGCTCCGTCCCTGTCGCACCCATGCGGCTTGTCGTAGGGGACGCGGTGACGGATCCACTCTCCGGACTCGCTCGGCCGGCTTCGGCTTCGGCTTCGGCCGGACACGCGCTTGTGGGCGGGGTGGACGCGGTCTGGAGAGCACGCCCTCGTTGTGGACCGGCCGCGCACACTGCCGTCTGGAGCACTGCTTTCGTCGCTCTGTCTCTCTCGCACTCATGGGGCGGTCCGTGGGGGTGCGAGAGAGACAGAGCGAATCAGACGGCTGGGCACAGGCCTCGCGGGAGCGACCAGACGAGGGCACTGATTCCGAGGGTCGTCTCCATCGCTCTCTCTCGCACTCATGGGGCGTCCCGCACAGGTGCGAGAGAGACAGAGAGACGAAAACCACTCTCGGAGTCAGTCTGCTGGACAGGCGGCCGGCCCGCGGGAAAATGAGGCAGGGGATGGGGTTCGACTTGGACCGACGGCATGGTGCTGGTACGTACCTCGCGGGCTGCGCATGAAAGGATGAGGATTAGCGTGTCTGGAGTCCCCTCTCTCCTCCCCCCTCCGCGGGCCCAGGTTTAATGCCCTGCTTGCCCTGTGAAGTGTAGTCGTGACGACTGTCTGCATGTTGCGCCCCGCCCCGCCCGTCCCACCCCGAAACGCCCAGTTGCAGAAGAAAGAGACCAGAGCCCTCGAGGGCTGGTCGGCTGCTCCCAGAAGGGGTCGAGGCACTGGCGTCCAGCGAGCCTGCCCGAGGCTCCGCCCCGCGCACTCGACACGCCGGGACTCGGCAGGACTCGGCAGGACTCACGAACCACATTCTGCCGCGGGTCGCAGCTAGTAGTCGCAGCCTCTTCTCTGCGCCGCAAGTAATACAGAGGATCAGAAAACCGTTGAGCCGGCCAAAATTCTACACGCGTTGTGAGCTGCAGCGTCGTTAAATGAGACTCGAATCGAACGTGTGACCCCATCAATGGATTCCTCGTTTGGAGAGCAATCCCATTCAGCAACACTTGAGCTCAAAAAGCGTCTGGAATTTTGGTCGCCTCAACGGTCTTCTGGCCCACTGTGCGCAAGCACGCGGGTACTTTGGCGGCGGCGACGGCATCGAGGGAGGCGCCTCGGCCGGGGCGGAGCGGCAAGACAATCGGGGACCGTAACTCGCTCGGGGCCCAGTATCGGCCGGCAGTATCGGGTGGCGGTGGCGGCGGGTGGGACGACAGACCCCGCACAAAGGCCCGGCCCGTGTCCAAGGGGCCGCCCGGGTCGCACCTTGTCTCTAGTCCCCCTTGTCTCTGGTCTGCGGCGCTGCTAATTTATACCCCGCACAGTGCAGTGGGCCAGAAGACCGGAGCAGGTGGCCAAATTTATAGACACGTTTTTAGCTCTAGAGTCGCTAAAGGGGACTCGAACCGACCGAGTGGCCCCACCGAAATGGATTGGTCGCCGAACGAGGAATCCATTGGTTGGGTCACACGTTCGGTTCGAGTCTCATTTAACGACGCTGCAGCTCAAAACGCGAGGGGGGAACAACTTCCCACATCCATTGTACAAAATTTGGACACATTCCCACATTTTGGAGGCAAAAACGCCTGTAATTAGGCAACAAGTGTAACAAATGAAGCAGAATTCTTGTACATTCTAACACATTCCCACATTCATTGTACACAAAATCTTACAGTGAGTCACCCCTCGTCAAAACGCGTCCAGAATTTTGTCCGCCTGCTGGTCTTCTGGCCCACTGTGCCCCGCCGGCCTTTAGTGTGGAAGGGCGGCTGGTGGCATCAGGTGAGGCTCGCCTCGTCCTTCGTCCTTCGGCCCGAGGTAAATACCAAGGCACCCCTGCCGGCAGCGACACTGCACTGCCACCCTCGGCGCAGCAGCAGCAGCGCAGCGGGGGAGGGGCGGGGGCGGCCATAAATCCCGTGAGGAATTAGCTAGAGATTTGCCGCCGTTGCGCTGCGCCTTAGCTCATAAAACGGGTCGGGACCGGCCTTAAATTATCAGCGCGTTGTTGCCCCCCTGGCCGGCCGGCCGGCTGGCTGGCTTACTGCCTGCCTGCCTGCCCGCCTGCCTGCCTGCCTGCCTGCCCGCCTGACCCCGATGCGACAAAGGACGACCAGCGAGGGGCAGAGAGGCACGCCGCGTGCTTTTTACGAGGCTCGCAATGAAGTGCGTTCCAGAGGATTCGGGATCCGGGTTCAGGGGCTCCAGGGTTCGTCGTTGAGTCATCCGACCCCGTGACGTGTGGAGGGCCTGGACGGGCAGGTCCAAGGCAGCAGGAGGGACTGCGTCGATGGAGCGACAAATTTCACAAAGCGATAGATCGCACAGTGGGTCAAGAGACCGATGAAAATCCCGGACACGTTTTGAGCTCCAAATCGCTAGTAAATGGGACTCGAATCGAACGTGTGACCCCACCAATCGATTCCTCGTTTGGAGAGCAATCCATCGGTGGGATCACACGCACGATTCGAGTCCCATTTAGCGATAGAGCTCCTAACGCGTCTTTGGGCCGCCTCCACAGTCTGCTGCTAACCGACTGAGGACCGGCGGCGACACGAGCGCGCGCTGCAACGCGCCTCAAAAAAACCGCCGCTTGCCTCGCGTTTTCACTCTTACTGAGAAGACAAGTCTTGATTGTCATCTGCCCACCGTTCCCACCATGTCTATTGATCCTCCCATCGCACGACACTCTCTGTAAAATCGCAAGAGCCGGAGACACGGGGCAGCGACAGCAGCAGCGCGCCGATATCGCCCACCGGCCGCTCTGTCTGTCTCGCTCGCACCCAGCGGGACGTCCGGCACGCCGCCACGCCGGCCACGCCCCATGCCGTGAGTGCGACAGAGACGACCTGCAGCCTAATGAATGTCCGGCAGCGGTCGTCATGCGCCCCGCTGTCATGGGAAGCGGGGGGGGGGGGAGGGAAGGGGGAGGGAGACCCGAAGTGGACTATCTGTATCTGTCTGCATGATGGGCGCTGTCACTGCCAGCGGCCGCCTCACCTGTCGCGCCACTCCCCCCTCCCCTCCCCTCCTGGTCTGTCGGGGAGATTCCTCCGCCGCCCCTCCGGAAATCCGCCACGTCCATCGCGAGACGGATAGCCCCACTGTCCGGCCGCCGGCGTCCCCCCCGCACACTGCTTGGCTATGCACGGCCACCTTTTTCGGCGAATCCAATTCATGATATGCCAAGCCGTCTTATATGGGCGTGAGGGCGAGCGGAGGGTTGAAAAAAAAGGGTGTGTGTGTGTGTGAGGATAGGGGAGTGGGAGTAGGGGTTCCCACGCGAACAAGAGGCTTTGCCCCATCGACAGGCCTTTCATGGCCTATCGGTGCGCGGGAGTTTTATATCCTCTTTCAATGAAATATATTGCGGCGCACGGCGGCGTGGAATGCGGCCAGCCAGCAGTCCGGACGACAGCGATAGCGATGCGTTTTTCGTATGTGTGTGTGCAAGAGAGAAAGAGAGAGAGAGAGAGAGAGAGAGAGAGAGAGAGAGAGAGAGAGAGAGAGAGAGAGAGAGAGAGAGGGAAGGTTTGCGTGCCACTGAGCCCGTGTGTGAGACCTTGCCAAGTAAACCGCGTGCACGCACTCCACCAACCACCAACTTTCGCGCCGCGACACGCGAAAGAGAAACAAAAGCATAGGTGGCACGGGACCAAAGTTGGCCCTCTCCTCTCTCTCGTCGTGGCTCGACGGGCGGGTGCGCGCCCGGGCGGTAGGCAGCGCCAGCACAGCGGTGCGCGGCGGGCGCGCCGGGCCGCCAGGCGGTGGGCCGGTTGTCTCTCTGTGACGGACTCCCCCGGATGCTCCGCTTGGCCCCGCTCCCCGTGGCCCGACAAATAACCTGTCGGTGGGCTCATTGCAGCCTCGGCCGGCCTCCCCGGGGAGTTCCGGCGGCGTCTGCGGGTGTGCGGGTGGCGGGCGGGGAGGGCGCGCGCACGTGGGCCAGAACCGCGGACGGGTTTCGAGCTCCAGAGTCGCTAACTGCAATTCGTCAATGGATTGCTCTCCGAACGAAGAATCCATTTGGTGGGGTCACACGTTCAGTTTAGCGACTATCTGGAGCACAAGACGCGTCTCGCCTGCGCCTGCGCCGCCGGTCTTCTGGCCCACTGTGGGGTGGGGCTCAGACCGCCGGCCCGGCCCGGTGAGGCCCCGCCCGGTGAGGCCCCGCCCGGTGAGGCCCCGCCCGGTGAGGCCCCGCCCGGTGAGGCCCCGCCCGGTGAGGCCCCGCCCGGTGAGGCCCCGCCCGGTGAGGCCCCGCCCGGTGAGGCCCACCTGGAGGGCGCCAAGCCGCGTCCAGGCTCGGCGCGTACCGCCTGCCTACCTTTGATCCCGGCTGCCCGGCCCACCGGCTCCAATGTCAACCGTATACTTACTGCGAGCCGCTCGAGTGGCGGATCGCCGGGGCAGACTCAGCAGCCGTTTCAGGGAAATTGAGCCGGCCCCTTTGGAAATCAATCGTGTTTCTCTTTCCCCCGCCACTCTCCCAACCGACCTCCCTTCCACCCTTCCTCCCTCCCTCTTTCCCTCTGTCGCTGTCTCCGCGGCTCTTTTTCATATCTTTCCTCTGCTCCGCGGGCTGGCTGGCTGGCTGGCTGGCTGGCTGGCGGGCGGGCTGGCGGGCGGGCTGGCTGGCTGGCTGGCTGGCTGGCTTTCGGGGAGTATTGCTTTTGTCGATTGGTCCCTCGCCGGGCCGGCGCGGGCTGGCGTGGGCCAGGCGCACTTTAAGGACGGGGGTGGCGGCGGGGCCCGCGCGCCCCAGCGCGCATAAGGCTCGAGAATCCAAACGACAAAATTTAATCAGCATTTTCCTCACGTTGTTGAAAAAAACAACAAACCAAAAATAAAGACAAAAAAAAGCAGCATGACCCGCGGCAGTGCTTAAAAAAAGTCCGCAAAGATACACAGATGCTGCTTCCGTTGACAAATGTTTACCCCTTCGGCCTGTTGAGGATGCCCGGCGCGTCGTGCGGCCGGGCGCGGCGGCGGCGGCCTGACCAAACACTTTTTTTCGCCCGTTTTTTTTGCCGCTGCCGTGACCGGGAGGGCTTTGGGCTTTGGCGCGCCGTGCCGTGGCGGGGCGGGGCGGCCCGTTCCGAACCAATCGCTGGAAGACAAACGGAGAGGGTACATAATCTGGCAAATCGTATATTCAAGACGCCGCGCCCCACAGTGTATCGAGGCCTGCTTCGCCGTGAAATTGCATACGTAGCAGGAATTGGCTGCGGCCTCGGCCCGCTTGATCCGGCACCCGTTGCCGCCCACAGTGGGCCAGAAGACCGGCGAAGGTGACCAAAATTCTAGACGTGTTTTGAGCTCCACAGTCGCTAAAAGGGGACTCGAACCGAACGTGTGACCCCACCAATGGGTTTCTTGTTCGAAGAGCAATCCAATGGTGGGGTCACGCGTTCGGTTCGAATCCTGTACAGCGACTCTGGAGCTCAAAACGAGTCTAGAGAGTTTTGGCCGCCTGCATCGGTCTTCTGGCCCACTGTGTCGCCCCGCGCTCCGCCTTCAACAACACGCCCCGCCCGAGCCAAAACAACGCCCCCCTCAGCCACGTGCAAAAATCCCTCCCCGCACCGATATTTTTTTTTTACGTACGACGAACATGCATTGCTTTGAGGCGCTCAGAGACGCGCGGCATTCCGTGCACATTGAGGCCGCCTTCGCATAGTGGGCCAGAAGACCGGTGGAAGCGGTCAAAATCCAGGACGGGTTTTCACCTCCAGGGTCGCTAAACGGGACTCGAACCACATGTGTGACCCCACCAATGGCCACACGTTCAGTTCGATTCTTATTAAGCGACTGTGGAGCGCAAAATGCGTCTTTAGTTTCGGCTGCCTGCACCGGTCTTCTGGCCCACTGTGCGGGTCCCTTCTCTCAGCGCTGGATCGCCGCGCCCCGCGCCGCGGCACGCCGAGGAGCGGACGGACGGCCAAGAGTAACCCTCACCATCTCCCTTCACGCATCACTAGCCGGGTGGAGGACTGCGCCCACGGCCCGCAGCCCTCCGGCCCGTCCGACGGAGTCGCTCGGAAATCGCTCCCCGTCTTGATAAATCTCTCGCTGTGCAAACGCTTGCACCCCCTCCGCCCACCCCTCCGCTGGCGCCGCGCCGCGCCGCGCTGCACCCAGTGGGCACAGCCTTTGTGGAGGCCTGCATGGCGGCAGCGGCGCACAGTGGGCCAGAAGACCGTTGAGGCGGCCAAAATCCTATACGCGTTTTGAGCTCCAGAGTCGCTGAATGGGACTCGAATCGAACCCGTGACCCCACCAATGGATTCGTCTTTCTGAGAGCAATCCATTGGTGGGGTCACACGTTCAATTCGAGTCCCATTTCGCGACTCTGGAGCTCAAAACGCGTCCGTTCCGTGATTTCGGCCGCCTCAACGGTTCTGACCCCACTGTGCGGCGCCCAGACATTCGAGTGGTGGATGTCTGGCAGACACAATGCCGCCGCACGACGTCATCAGCACAGCCGGGCGCGGTTCCGCCGTGTTTCGTCGCCCTGCCTCTCCCGCTCCCCCGCCGCCATGCGCCCCCACGAGTGCGACAGAGACAGAGCGACGAAAGCAAAGTCTTCGGAATCGGCCTGCGCTGGGGGGAAGAAGAGAAGGAGGAAGAAAATGATACAAATCGCCACGACGATACGGGGCGTCGCGTTCATTGGTCTGGAAAGAGAAAGATGAGGGCGTTGTTTGAGCGACACTGCACTGGCGGCGTGCTAGTCGCGGCGATGCACGGACGAGCAAGAAAAACGCAGCACAGGCTGCCGAGAGAGAGAGAGAGAGAGAGAGAGAGAGAGAGAGAGAGAGAGAGAGAGAGAGAGAGAGAGAGAGAGAGAGAGAGAGAGAGAGAGAGAGAGAGAGGAATTGCTTCGTAAATTGCGAAGTGCGAAGTGTATTATTTGTAAAGGTTTGAAAGTAGATGCTCAAAACAGTCTGTAAAAACGTACACTTTTCTTTGGTAGTCGTGAAAAAGTTTGCACGGTTTTACGGGTGTACTTGCAGTACAACCAAGCGGGCGTCCCAACTGATTTTTCTAACGGGCGCAACCACGGTGCAACAGTGTAGGTTGCTCGCGCGCGCGGCCCCGGGCCCCAGGGGCGTCTCACCAGATAGAAAACAATAAATTTCTCGACTGCCGCGTCGCATTGCGCGCTGCTCGGGATTTGAATGGAGATTTTATTGTCTTCTCGGCTGGAGCACCGCAGCTCTCTGTCTGCCCGTTTGATGGTGGGCCTTCTTGGGGGCTGTACTCGGGCGGTACCTTGGCTGTGCCATCGCTCTTTGCTGTGTGGGTACAGCAAGAGTATCATTGTAGAGAACCCCAAGGTGGTCCACCCCTCGTCACGACCTCCCTCCTCGGGCTGTGTGAACGCACACTCACAACGACGCACACAGACGCACTCGTGGCTCGCAGTCGACATCTCCTGCAGAGAGCCCCCCGCCCCATGGCAGGCCAGAAGACCAGCACAGCCGTCCAAAAGTCTGGACGCGTTTTGAGCTTCCAAAGTCGCTAAATGGGGCTCGAACCGAACATGTGACCCCACCAATAGATTCCTTGTTCAGACAGCAATCCATTAGTGGGGTCCCACGTTCGGTTCGAGTCCCATATAGCGACTTTGGAGCTCAAAACGCGTCTAGAGTTTTGCCGCCTGCGCCGGCGCGCGCCGGTCCTCTGGCCCACTGTGCGCCCCTTCACCCAGCCGCCGGCGCACTCACAGCCCTCCACCCTGCAGCGTTCAAGTGTACGCGCCGTGCCGCTGTGTTTTGGCGGAAATAACGCTTATTTGCCACAGAAACGTTTCGTCCCGGCCTTCGTGGTAGAATGGCGCATGAATAGAGAACGGGGCATCCCCCTCCGCGATAACGCTCAAAGCAACGACGGCTTTGCAGAGCTGCGCGGCGCCGCACTGTGGGCCAGAAGAACGGCGCCCAAAGTGGGCCGGCGCCGGCGGCCAAAACTCTAGACGTGTTTTGAGCTCCAGAGTCGCTGAACATGACTCGAACCGAACGTGGGACCCCACCAATGAATTGCTCTCCAAAAGAGGAGTCCATTGTTGGGGTAGCACGTTCAGTTCTAGTCCCATTTAGCGACTCCGGAGCTCAAAACGCATCCAAGATTTTAGCCGCCTCATACGGTCTTTCTAACCCACTGTGCGCCGTGCTCCGCTGCCAGGAAGACTTTGCTAAGCGAGTGTTGTCGCGGCGCCGTTGGTACAGTGCAGGCAGCTTAACTGTTATTCAACGAATATGACGTCATATTCGTTGCAATGTGAATTTTGTCACGTTCGTTTGAATACGACGTCACGTTCGTTTGATCGTGACACGGCCGTTAAGTAAGGGTGTCACATTCGTTTGAACGTGCGTCAACGTTCAAACGAATGTGACGTCATATTCAAACGAACGTGACCAAATTCACCTTCGAAGGAATATGACGTCACATTCGTTGAATAACAGTGTTGTTCCGCCGTCCGGGGCCCGCTGTTACTCTGCGCGCACGTAGCGGTGTGTGCGAGTGTGGAGTGCAGTGCGAGCGTTGCCCCTTTGTTGATTCACCGCATAATTGATCAGGCTGTTGAGGTGACAACGCGGCGGGGGAGTGAGGCGGGTGGGGGGTGGGGGTGCAGGCACCTCTGAATTATTGCGCGAAAACAAACCAGTCATATTATCGTGCGCAACGTGCGGTGCTCTAAATTGTGCACACTGCATTCGGCAGGGGGAATCAACGGGGTCGCTTCAGATATATATCGCTGTGGTTTTTTTCTTTCTTTCTTTCTTTCTTTCTTTCTTTCTTTCTTTCTTTCTTTCTTTCTTTCTTTCTTTCTTTCTTTCTTTCTTTCTTTCTTTCTTTCTTTCTTTCTTCTCTCTCTCTCTCTCTCTCTCTCTCTCTCTCTCTCTCTCTCTCTCTCTCTCTCTCTCTCTCTCTCTCTCTCTCTCTCTCTCTCTCTCCCTCTCTCCGTCAGGGACGGGGGCTCTCTTGCGCGGTTTTCAGCGTCCCTTCACTAATTCAGTCACCTCACCGCTCACGCTGCTCAGGTGGTGGACAGAATTGAATCTGAATTGCAAACTTAGGGAGCGCGGCCGCCGCCCATTAGAAGAACTAATAATACTGAAAGTAAACCTACGCCCCCCCCCCCCGAAAAAAACAACAACAAAAAAAACGGAACACATACAATAAACTGGCAAGTGGCATCGACAACCGATCCGCAGGCGGCGGCGGCGCGAGATGGCGGGACTCGGGCGGGGTGGCGCGGCGCGCGAAAAGAGTCCTACGCGTTTACGTTTTATTCTATCCCCCGGATTGCGACTCTCCGGGACGTTTATTAGGACGATCCAGAAACACAAGGCGGCAGCGGCCGCGCTGGCACGGACCGGCAGAGGGATCATTACCCTTTGGCTGGGCCGGCTGGGCTGGGCTGGGCCGGCTCACAGTGGGTCAGAAGACCGTTGAGGCGGCCAAAATCCTAGACGCGTTTTGAGCTCTAGAGTCGCTCAATGGGACTCGAATAGAACGTGTGACCCCACCGATGGATTGCTCTTCGAACGAGGAATCCATTGGTGGTGTCAAACGTTTGGAGCGACTCTGGAGCTCAAAACGTGTCCGGGATCTTGGCCGCCTCAGCGGTCTTCTGACGCACTGTGCGGCTGGGCCCCGACGAAGAGGGCGGGGGAGGCGCCACCCCCACCCCCACCCCTCCCCAGCCCAATCCTTTTATCGCGTCTTATTGCTGTTTATTGCCCCGTGAATACAAACAGGGATGAATATTCAGGACCCGTTTCCTTTGTGTGCCGTCTGCGGGCCAGGCGGGGGGCGGGCGCGGCGAGGCTCCGACTGCACGCCGTTGGCGGGGTGGTCCTGGACGGCCTCGCGTCTCGCAGCGCCACGGCCCAGCCATAAGACCGCCGCCGCCGTCCTGCTCTGGACCACCGCACTGTGGGCCCGGAGACCGGCTCAGACGGCCAAAACTCTAGACGCGTTTTGAGCTCCAGAGTCGCTAAATGGAACTCGAACTGAACGTGTGACCCCACCAAATGGATTGCTTGCCGAAGGAGGAATCCATTGGTGGGGTCACACGTTCGGTTCGAGTATGCTTGGCGATTAGAATTTTGGCCGTCTGCGCCGGTCTTGTAGCCCACCGTTCGCCGGCGGGACCACAGCCGTGGTCAAGGTGCGTGGCGGTGACGCTCCTAGTCCCTTGAGGTCGGCCTGCCAGCCCGCCTGTGCGCCCGCGGAGTGGAGGGCAGGCAACCCGCTGCACGGTGCGGTCGGGCGGGCCGGCGGCGCTGCCAGGCAGGCAGGCAGGCAGGCAGGCAGCCACACGCGGCCAACGACGAGATGATGCTGTTGGGACCGTGTGACGCTGCTGCTCGGCTCAGTGAGACCCCGACGGCCGCCACGGCGAACCTCTTTCAGCCCCCCCCCCCCTTTACCGCCCCGGCTCGCCTCAGGCGAACAATGGGCTTTAATCAGGTTAATAAAGCGTCCGTATTGATCTTTGGCAGCGGCAAGGCGCTGATGCGTGCGAGTGAGTGGCTTCGTTGCGGCTCGGAGGCTGGCACGTGATCGGTAACGTCAGATGACCGTTGAGGCGGCGGATATCCTAGTCGCGTTTTGAGCTCCAGTCGCTAAATGGGACTAGAATCGAACGTGTGACCCCACCAATGGATCGCTCGCTCCGAACGAGGGATCCATTTTTGGGTCTCTCGTTCGATTCGAGGCTCCTTTAGCCAGAAGTGTGGATCTCAAAACGCGCCTAGAATCTTGGCCGGTCTTGGACGGTCTTCTAACCCACTGTGCGCGGGACAGCCCCGAAGTGTGGCGGGCTGTGGGAAGACGGGATGTGCGGTGCTGCGACTCGTCTGCACGCAAGAAGCTCGGCGTGATCACAGCGGAGCGCTCACACACAACGCAACGCATCGGGAGCGTATTCACAAGTACGCACGCGCACAGACACATACACACACACACACAGACACGCACTAACACACAGCCGTCCCTCTAGGAGGAGCAGAAGGCAAGCACCCCTTCCCCCATCCTACCCCTGGCATGCGGAGCCGCATGGCTGCATTCGTCGTGCCTGTGTCTCATTTTACGGCGTATCATTTTTCCAGGAAATGGTAGCGGCGCGGCTGCGTGTTTTCCTCTAGGACGAAAAACAAGAACAAACAGAACAAACAAGGAAAAAAAAACAACCATCAAGTAATGACTTTCCGCGTGACCGGTGCGGCACTGGGATTGCAGTAGTCGGGCTAGTAGTGGTCCAATCTCGTCCCGAGGAGATTCAGTTCGCCGGAACGGATGCTGTTTTGTTGTCATTTCCGCAGGCAGTCGGCCGAGCCCACTGGGACTAGCCAGGCCTGGACCGCCGCCCGGAGTTTGGAGATAGCAGCGGTGGGACGCGTTTTAGCTCTCGATAGTCGCTAAATGGAACCCGAACCGAACGCGGTGACCCCACTAATGGATTGCTCTCCAAACGAGGAATCCATTGGTGGGGTCACACGTTCGATTCGAGTCCCATTTAGCGACAATGGATCTCGAAACGCGCCCAGAATATTGCCCACCTTAACGGTCTTCTGACCCACCGTGCGGTGCGCCATGTCCAGGGTGTCCGCCGCCATGGCCGGCACGACGCCGTGGTGCTCTGCCCCCCGCACCTCCCTCCCTCGCCACACCGCGTCGTCCTCAACAAGTGGCGACGGGCAGCATGACGGCGTGCTCGGCGTGCTGGCCGCACTGGCCGCGGTGCACGACGAGGCTTCGCAGCAGGCGCGCGGCCCGCGCGGCCAGGACGGCGAGCGGCACGCGCCGCGCCGACAACACCCCCCCCCCCCCCCCCCCTCGCCACGCGCCCTGAGGTGCTGCCCGCCCTCTCCGGCCGGCGGCGCGCACCCTCCCCGCGTTACTCGTCTCCCCCATGCACCGCGAATGAAGCCAAGCGAGGGGAGGGTTGCGCAGGGTTGGGGTGTACGTCGAGGCCGCGGCCACCTCCTCGCCGCGCTGGCTCTCTGGTCGCGGGCGCCACTGCCGGCCGACATTCCGGACAATGCACCACGTCCCCGGGTTGCCTGCCGGCGCCGTGACGGGTTGCCTACCGCGCCCGCCTGCTGCCGTGACTGCCTGCCGTGACTGCCTGCCCGGTCGATGGCTGCAGAGCGGCAGAGCGCCTGGCCCGCTGTCGTCGCTCTGTCTCGCTCGCGCTCTCGGGGGCGCGACCCGCGAGGGTGTGGGATGCACGGAGCGAGACAGCTTGGAATCATCGCTGCGCTGCGCCGGGGGTGGGTGCGGGGAGAGTCCTGCAGTGTGGACTCTAGGTGACTCTCGGTCCACTGTTGGACTGTAGGTGACTCTAGGTCCACTGTTGGACCCTAAGTGACTCTCGGTTAGAGATGCAAATTTTCCGGAAACTTTCAAAGTGTCGGAAAGAAACCGGAAAAATTGGAAAAAAAAAACCAGAAAAAATTGGGAAAAAAGGAAAAATTGGAAAAATTAGTTTTAAGGCTCTACAGTGGAAAATGAGCATGAAACACTACTTTTGTGTTGCGTTGGACCTCTACTTCCACTCGCAACCCTAGATACACAAGTGCAACAACGAAAATCGCATGAGAAGGAAACATAACAGGGTATAAATAATGTGAGTGCACTGAGAATCGTCCGCACACAGTGATGAAGTTATGCTTTTTGCCTACTTACAGGCGAAAAGTCGGGCGTTTTGCCTACTTTTCAGGATGAATCTTTCTAATTTTTCCGAGGCCAGGGAAAAAAACGGAAAAGAACACTGTTTTTTTCCAATGTTTCCGGAAACTTTCCGGGCATTTTCATCTCTACTCTCGGTCCATTGTTGGACTCTAGGTGACTCTAGGTCCACTGTTGGACTCTAGGTGACCCTAGGTCGCTAGGTCCACTGTTGGACTCTAGGTGCGGGGTGCGAGCTGGAATCAGCAGGTAGACAACCGCGCTCGGAAACAAAGCGCGACTGTGAAGAAGCGCTCCTTTCAGTAAAATGCTGGGAAATAAACTATTTGAATGTTTTCAAATGATATGCATCAGACCGTGGAACGCTATGCGCAGTGGGCGTCAGAGGACCGTTGAGGCGGACAAAATTCTAGACGCGTATTGAGATCCAGAGTCGCTAAATGGGACTCGAATCGAACGTGTGACCCTCGTTTGAAGAGCAATCCATTGGTAGGGTCACACGTTCGATTCAAGTCCCGGCTGTGGAGCTCAAAACGGGACTTTGAACGCCTCGACGGTCTTCTAACCCACCGTGCCATAGTGGCGTGACGGCCAACTTCGTTCCCTCCCCCGCCTCAAATTCCGCAACAACTCGTGTATCTCTTGATATCTCCTCATGAAACACGACACAGACGTCTTGCACACGCAACGCATGCACGTGCATGAATTCCGAATTCCACACGCTTATTTGCTTCCGGTTTGGTTTTGTTTTCCCGGCCCTGCTTGCCCTGCTTGCCCCGTTCTCCCTGCCGACAGCTTGCGGCTCTCCGGGCGAATCTCCTGCAGAGCAGTGCCCCGGCGGGGCGTTGCCTTGTCGCCCGCAGAAAATACGCCGACAACTTTAATTTTGTATGAAATCGCTTTCCATTTTATGCGCCTCTTGCGACCCGCGGACCCAGACCCAGGCTGTCGGCGAGTCTGCCGCAATCCGGCCTCCCAATCTTGCACGTAATTTATCGGAAGGGAGCGAGCGGAGGGCGGGAAAAAAACGCAAACAAGTGTGCGCGGGGGCGGGGTGGTGCACAGTGGGTCAGAAGACCGTCGAGGCGATCATAACTCTAGACGCGTTTTGAGTTCCAGAGTCGCTAAATGGGACTTGAACCGAACGTGTGACCCCACTAATGGATTGCTCTCCGAACGAGGAAGCCATCGGTGGGGTCACACGTTCGGTTCGAGTCCCATTTAGCGACTCTGGAGCTCAAAACGCGTCTCCGGTTCGGCCGCGTGCGCCGGTCCTCTGGCCCACTGTGGGGCGGGGCGGCCTGCCGAGTCTGTGCCGTGTTCATTCGGGGTCGCGTTACTGTACGCCACCCCTGCCGTTGCCGTGTTCGACGGCCGCCGATTTAATATGTACTGAACCATGCGCCACGTCGCGGCGCGGTGCTGTGCGCTGCGCGGGGAGTGCGGTACAAATAACGCCGCCGCCACTTGTCCGCACAGCCCCCAGTGGGCCAGGCCCGCCCACCGCCAACCCGTCATAAAATGACTGCGCTGTCGCGAAATTTTTTTTTCCCGCTCCGACCCCGACGACCGGGGTTGTGATATGGTCCCTACCCTTGCAAACAGGACCTTCTACGCGGCCTGCTTGATTATTCCACGAGGCGCATTTTTGATTTCTATGAGGCCTGTTTGACTTCTACGAGGCCTGTTTGATTTCTATGCGTCTGTGACCCGAAGACTGTGCACCCGGGACAGCAGCGGCGGCACCTTATCCAACGCCGCCACCACCGCCCAATCCTGTCGACCGTCTCCGCTGCAGGCGCACCGTCGAGGCGGCCACAATTCTAGACGCGCTTTGAGCTCTACAGTCGCTAAATGGGACTCGAATCAAGCGTGTGACCCCACCAATGCATTGCTCTCTAAACGAGGAATCCATCGGTGGGGTCACACGTTCTATTCGAGTCCCACTTAGCGACTCTGGAGCTCAAACCGCGTCTAGAATTTTGGCCGCCTCAACGGTCTTCTGACCCACTGTAAGGCGGCTGGAGGCGGCTCCACTTGCTCACTCCGCCGGAAAAAGAAGGGCTGGCTGAATAGAGCGCCGCCGGGTCGCTTTGCCGTTCCTGCCTTCTCTGCTGCCAATATACCGGGGCGTCGTAATGCCGGCCTGTGAAGGCACTCCCCTCCCTTACAAACACGACAGCGGCGGTATAGTAGGGCAGGCGAGGCGACACCGCGACAAGATTGACGTGTCGGAAATCCCCCGCCCCCGGCCGCCACCCCGCCAGCGCCATGGAGGTAGCGCGGCCCCGGCTCCGACCCGTCAGGCCCTTCTTGGAGGCGGCCAGGAATGCGCCGTCCGAGGTCTCTGTGCGCGCGGCGCGGGGTATCGGCGTGCTACCTCCCTCTGCCAGTCGCTGGGCGAGTCGAAGAAGTTCCTGGCGGCGGGGGTATCGGCGTGCGACCTCCCTCCGCCGTCGCTCAGCAAGCCGAAAAAGTCCCTGGCGGCTGGGGTATCGCGGCGCGGCGGCGCGGACGGCGATCGCGTTGCCGGCGCTTGAGGCGGTGAACGTGCGGCCACTCCACGGTTTAGGGCCGAACCTTCTGAAGGGTCGGCCGGCCCTCGACCCTTCGGCTCTTCGGCCCTCCGCAGATAAACACTGCGACTGGAAAAGGGCCGCAGGGAAATCGGGCCGCCCTGCCACGCCCTGCCCGCGGCTCTAAGGCCGCGAGGCGTGACGCCCCACTTGGGGTCGCCTGGGGTCGCAGAGTGCTACCTGAGTCTGGCCGCCAGAATAATAACTAGCCAGCGGAAGGCCTTCGGCCTGGATGCTGAGCTGGCTTCTTTTGCAGATGCAAATGCATGTTGGCCTATGGAGCTTAGCCTATGGAGCTTGGCCTATGGAGCTTGGCCTATAGAGCTTGGCCTATGCATACTTATATGAATATAGTAAAAATAAAAAGAGGAAGATACCTCTAGTAAACTAAAGGTATCGGGGGGGGGGGGCAATTCGACTGTTTAAAATCCCAAACAGGGTGCTTCGCTTCGCTCAGCAAACATAAATTTTTGCAAGAAAAAGGTTAGGTTAGGTTGGTGCAGAGCCGATATCCCCGAACCGGAAATGGGTGTGGTGCTTCCCCGTGTTCTGCCTCACTGTCAGCACAACCGCACCCTCACCCTAAATGTCTTACAGTGAAGATTCTCCATGTTATGGAGAAAATTCTCTTTAATCTGGTGGTGCAGCTGCCGTTGTAACTTACCTTATTCTTTGTACCTCATAGATATTTTGCGGGATTTTCATATTATAGAGAAAATCTGCATCTGAATCATAATATGTTGGTGCAGCCTTTCACCGTAAGACATTTAGAGTGCACCTCCTGCACTTTTCCCGGCAACCGAATCACCGTGAGGCGGGTTTGTTTGTGGTCGCACAGTGTGTCCTGGAGAGCCAACATTTCCCGTTGGGGTTTTCTTTTTATCCCCCAAAGCGATCGTCGATTCCGCGCGAATTTCGGTCGGCGGTTGCCAAGAACGAGTCGGTAATAGTGGCGGCCACTGCCAAGATAGGGGCGGCGGAAAAAGCAGCAGCGGCGCTGTGCTGCGCTGTGCTGCGGTCCCAGCGGCCAGCGTCCCAGCTGCGCCGCGGGGGCCTTTATGATCTATAAAGCCAGTCCGGTCGGCAGCGAACCCGGCGGCGGACTGGCTGCGGTGTTGCGAGGAGACGGACCACGGTGGGCCAAGAAGACCGGCGCGGGCGGACAAAACTATAGACGCGTTTTGAGCTCCAGAGTCGCTACATGGGACTCGAATCGAACGTGTGACCCCACCAATGGATTCCTCGTTCCGAGAGCAATCCATTGGTGGGGTCACACGTTCGGTTTTAAGTCCCATGTAGCGACTCTGGAGCTCAAAACGCGTCCGGGGTTTCGACCGCCTCAACGGTTTCCCGATCCACTGTGCCCCGTCGTCCCGAACGACCGACCGAAGGAGTGTGGAGCCTCTGAGTGAGTCCTGAGTCCTCGGCGACTCGCTCAGCGATTGCACACGGCCGGCCGCGCGGCCCGTATGAATAACCCCCGCACTTCCGGGCCGACGGGGCCGGGCGTGGACCGGGCGTGTTGGGGAGGAGAGGCGCGCGACTTAGCTTGTCCTGGCCGGCATATCTCCACGGCGATTTATGCAGCCGAGGCTTCGCTCTCTTCGCTCCGTGGCGGTGGCGGTGGCGGTGCCCTCTCACCGATCCGCAGCCCCCGCAGCCCCCGCAGCCCCCGCCGCCCCCGCAGCCCCCGCAGCCCCCGCCGCCCCCGCAGCCCCCGCAGCCCCCGCCGCCCCCGCCGCACGCACAGCCAGCTCTGAACCCGGGAAAATCGGCGTGCCGCAGCCAAAATTACACTACTAGTACTCCACCAACTTTTTATCAAATTAAAATGTTGTATGGCACTGGGGGTTCGTACCGCCGCAAAGCCGTGCCGCGACGAACCAGCGACAAACTCTCGAACGCGGAGGTTGACTGGTGATATCGATGCCGGGTCAGTGTTGCCACACCAAGTAGTGAAGGCAAAATGTCGAAAATGTTGCCGACCCAAACCTGCGTACACTCTAAATGTCCTGCGGTGAAAGGCTGCACCAACATATTACGATGCAGATTTTCTCCATAACACAAGGAAAATATCTGTAAGGTACAAGGAATTTTCAAAAGGAATGTTACAAAGGCAGCTGCACCACCATATTATAGAGAACTTTCACCATAATATGGAGCATCTTCACTATAAGACATTCAGGGTGTATTCAACAACGTTTATCGAGAACAAAACCTGCATAATTCTCATTAGGCAGGCCGAGGTTGGCAACCCTTCCGGCACAGGTGCATCTTGGGGAGATTGGAGGTTTCGCCCACTGGGTGAACGCAGTCACATAGTGACCCCGACCTGCGGCTCCGCCCGCCTGGCCGCGGTGCGAATCGACCACCGCCTAAAACAGCCGCCGTGCGGGTAAAATAGAAGTCCTGACAGCGCGGTTCCACTCCCAGAAAAATGATTTCTTGATTCAAGTAAAATATTTTTCTTGGTTAAAAATACTCGATTCAAGCTAAACTGAGAGTGTTGGATCAATACTAATAGGCTTTGCATTCATTCAACTCTAACCATATCAAGAATATTTCTACTTCACTCAAAGCGGAATTTTACTTAGGCACATTAATGCAAAAAAATTACTTGCATCAAGTAAATTTTACTTGATTTAAGAAATCATATTTTTGGGTGCAGTCGTTGCCTTGCTCCAGCGCCGCAGCCCTGCGGCCCGGTGGCTGCCGTGCCCCAGTTCCGCGTTGCTGAGCGCCCACAGCATATGAGGGGACGGTCCCGGGGACCACGAGCCAACACGGCGGCAGCGCTGCACAGTGGGTCAGAAGACCGCTGAGCCGGCAAAAATCAAAATCCCGGAAACCTTTTGGGCTCGAGAGTCGCTAAATGGGACTCGTGTGACCCCACCAATGGATTCCTATCGTCCGGAGAGCAATCCATTTGGTGGGGTCACACGTTCGATTCGAGTCCCATTTAGCGACTCTGGAGCTTAAAACTGTTCTAGAATTTCGGCCGCTTCAACGGTCTTCTGACCCACTGTGCACTGCCAGCTCCCGGCTCGGCGGCTCGGCGGCTCGGCCTCCCCGGCCTGGCCCCGCCGCCCCACACCGAGGCAAGATAACCGCGCAGGGGACGCCACCGCGCGGGACGCTGAGAAATATTTAATGCCCTCAGTCCGGGAACGCCATGCGCGGCAAGGCTAGGCACTATCAAATCGGCATGAGGGAAGCGGACACCCTAATATCGCTTAGTGATCCCCCCCCCTTTCCACCCCGGCGCCCCGCCCCCCGAGGCCCTGCCACAGCCTTCCGGCCGGTGAGTGTGGAGTAGTGTGGCTGAGGATGCGGTGGAGGCGGTGGGCGAGGAGGTCGGAAAAGTGCAGAGGCCGACGCGGTGGCCCGCACAGTGGGCCAGGCGGCCAAAACTCGAGACGTGTTTTGAGCTCCAGAGTCGCTATATGGGACTGGAACAGGTCGTGTGACCCCACCAATGGATTCCTCGTTTAACACCTTCACGCGGGTACGAGAACCGGCTGAATAGGTTAGGCTTCGGCGCGAAGGTGTTAAAGGTCACACGTTCGGTTCGAGTCCCATTTAGCGACTCTGGAGCTCAAAACGGGTCTCGAATTTTGGCCGCCTCAACGGTCTTCTGACCCACTGTGCGCCGTCCCGCGGGCCGCGTTGCTTGCGCGGTAAGCCTGTGATTTCTAACGGGGTAGAAGAGGAGCTCCGTGTACTTTATCGCCACCATTTAATATTATTAGAGCCTATCCTCCCTCGCCGCCACGCGCCGCCCTGCAGCAGCGGGGCTGTCGACGGCGTCTTGGCGCTCCTGGGGACGCGCGACCCGATAAGAAGGGGCGTGGCGGCAGCGCCAATCTTCAGCCGCTTTTTGCAACGACCACACAGTGCCGCGTCCACATCCACATCCACATTCACATCCACATCCACATCCACATCCACATCCACATCCACATCCACATCCACATCCACATTCACATCCACATCCACATCCACATTCACATCCACATCCACATCCACATTCACATCCACATCCACATCCACATCGAGGAGGCCCGAGGGGCGAGGACCACTCCGGCTGATGCGTGGCCCGAGGCCGACGCCGTAGCCAACCCGGTGAAGTGACCCCATCCAGCCAGTCCCGCTGCCATCCGCCCCACGAAAAATTAATCGCCAGGGGCTGCAATAAGAAGGAGAAGGGGGTTGGCGGTGGTGCGTCCGCTGGCACCGACACCGACGCGCCACTTATAGGACTCCTGGGGCCGCGCACCGCCTCCAGCGCAGCCTCGACCACCGCCGCGCCGTGACCCCGAGTCTGGCGAAGACCAAGACGGACGCCGGGAAGACGCGGGCTCCGGACTGCAATGGCACTGCCAGTCGTTGTGACGACGTGTCCGTCACACGTGTCTGTCACACGACGTGTCCGTCACACGATGTGTCCGTCACACACGACGTGTCCGTCACACACGACGTGTCCGTCACACACGACGTGTCCGTCACACACGACGTGTCCGTCACACACGACGTGTCCGTCACACACGACGTGCCCGTCACGACGTGTCCCTCACACGAAGTGTCCGTCACGAAGGAGGCGCTCCCCGGTCACGCACGACGCCGAGGATCGAGTCGCGATGACTTGCGAAGTTGTCGCGGAGGGCGTGGTGCGGCGTCGCGTCGTTCGCTCGGCGCTGCCGTCCCCACGGTCCCGGGGGACAAATCTCGTAAAATCTGGCAGGTCGAGAGGCACTGCGCGGAGGGGGGAGGCGCAGGGACGCGCAGCGCACTGCCCCGGGCACCCGGGCCATGGGGTCGGGCCGTCGGGCCGCCCCGCTGCTTGTCTTGCCCTCCCGGTCCGGCTGGCCGAGCCCTGGCCCGCCGCGGCCGCCTTGTCCTTGCCTCGGGGTGACATGCTATCGCTCTCTGCACCTCGCGCAGCGCGCAGCCCGCCGCCGTGGGGCAACATCCCGACGGCCTCACTGCCATAATGAACCTCTCACAGCCCCTCGCAGCCCCTCGAGCCCCTCAAAACCGCGGCCGCTCGCTTAAAAGTCCCCTCCCCCTCAGCCACCCCCCAGCCGCCCCTCAACTTAGTCGACATTTCATTTGGACGGATGAGATGTACATTTGGCCCGCCTGGTCTGGTCCGCCTGCGGTCCTCGCTGAGACGGCTGCCGCCGCTGAGCCCCCCGGGGCCTGCAGGGCCTCGGGGCCCCCAGGCTGCCACGCCGGGTGGGAGTTTGTTTTTCAGGGTTGGTTTGGGACCAAGTGAGCCGAGCCGAGTGTGTTGTCGTGCGGCGGTTCACCAAAACACCGTCATTGAGGGGGGGGGAGCACGTATTGCGTCAAACCAGGTGTGCGATGCCGGGGTTGTCCTGATGACGCCGAACTGAACGTGTGACCCCACCAATGGATTGTGCTCTGAACGAGGAATCCATTGGTGGGTCTCACGTTCGATTCGAGTCCCATTTAGCGAGTGTTGCTTGCAGTGTAGGGCCCCGTGGGTGGAGGCGCTGGGGATCGTCAAAGGGACGAGCTGCTAGTTTTCAAACGATTACCCGCGCGGGCACCTTGAGGGCCTCGCCGCCAGGGGACGCTTCGGTTGCCGAGGCAACGACCGGATCCTGGTATTAGCCGGCTCACCTGGTGCGAGGCATCCCGCCGGATGAATTCCGTTTCCTTAGGCCGCGTCGCACAGTGGACCAGAAGACAGGCTCAGGCGGGAAAAGCTCTAGACACGGTCTTCGCTCCGGAGTCATTAAATGGGACTCGAACCGAACGTGTGACCCCACCAATGGATTCCTCGTTCGGATTGCAATCGATTGATGGGGTGTCACACGTTCGATTCGAGCCCTATTCAACGACTCTGCAGCTCAAAACGCGTCTAGAATTTTGGCCGCCTGCGCTGGTCTTTCTAGCCAACTGTGGGCTGTCGGTTCGAAATGAGCCAGACAGTTCGGGACACTTTGCCGATCTTTGGGAGCTACTCGGGGCTGCGCATTCAGTAGTTCACCTCGACCCTCGCTGCAAATTGGAACATGATGGGGAGGCAGGCGCGCCCTGTGCCTTTTTGTCGGGTGTGCAGTGCGGCACCGGCGCGGCTAGGCGCGGCAAGGGCGGTCCAGGCAGAGCCAAGCCGCTTGGCACACTTCCACGCTTTTATCACACTCTTACTCCTATTAGGGCCCCACACTGTTTCCCTCCAGGCCCTATCTCCCGGGGCGCAGTTGTGTGGCCCCGCAACCCGGCGCGTGTGTGTGTGTGTGTGAGAGAGAGAGAGAGACAGAGAGAGAGAGAGAGAGAGAGAGAGAGAGAGAGAGAGAGAGAGAGAGAGAGAGAGAGAGAGAGAGAGAGAGAGAGAGAGAGAGAGAGAGAGAGAGAGAGAGAGAGAGAGAGAGAGAGAGAGACAGAGAGAGAGAGAGAGAGAGAGAAAGAGAGAGAGAGAGAGAGAGAGAGAGACAGAGAGAGAGAGAGAGAGAGAGAGAGAGAGAGAGAGAGAGAGAGAGAGAGAGAGAGAGAGAGAGGGGGGGGGACCTGTTTGTGGCTCCGAAGAGACTTAAAGCCGCTTTACTTATGAAAGGATTTTGCCGACGGCCTCTGAGACGCTGGGACGCTGGCTGTGGGGCGCGCACCTTGAGGCAATCGCAGCGCGCGAGTGCGTTGAGTGCGAGGGAAAAGCCGCGAAAAAGAAATGGCCAAAAGTGCCGCTCCTGTCGTTTTGAATTTCCGTTTCCTTTTCTTTTCTTCAAAGCTTATTGTGCTGATTGTGTTTGCTTGTTTCTGTTGCAGCGTGCAACTGCAACGGCCACGCGCGCAAGTGCCGCTTCAACATGGAGCTGTGGAAGCTGTCGGGCCGCGTGTCCGGCGGCGTGTGCCTGCGCTGCCGCCACTTCACGGCGGGCCGCCACTGCCACTACTGCCGCGAGGGCTACTACCGCGACGCCAGCAAGCCCATCACCAACCGCTACGCCTGCAAGCGTGAGTATCGGTGCAACCTCACTGTCATTCAACGAATGTGTCGTCATATTCCGAGGGGGTATGCACTCGTGTAATAGTCGCGGGTCGCTCAATCCGTGAAAGTGCGCGTAATAGTTCGCGTTCTAGCTAAAATTGTCAGGATTTTGCCTGTTTTTGGGTTGTTTAGGGGTTGTTTTGGCCTTTTTTCAGGCAAATTTCGGCAATTTGGAGGCGTAATAGAGCGTAATAGCGTATTAGTCGGGTCACTCGTTTTGAGAGTGCATACCCCCTCGTCATATTCGTTCGAATGTGAATTTTGTCACATTCGTTTGAACGTGCGTCAACATTCAAACGAATGTGACGTCACTTTCGTTGAATTACAGTGCTTTTAGACTAAAAGTGACGGTAGGGAGCACAGTGGGCCAAAGGACCGGCGCGCATAGGCGGCCAAAATTCTAGACGCGTTTTGAGCTCCAGAGTCGCTAAATGGGACTCGAATCGAACGTGTGACCCCACCAATGGATTGCTCTCCGGACGAGGAATCCATTGGTGGGGGTCACATGTTCGATTCGAGTAGGTGTGAAAACGCGTCCGGACTTGGGACCGCCTCAACGGTCTTCTGGCCCACTGTGCGGAGGCGCCCGGCGGGTAGGCAGTCCCGGGCGCAGCGCTGTCGGCGTGTTGCGCGCCTTGAGTCCGCAGGGGCTCCTCGCCCTGCCCCGCTCGCAGCGCCGCGCGTCGTCCCTCGATAACTGTTGCTGGTCGCGTATCGCTCTGCTTATGATTGAAATAACCCGATTGGGATACGTATTCGACGATCGGCGTTCGAAACGGAATGCGAATAAGACTGGAGGAGGAGGGAGGAGAATGGAAGCGGAGCCCGCGGGACTCAGGAACGAGGCGTCGTGTGGCAGGACCGTTGCGCCCGCTAAGCCGGTCTCGTGCTGCACGCGCACGCCTCGCGCGCGCCGCGCCGCGCCACGCCACGCCTCGCCTCGCCTCCCCTCGCCTCGCTACGCCACGCCACGCCACGCCACGCCACGCCACGCCCCGCCTCGCCTCGCCACGCCACGCCACGCCACGCCACGCCACGCCTCGCCTCGCCACGCCACGCCTCGCTGGCGTGCCGCACCCAACAGCTCCTTCATCGACTATTCCCGCATCGAGCAGCCGAAACTCGATTTTTTCCCGCATGGCCATGAGGGGCTGGAAACAGCAAACCTGCCTAGCCTCGCGAGGCCGCGCGGCCGCGAGGCCATGGAGGCCCTTGGAACTTGTAATGAGCGCGCGGCCGGCCGGGCAGACAGACCGTCGCGAGGCCGCGGAGTGGCGTCCTTGCTTTGCGCCATCCCTCAATGGCTTCGTGAAGCCTGCGCACGACGGCTGCAGACTCCCAGGAAAGATGCAATTAACGAGGAAACAAAAAGTTGGTTGGTTCGGAGAGGCGGGATGATTCCCATCCCTATTGTCTTGTCCGCGGTGGCACCGGAGTCCTGGTCTTTCCTGAAACATCTCGGTTCCACACTGTGATAAAATATCACAGTGAATCCCGTTTAATTTTTTTGCCAGGTTTTGCCGTAGTTTGGAATACAGGATTTACTGCTCATTCTGACAGAGGGTTTTCCGTACATCGTACAGGATATTCCGTGCTCACTTCTATACCACGGTAAATCCCGTACGAATTACAGTAGATCCTGTCAAAAAAGTGCAGTGAATCCTGTATTCTGAACTACAGTGACATCTGTATTAATCAGAACAGGATTTACTGGAGTTTTTTCGCACAGTGCACCAGTGCAGGACCGATCGGGGTTGAACGGTGTGGTCCAGGACGGTCCTGGAAACGGGTGACTGGTTACTTAGGAGTAGAAGGAGTCTCTGTGCCTCGTTCCCAACGAATTATTATCGTCGCCCTCCTCGGAGCTGCACTGCAGATCGAGGGCGCTCCCGTCGCTCTTCTGTCTCTCTCGCACTCACAGGCCCTCCCGAAGGCGTGCGAGAGACGGTTCGGAATAGATCGCGGCGGTAAGACCGCGGATTCCGAATTAAATGGGTTAATGAATTCCCCGCAATAAGCCTGCTATTCAAATCATCTCGGCGCGATTGGGAAGCTATGCGGACCGGGGGCCTGGCTAGCTGGAGGGGGAAAGTGTCTATCTCTCTCGCACCAGTAGCGGAACTACCGATGAGAGAGAGAGAGAGAGAGAGAGAGAGAGAGAGAGAGAGAGAGAGAGAGAGAGAGAGAGAGAGAGAGAGAGAGAGAGAGCGATGCTGTGCGCCGGACTGCCGCCCGCGTTCTGGTGTGGGGTGCCATGCAAATGCCCGGCCGTCCAAAGTTTCGGCGGCACGCTCTCCCAGTCTTACATTCTTATTGGTATTTATGAAAGGAAATTAATAAACCGGCATCGCCAACTTGCCGGCAATGGTGCGGCGTCAAGCGCTGCCAACTCGCTCCGCCTTTGTGCTGTCTGTCACTCTGCCGCGCTGTCGCCGCGTCCTCGGCTTCGATCGCTGTCTGCTGCCGACTTTTGCGAGCCCACTTCGCTCTTTGCTGTTGTAGTCGTTTGTTTGCTTTTGTTTCTCACGTGTTGTTGTTGTTGTTTGTTGCAGCGTGCGACTGCCACCCGATCGGCGCCTCGGGCAAGACGTGCAACCAGACGAGCGGGCAGTGCCCCTGCAAGGACGGTGTGACCGGCACCACCTGCAACCGCTGCGCCAGGGGCTATCAGCAGAGCCGCTCGCACATCGCGCCCTGCGTCAGTCAGTATCGCCCGGCCACAGTGGGCCAGAGGACCGGTGGGGGCGGTCCAAATCCCAGACTCGCTTTTAGCTCTAGAGTCGCTGAATGGGACTCGAACCGAACGTGTGACCCCACCAATGAATTGGTCTCCGAACGAGGAATCCACTGGGGGGATCACACGTTCGTTTCGAGTCTCGTTTAGCGACTCTGGAGCTCAAAACGAGTCTAGAGATTTCACCGCCCACCGCGCCGACCTAACCTAACCTCGATGACTGCCGTCATTCTAACACTGCCTTCCCCGCCGCAGAGATCCCGAAGGTGTCGGCCATCCAGGCGACGGAGGGCGAGGACGAGGACGACAGTGGACCCAACCGAGCCGGTGAGTTCGGCGAACAAAACAACGCGAATGGCGCCGATGGAGCCGAGTTGTTGCACGCTCGCATACATTTTCGCTTCAGTTTGACGGCTTTACCAAGTGCAGTGAGGCTGGCATTTAAGGTTCTGCTGTCGTGTATGGATGACAGTGTGTAAGTGTGAGTGAGTGTGCCGTGACAGCGTGCGTTGCGCGGGAATGCCGCCCTCTAAGGGGGTTTACTTGCACGCACGCGCTACGGCATCCGTCACGACCGTGACACGTGACCACAACAACAACAGCAGCAGCCAACAACAACAACAACAACAACAACAACAACAACAACAGCAACAAGCCGGATTTATGCACGGCGGACTAGATTCAGCACCATTCTTTCATTCGTTCTTCTCTTTCCCTTTTTTTCCCCATCTGTAATAATTTGTCAGTGGACGCATGGGACAGACACAGTTTATGGCGTATGGCGCTATCGGGACCCGTCGTTCTGCGTGTGGCGTGTTTTATTTTCTGCCCTCCTAGTGTTTTTTTTGTTTTTTTCAGGTTTTTTTTTTTTGGCGCTCAACTAATTATTTTGGTTCTGTGGACCGTTGCGATTCTCTCTGCAAATGCGGTAATATGCTTCCGATTGGCCTGCCCGCGGAGCGCACCCCCTTTCCCCACACAATTACCGTTATCGCCTCTCCCGCAGAAAAAAAGAGGGGGGGGGTCAATTTATCGAACTTTGCTGCGGCGCGCCGAATGAATCGGTGTAAAAAATAGGCGACGCAGAACTCTAAAACTAGGAGCGTACATCGTGGCGCTCGGCGCGCTCGTTTTACCTCTTTTTCGCGTTCTTTTGTTCTCTTTTCCCTGTGTACTTATTATTCTACACGTTGGCGCGGCGGACAGGAAGCCATCAGTGGGACACGGGCAGACACGCGGTAGGGGCGGGGAGAGGGAGAGAGAGAGAGAGAGAGAGAGAGAGAGAGAGAGAGAGAGAGAGAGAGAGAGAGAGAGAGAGAGAGAGAGAGAGAGAGAGAGAGAGAGGGAGGGAGGGAGGGAGGGAGGGAGGGAGAGAAAGTGAGAGAGAGAACACAAAGAAAGAGAGGCCTCTAGGCGGAAACAAACGACCCCCCCTGGGAGTTCTGGCGAGTGGGGCAGGAGCGGGGGTCGTGTTCTCGGCCGCCACGGCCTCGGCCACGAGGTGGCCCTATACTCCTGTTCGCCGCCAAGAACCGGGCCCCGCCGTCAGGCCGTCAGCGGGCGCGGATCCTCCAGGGCCCCTAGGGTGCGGTTGGCTGACCGCTGCCCTCTGGACTCTGGATTGGAGCCAGGCCGGTCCCTAGTGCGGGGCCCTATAGTGCGGGTGCGGGGCCCTAGTGCGGGGCGCGGCCACAGTGGGCCAGAAGACCGGCGCAGGCGGCCAAAATTCTAGACGCGTTTAGAGCTACAGAGTCGCCTAACTAGGCCCCGCACCGACCGTGTGACCCCACCAATACACGTTTGATTCGAGTCTCATTTAGCGACTCTGGAGCTCAACGCGTCTTGAGTTTTGGCCGCCTGCGCTCCGGTCTTCTGGCCCACCGCACGCGGTGGGGAGTGGAGGCCAGCTCGCACGCGGCCTAGTGGGGCCTGCCTGCCCCTGTCAAGCAGGGAAATACACGTTGCAATTTTGTCCGGTAAGATTGGGTGCGGGCGCGGCGTGAGTTGTTGTGGGGCGATAGGGGCGGCGGCGGGGCTCGGGGAAGCCCGGCGAAGCGGTGAGGCCTGGACCGGCTCATGAATGTTACGACGCTGCTACGAGCGCCGCCGCCCAGCGCCACGCTGGAGATAGCGCTTCCATCCGTCCGTCCGTCCGTCTGAGCGTCCGTCTGAACGTCCGTCTGAGCGTCCGTCTGAACGTCCGTCTGAGCGTCCGTCTGAACGTCCGTCTGAGCGTCCGTCTGAACGTCCGTCTGAGCGTCCGTCTGAGCGTCCGTCTGAGCGTCCGTCTGAGCGTCCGTCTGAGCGTCCGTCTGAACGTCCGTCTGAGCGTCCGTCTGAGCGTCCGTCTGAACGTCCGTCTGAGCGTCCGTCTTTGAGCGTGCGTCTGAGCGTTCGTCTGAGGTTCAGAGGAGGGCACCCTAGATTCGTCGGGAGATAAGATTTAGAAAAATATATTTGATCAGCGTACCTGTTATTATTGGTACCAACCAAATCGGCGTCCGGTCAAATCTGCGGCCGCAAAATGAAGTGCGAGAGGCCAAGGCCATTCCGTCGGCACTCCAGAGCGGGCAGACAGGAGGGAAGGCAGGCAGGCAGGCTGGCAGGCAGGCAGGCACGACTCGTGCCGGAAGATGGACGACGCTCGTGGTCTGGTCCCCTGGTGATGAGGAGAGAGTGTGAGAGAGACAAGACATGATTGATTTAAAACCCCCGCCGCCGCACACGCCGCGACCAGCACGTGCCTCGGCCTGCCTGTCTGCCAGTCCGTCTGTCCGGGCAAGCAGCCACCCCCGGCCGCCAGCCAGCCGCCCACCCCGCTCGGCAGCCCCGCTCGGCACACGCGTCCGCGAAGCAGAAACAACTGCCAGCCCCGATGATTTAGTCGCTCACTACAACTTAGCGCGCAAGATTTGTTTGTCCTGCTGCTCTGCAGCACGGCGCAAAATGAACGCTCCCTGCGTGTGCACACACCGCGATACAAGGCAAGCGTCCCGGCGCGCCCGTTCCGCCCACAAAAAGGGTAAGCCAATGGGAGCGGAATTTTCCAGCGAACAAGGAGATCAATCAACAGAAAACTCGTCCCGGTCTGAAACATTCTAGAAACGAGCAACGGGTGGCCAGAGCCGACACACTGCACATAAGAACGTGGAAGCGACCAAAATCCCGGACACGTTTTGAGCTCCAGAGTCGCTGAATGGGACTGGAATCGAAAGTGTGACCACACCAATGGATTCCTCGTTTGGAGAGCAATCCATTGGTGGGGTCACTCGTTCGATTCGAGTCCCATCTAGCGACTCTGGAGGTCAAAACGCGTCTAGAATTTTGGCCGCTTCAACGGGGTCTTCTGACCCACTGTGCTTTGGCGTTCCGTTGAAACCTGCTACGGTGAGTCGGCCGGCCGGCCGGGCGGCACCGTAGGCGCGTTTGCTTTTGCAGTCCATTAACCAGCATCGCTTACGGCTCAACACGGCACGGCACGGCGCGGCTCGGAGAGGCAATCCGAGGAGTGCGAGCGGCCAGGCAATCCGTCATTGTCCGCCACCGCCCTGCGCCTTCGTTCGTAGGCAACCCGCGGCCCGGAAAGTTGGGGGAAATCAGGTCCGGAGGGCCGCCGGCGCGCGCGCGTGTGTGTGTGTGTGTGTGTGTGTGTGTGTGTGTGTGTGTGTGTGAGAGAGAGAGAGAGAGAGAGAGAGAGATAGGTGTATATGTGTGTGTAGGTGTGTGAGTGTGTGTGTGTAGGTGTGTGTGTGTGTGTGTGTGTGTGTGAGAGAGAGAGAGAGAGAGAGAGAGATAGGTGTATATGTGTGTGTAGGTGTGTGAGTGTGTGTGTGTAGGTGTGTAAGTGTGTGAGTGTGTGTGTGAGTGGGTTTTGTTTTTGTGCGTGTCTGCTCGTGACGGAATACTGATTCTCCTTTATTCTTGCAGATCAGTGCGGCAAGTGCCAGATCAGCACCAAGAGGCTGAACCAACGCAAGTACTGCAGGCGAGACTACGGTGAGTGCGTCAGCCACCTGGAGCGTGGAGCGAGGCTGCGACACACCATGGGTCAGAAGACCGTTGAGGCGGCCAAAATTCTAGACGCGTTTTAAGCTCTAGAGTCGTCGCTAAATGGGACTCGAATCGAACGAGTGACCCCACCAATCGATTGGTCTCTAGACGAGGAACCCATTGGTGGGGGTCACACGTTCGATTAGAGTTCCAGTTAGCGACTCAGGAGCTCAAAATGTGTCCGGGATTTTGGCCACCTCAACGGTCTCCTGACCCACTGTGCGACACAGAGAGCGTGACGGCCTGGCCAAAGGACTCTATGCTAAGGGCCCAGCCGGCAGCAGGCTGTCTATCCAGACTGTGTCCTGTCGGCCTGTCTCTCTCGCCCCGCCCCACAGGGTGCGGCTATACGCGGAGTATACGGAGCGTCGGCGGCCCCGTTCGGAACCAGCCTCAGGCCGATTCAGGCCCCGGATATGACTAATCCTCTTCTCATCTCGCCTCGCGGCCTTTGGGCGAGGCCAGGCCTTAGGCGAGGCCTTAGGGGAGGCCTTAGGCGAGGCCTTAGGCGAGCCCGCGGCGCGCAGTTCACCGCGTGTGCGCTCGCTAGCGCCGAAGGCCCCAAAGGGGTGCGAGGGGCGGGACGGGAAAGGAGCGTGTTCGTTCAAGAAATTGAGGGAGGGGGGGGGAGCAGCCGGGGTCGTCATCGTCGGCCCGAGGGGTCGACGCACAGTGGGCCAGAAGACCGCACAGGCGGCCAAAACTCTTGTCGCGTTTTGAGCTCCAGAGTCACTAAATGAGACTCGAACCGAACGTGTGGCCCCACCAATAGGTTGCTCTCCCAACGAGGAATCCATTTAGTGGGATCACACGTTCGGTTCGAGTTCCATTTAGCGACGCCAGAGCTCAAAACGCGTCTAGAGTTTTTTGGCCGCATGCGCGGTCTTCTAGCCCACTGTGCGACGGCGTGGGACGTCGACGAACTGCTGGGATCGTCTTCCCCGAGGCGGACATGGCATCATGCATCACTACCTCGAGGTACAAGAAGGCGAGGGGGAAGCGAAGGAGCTGAGTCGCTCCAATGCTCCAATGGCGCCGATCCGTTTCACAAACTGCCATCATCTCTCGTTCGAATCTCGGCGGCAGTGTCTTTTTTTTGAGCCAGATGAGAAATTGGCGTGCAACTCTCGTACATTCGATGGGGTTAGGGTGGGGTGGGGGTGGGGACGGGCACAAATAGAATACAAACAGATTGAGAACTTGCTTTATGCCCTGTCCCCGGCCGGGGCGGGCCCATCCCGCCCGGCGGCGCGCCCCTGCCTCGGTTGCTCTACAAACTGAAGTGTGTTACTCAGTACACATCTACAGATGCATACCTGGTCGAGTACACATCTACAGATGCATACTTGGTGGAGTACACACCTACAGATGCATACGTTGTAGGCGTGTACTCAGCTAAGTATGCATCTGTAGATGTGTACTCAGCTAAGTATGCATCTGTAGATGGGTACTTGTGGGTATGCATCTGTAGATGCATACTGAGTACACACTTCAGTTTGTAGAGTGGCAACCCCCGTCATGGCGCCCCCCCCCCTTTTCCACACCTCGAGACCTCGAGCAGCCTCCATCCGTTTGTCTGGTTGTGTCCGCAGCCGTGCTGGTGCAGGTGCTGTCCAGGGAGGACCCCATGCCCGCGCCCAACGACCCCGACATGGACGCGGACGAGCCCGACGACTCCGATGAGGACGAGGACTACGTGGACCCGGAGCGCGAGGACGAGGACGACGACAGCGGCGGCGAGGACTGGGTGCCGTTCCGCGTGACGGTGGACACCGTCTTCAAGAAGCCCGGCATCCAGTCGCGGCTCAAGAAGGGGCCGTCCTCGCTGTGGGTGCGGGCCGCCGACCTCGCCTGCAAGTGCCCCAAGATCAAAGTCAACAAGTGAGTACAGCTCTCGACGATCTTCCCTCTTCGAATCCTTGATTTTGCGAACTGTTGCACGGTGCACAGTGGGCCAAAATCCCGGACACGTTTTGAGCTGAGTCGCTAAATGGGACTCGAATGCAAACGTGTGACCCCACCTATGGATTACTCGTTTGGAGAGCATTGGTGGAGTCACACGATCGATTCGACTCCCATTTAGCGACTCTGGAGCTCGAAACGCGTCTAGAATTTTGGCCACCTGAACGACGGTCTGACTGTGGCGGTGGTGCTTGCAGGTCGTACCTTATCCTGGGCAACGAGGGCGAGGGCCTGGGCGCGGGGCTCACCATCACGGAGCACTCCATCGTCATCGAGTGGCAGAAGGACTGGTCCAGCCGCCTGCGCCGCTTCCAGCAGCGCTCGCGGTTCTGCGTGTGAGGACGCCGCGCCGCTGCG
Organism: Stenchaetothrips biformis; assembly: GCA_030522485.1. Classification (NCBI taxonomy): domain Eukaryota; kingdom Metazoa; phylum Arthropoda; class Insecta; order Thysanoptera; family Thripidae; genus Stenchaetothrips; species Stenchaetothrips biformis. The sequence continues at coordinate 24,072,253 of CM060086.1, read as the reverse complement.
CCGCCACTCGTTTCTTGTGCATTTCCGTTTCGTGCTTTCAACGCCCCCTACAGACGTGTACGTAAAGGTGCACTTTATTTGTTTTCTGTTACGGGGGTGTAAGAACGTATAGTTTCTCCGTATCCTTTCTTTTCTGTTGACTTTTGCCAAGCACAACACAAACTTGTGAGAATGCTGTACTTCTCGGAACAATCGAGATCCATCGTAGCAATCCAAGGTTATTGGTGATGTCAAGTTGATTGCTTTGTTTTAACGGAGATGCGATTGTATCAAGAGCTGCTCAGTTTTTGGGACGCATTATTTGTTTCTTTGAGTAAGGTATCTTAAAATCAATTGTTTATTTCTTGTTGATTTCGGAAAGTGGAAGGCGAATGCCGGCCGTGATGCCGTGATGTGGAAAGAAGACCGAGCAATCTGATTTTGATTAGAATTTGACCTGTACCTGTTCTGCGTGCCAACGTCACACTTCGAAACACGCCGAGGGTCTCAACACCGCACGGTGAGCCAGATAAGACCCACGCAGGCGGACAAAATTCTAGACGCGTTTTGAGCTGCAGAGTCACTGAATGGGATTCAAACCGAATGTGTGACCCCACCAACGGATTGCTCTCCGAGCGAGGAACCCATTGGTGGGGTCACACGTTGGGTTCGAGTTCCATGTAGCGACTCTGGAGCTCAAAACGCGTCTAGAATTTTTGCCGCCTCTGTTGGTCTTCTGGCCCACTGTGCAACGGGGCGGTTGAAGCTTCCCAGCTTACACTGACTTCAATGTGCCGACACCTTTCTACATTTTTTCCATCATTAAATGGACGTTTAATTCAGTGCAGTCCAAGCAGGGGCGTCTGCAGTCGCCCATCCATGTCCCCTGATAAAAATAAAATAAAAAATAAAAATATTAAGAAAAGTGTATCGACGTGTTTGACGCGACGAAGTAGTACTGTGCGTTATAACTCGCGAATTCCTCAGATTCGCAAGAGAACAAAACGACTTTGAAGCAACAACAACAACAAATCGACGCCTCCTTATAGAACAATCCTGACTGTCAGTGCAGATGCAAGACAATTCTAACTGTTAGGGCTGATCCATACAGTTAGGATTGTCTTGGATCCGCACTGACAATTAGGATTATTCTCTTAGGACGCGTCGAAATTTAACTAACTTTGATCTTGTTGACTTGGACGAGGTTTCCTCAATTGCGGGCGTTTGACTCAAAATGTAAATACGACTGACACCGTGAAGCCGGACACGTGGCCCGGCGCACCTCCGTGGAGTGGTGGGATGAGTTTGTATGATAGTGCCTAGGTGTAGAACCTTCACGAGCGTTTTTCGCTTAGCTCTGTTCCTATAACTTATTATCATTGTTCTAGATCATTAGATTAATATTTAAATATTATTATTATTATTATTATTATTATTATTATTATTATTATTATTATTATTATTATTATTATTATTATTATTGTGCTTTGTAGAAAGTGGGCCACTCTTTGTTCGGTCAGGTGGCAGGAATACTAAAACTTCGTAAGTAATAATTGTAACGGAGTGATTAATCGGTATGTAGTTGTAACGTTTTCCAAATCCCCTTTCTCACTTTTTCAACAGCGGTTTTCTAAAAAAACAAAAAGAAGTTATCCAAAATAGTTCAAAGAACCTTTTATTTGGCAATTAACGCACCGATGCCACTCTTGATGACATATCTGATGCAGGTCACAGGCATATTCAAAGTTTCGTTTATTCTATTCTAAGAGAAAGCACTAAAAGATAAAGTGATAACCTGATTATATTAAGTTGTTTATGCATATCGTTCATAGTTGGCAGTAAACTCGAAAAGGAGCAGGGTTGCTGCTGTTGTGTTTATCAATGATCCATGCGACTGTGCCACCCCTTAACTTTTTGTTTATAATTCTTTTTCGTATTTTTGTTATCTGTGATACGCTGTGTAGCCTGTGAGTAACAAGCCCTGTGCATGGAGAGTTCCTTCTCTCGAGGAAAAAAAAAGAGGAATGATAATTTTTGCAAGACGAAAGCGCCGCCATGGCGCTGAGGGCGTGAAGAAACATTGCCAAAGTCGTTGAGTCATCCTTTTAAGTTATGTCACGTTTCTTTATCTATTTACTATGTGGTTAGGGTCTGTTGTAACGTTTTAACCTGTGACGCTTCGAGACATGTAATGCGGTAACTTCTCTATTATTACTCTTGCTACTATTGATATTATCGCCAATAAACTGACTGTACTTATGTCGTGTCTTTTACTCCCTTCCCTCTTATCTCATACAAGCAAAGACGTCAAAACCAGACGAGGAGTCACTGTGATGCATCATGGTCAACCATGGGTGAGTACACCGCAGAAAATGAAACAAGAACACACAATTAAGAATGCATATTATGGCACGCTTGAAGCCAAGACATACTTGAAACCTACGACCCTTCCCCCGCAATAATGGAGTTCGATCCACCTGATAAACTTCGGTCTGCGGATGGGAACCGGTGTATCCAGGGTTCGAGTCCGACCCTCGCGGGACCTTTTTTTCGTCCGTTCGTCGAGTTATCCAATGCCGCCCCCCGCCTGCAGGGCCGCTCGCCCGGCCGCAGTGCTGCACGTTGGGTGGCCTACCTCGCGGGCGCTCCCCACTGCTCAGGGCACCAGAGCACAGTGGGCCAGAAGACCGGCAGGCAGCCACAACCCAAAACGCGTTTTGAACTCCAGAGTCGCAAATTGGGACTCGAACCAAACGCCTGACCCCACCAATGGTTGCTCTCCGAAGGAGGAATCCATTGGTAAGGTCACACGTTCAGTTCGGGTCCCAGTTAGTGACTCTAGAGCTCAAAACCTTTCGGGAATTTTGACCGCCTTCACCGGTCTTCTGGCCCACTGTGGAGAGGCGTGACCCCCCCCCGTCTTACGCCATTTTTCACTCCGCCATTGAACGTTTTGCCGTCGCGTCGCGGACGCTGCGATGAAGCCATAAAGAGCAGCAGCGCCTCCGGGGAAATCACGCGGTTTGCATGAGTGGCCGCCACTTGGAAAAAAAAAAAAAAGAAAAAAAAAAGAAAAAGAAAAACAGGGGGAGGGATCGAAGACCCGGCGCCAGCATTGCCGGTGACTCCAATGAACGCGTCCAGCCGCAAGTGCTTCTGGAAGAGACGGTGGCGGATCCTGAGCCCGCCTGGGGGGGGGGGGGGCAGCCCACCTGAGGGAAAGGGGAAGGGGGGCAGAGCAGCATTTTTTGGGGCAAAGTGTGGCTTCTTGTCTACCTTGCAGGCGGCTTAGGACCAAGGGTGTGTCCAAGGAGGATCAATTTCCTTACCATCCCCCCCCCCCTCCCGGATCCGCGCATACTAAGCACAATGTAGAGAAGTTCATCATGCTTCCTCTGCGTCAACCGTTCACGCGTCTGGAATGTTCTGCGCACTTGTTTTACGACCTTCAGCCTGCCTGAAAATCAAACAGTCGTCAACGCCGCACCACTTTTTTTTTGTTTTTTATTTCAATAATAATAGTCGCCCTCGCAGCAGTCGCCATAAGAGCCGAAACCATCTGGTTAACCGGCCGCCCGAATAAGATACCGTCGGCCATCCATTCCCGGTGCGATTTATGCGAATCGGCGATAGGATCGGAGTGCGCGGTGCCGCGGTGCGCCCCGGGGCGGGGCGGGGCGGGGCGGGGCGGGCGGGGTGGGGCGGCGCGGCGCGGAGGGCAGTGCGTCGTCTGCGACGCGTGGGCGCAACGCCGCTGCTCTGTCCAAGAGGCGTGGAGCGGGGCGGCAGAGCGTTCGGAAATTACGAAACAAGACAAATAAATAAATAAATAATTGGAATGCATCGCGTAACGAATGAGCGGCCTGCCGGAGTGTGATCAGGCCGAACACGGCGGCGCCTTCGGAACGCGGCGCTGCCATCAGTCACTGCATGGGTGGGCACAGTGGGCACGGCGCCTCCATGCGTGTTTCTTGAAAAAGACGAAAATAATGAGTTTGCTGTGAGATGGTGAAAAAGAGCGGTTTTTCGTCCACCTCCCACAGATCGGTTGAATAAAATCGAATAAAATACATGCCGCAATCCTCGCGGTAAATGGGTCGTCTATTTTTGCAACAGTCGCCTGGAAACGGGCGGAAAAAAAAAAAAAAAAAAAAAAAAGACTCCAGGACCCCCGGCAACGGCGGGGGTGGGCCGGTCGGGGCTCGTGGCGGTCCAGGAGGAACCCTAGACAGTCAAATTAATTTGCGCCTCCGCGATGTTACAGTATACACTGGAGGGGCGGTCATGCTAATGCAGGCCGAAAAAATGCCAAGCAAAATGAGAGTGGAAAAGGCGGGACAAATAAAAATAAAGGGGAATCCGGCAGCTTGCGAGGCTTAGCCAGGAGGGCGCAGCGAAGTGAGATGGACGGAGACATCTTTCTCTCCCCCTCCCCCTCTGCGGGGGCGTGGCGCGGCAATCGAAACGAAACCATGGACAATGGAGCGAAAAATTGAGGGGCATAGGCATGCAACGCATCGTTCGTAAGTGAGAATGAAAAAGATGTCAATCGCCCCGTATTCTTACTGAGAAATTTATTTTTTTCGTGGGAAAGTTATTTATTAATTTCGATTGGGTAGCCTTAGTAAGAACACTGCGCATAAAAAGAGGTCCGTCATTTTGGATACGTCCTGCAAGCGGTCAGTCCACGCACTAAACTACAGTTGACTAGTCTGTGCGCCCTGCATCAAGTCTTAACGCCCCACAGTGGGCCAAAAGACCGGCGCAGGCAGGCGGCCAAAACCATCCTAGACGCGTTATGAGCTCCAGAGACGCTAAACAGGACTCGAACCAACCGTGTAACCCCACGAATGGATTGCTCTCCGAACGATGCGCCGCCAGTCTTCTGGCCCACTGTGCGTCCCGGCAACCGGGCACAACTAACAACCAGTGGGCTGGCAAAATGGGTGGCTTAACCTGGCGAAGGGGCAGACTGGTTAGCCCAGCAGGTCCCCCTCCCCCCACTGCCCACGAAGACGAGGACGCTCCTCCAGACTAAGACTCTGCTCGAACCGATCCGCTCCTTCATCGAGCACAGCGCCGAGGCTGATTGTCCTCCTCCCAATATCGCGCCTTACAGACCGCTCGGTCCTCCTCTTCCATCAGCCACGCCGCCGCCTCGCCTGCTACTCTCCTTAATAATTGCTCCCAGTATTAATTGCCCCTAAATTAATTGGCGCGATGCGGAAGGTCCCCGCGATACGGATGGAGCGGTCATAACATCAAGTAGGAGGTCCGTTGTTCACGCTTCACCGGCTGCGTCCCCCCCTCCCCCCCCCCCCCCCAACCATAACGGCCAATCCCCTTTTCATTCCGTTCAAGTAGCGCCGTCTGTCAGGGTCCGCGGGCGCCCAGATGTGGGTTTCGTTGTAATTCGTCGTCATGGATCTATGATTGTAACGAGTGACCAGGAATTTTGAAATTCGGGTCCGACAAAAACGGAAGCCTGTGAAGAAGCCTAGGAAACATTAAAGAAGAAAGGAAAGCAAGGAATTTCTTCAGTTTATTTTTCTAAAGTTAAATTCGTGCATTCAATGGGACTGCGTGCAGAAGGTAAGGTGCGGGCTGTGACCTTGACAAGGTCGAGTGAAAACAGAGGAAGAATTGAATGCCCCATGGGACGGAGGTGGTGGAATGGGGGTAAGCCGGTCTTTGGAACCTCTGGGCTGGCGCTGGTGTCGCCCAGGCTCCGCCCCACAGTGGGCGAAAACCGATAAAGGCAGTCTAAATCCCGGACGGGTTTTGAGCTCTAGAGCCGCTAAATGAGACTCGAACCGACCGCGACCCCGCCAAAGAATTGATCTCCGAACGAGGCATCCATTAGTGGCGGTCCACACATTCGGTTTGAGTCTTTTTTAAGCGACTCTGGAGCTCAAAACGCGTCAACAGTTTCGGCCGCCTGCCGGTCGTCTGGCCCACTGTGCGTTGCCCTGGCTCCGCCCGCTGCCGCAAGGCTGCCGCGGACGCCGCCAACGGGTGTCACACGATAAGATAGGGAGCAGCTCCTGGCTGGAGCCGCGCTGGAGCCGCGCTGGAGCCGCGCTGGAGCCGCGCTGGAGCCGCGCTGGAGCCGCCGTGGCCTGTGCCTCACGGCGGGCCAGTTGGGCCGCCACTTCACAGGCACAGCACTAATTGGCTTCGGTTCCCGATAAGCCGGCGTGATGAACAACAAACCTCGCTGCCCTACTGACGGCTGACCGGTGGCCAGGGCGCCAGGGCCAGGCAGACCGCGACCCCCAAACAATGGTCCTTTCCGAAGAAGGTCCGTTCTTCGTGGCTTATTGCCGGGCTCAGCGTTCCGGTTAAGTACGTTGCCATTTGTGTGGAAACCATGACATGGTGCGGGAGGGAACCGACGCATCATCGGTTTCCGATAATTTGCAACCGCAGGCGGCGCTCGACCCCACTGCGCTCCGCCCCTATGCCTTCCAGTGCAACCGTCTCTGTCTGTCTTCATTCTTGCTTCGCTTCGCCTTCCCGTTCGCGCCTTCCCGCCTCAACCACGTGTCTCTGTCCCACTGTGCCGACCCTGCCGCCGGCCACCGCGGGGACTGGGGCACTGCTGGGGTGGCCGAGGACACGCGCCGCCGTGGCCGTGGACGCCGTGCCGTTGCCGTCCGCTGGCGTCCGCTTGATGACGAGTTCGTTGATGGCGGTCGCGAAGATGGCCACGGCCGCGCACAGCAGCACCACGCTCACCTGGCGGAAGGGACGACACTTCATCACGCCCTCCTTCTCCTTGCCCACTAGAGTCCTCGATGTGTTAGAGAGACGCAGGGTTGCCCCAAGTCACAGTGGGCCAGAAGACCGGAGCAGGGGGTCAAACTTCTAGACGCGTTTTGAGCTCCAGAGTTGCTAAGGGGACTCGAACCGAACGTGTGACACCACCAGTGGATTCCTCGTTCGGAGAGCAATCTATTGGTGGGGTCGAGTGGGTAAACACTTTCAAGAAATCTTGTACAGACTACTCGGTATTACGCTGTATTACGGTGGTATTACACGTGTATTACGGCATTAAAATGCTAAATTTTGCCACGTTTGACCATAAAATGGTATTAAAAATACGTGTATTACGCGTCATAATCGGCTTATTTGTGCAGGGCATTACGTCAGTGTTTACCCCCTCGGGTGGGGTCATACGTTAGTCCCATTTAGCGACTCAGAAGCTCAAAACGTGTCAAGAGTTTTGACCACCTGCGCTGGTGGTCTGGCCCACTGCAAGTCAGCCATCATGAATCGAATTGGCGGAGCGGTTTTAGCTTATGTGGCTTCTACACCGTCGTCGTTAGGAGGCGAGCCCATTGTAGCTTGATTGGAAATCCAAATGAGCTTACCCACGGCACGGGTTCATGAGTGAAAAAAGTTTTTCCGGTTCGGGTCAGGATGGCGGCGGACTACCCTGGGGTTTCTCCAATAACACATGTTGGACTCTACTCCTCACCACGAGTTTCTTGGTACCAGCCATGGCCGGGGCTGCCGATCTTGAACGCTCCCACTGTGCTTGCTGCCCGCGCCGTTCGCGAGGCGGGACGCTACTGAAGCGTGCTGCCTGTCGCACGCCAAGCGATTCGACGCCGCGACGCTGCGGTCAGGACGACAGCTTTAGCGCGCCTTTGTTCGCGGATAAAGGGAGGTAAATAATCCATCGTATGTGGTGCGCATGATGTAACCGCCCGAAAACATCTTTCATTACTCGTGGACTTTTTTTTTGTCTTTTTTTTCGTCTTCCCGTCTGCTCCGGAGTGCTTCCCCTCTCTGAACGGCACAGCTGGTCGGCATGTCAATATACCGCGTGACGCGACTTGTTTGCACAAATCAATCGGTCGCCGACATTGCACGCACGGGACGCTAATAGCGCACTGTTATTCGACGAGTGTAACGTCATATTCTTTGGAATGTGAGTTTTTTTCACGTTCGTTTGCGAGAGGGTGAACACTGTAGGAATCGTGCACAGACTACTCGGTATTACGCTGTATTACGGTGATTTTATTCGTGTATTACGGCATTGCAATGCTACAATTTTGTCGTGACCCTACAACGGTGTTACAATTACGTGTATAGGCGAAGGAAGGCAGCTAGCCCCCACCACCATCCCCCAAGCGTACCCCACCCTTCCTGCCTTGCTTCCTCACCCCCGCACAGCGATTTCGCCTATTACGCGTAATACTGGGATTTTGTGTGCAGGGCATTACGCGAGTGTTTACCCCCTCGTTCGTTTGAATATGATGTCACATTCGTTTGAATGTTGATACACGTTCAGACGAATATGACATCCCAATTAAGTGGCCGCCGTGTCACGTTCAGACGAATGCCACATCAAACGAACGTGACAAGATTCACATTCTAACGAATATGACGTCACGTTTGTTGAACAACAGTGTGCAGCGTTCGCTTAATTCGCCGATAGGAAAAGCCGTCAAAATTGCACAGCAGCGTGGCTCGTGTAACAATTTATACAAAGTCTGCAGCTCGCGTTACTGGACGCCGGGAAGCGCTACTACACGACACGCGGACTTGAAGGCTTGCTAGCTGCTGCCTGCAGCAGGGCTGATGCCGGACAGTGCTCGTCGCTCTCTCTCTCGCGCTCATAGGGCGTTGCGTTGGGGTGCGAGAGAGACAGGGTAATGCTGCTGCTGCTGGGCACTGCCTGGGCAGATGGCCGTTTGCGAAAGCCCGTCCCGGCAAAACGAAATAACAATAGCAATCGCCGAGGAGGATAAACAAACAGCGCGGCCCGCTGCACGCCACGCACGCCACGCGGCTGCACCACGACTTGCACTCCTCGCCATCATCCATCCCCCTCGGTAAACATGCCGAAAACGCGCTGAAAAATGAAAACGAACCATGAAACGGGACGCAAGCCAGCCAGCACGGCCAGAATCGGGAGCGTCGTGGTGTGATGGCCAACCCACCTGCCGATATGCTTGCCAACATGATGCAGCTCGGTGTTGGCAGTGCTCAGTGGGTCAGAAGACCGTTGAGGCGGCTGAAATTCCCGACTCGTTTTGAGCTGCAGAGTCGCTAAATGGGAGTCGAATCGACCGTGTGACCCCACCAATGGACTCCTCGTTCGGAGAGCAGTCCATCAGTGGGGTCACACGTTCGATTCGAGTCCCATTCATCGACTCTGGAGCCCAAAACGCGTCTAGAATTCCGGCGGTCCTCTGACCCACTGTGCAGTGGGTCCCCGTCCACTGATTGCCAGCCCCACAGCAGTACTGTCTCTCTCGCTCTCCCGTACGCACACCCCATGAGTGCGAGAGAGACAGAGCGACGTGCTGGCCGATGCCTGTCCGCCCCCCGCGGGGTGATCGCCCTCCACAACGAGGACCGTCAGTCGCCCCCTGTCACGGCGAGCTGCCCGGCCGTGTTTGGGGGTCTCTGAGTCACGGGACCGAGGCGGGGCGGGGCGTGGCGTGGCGGGGCGGGGCGGCTGGCGGTGACTTTTGCAGCCATTCCTCAAGATCAGGCACTGCCACCACGGCATAATACGAACAGCAGGATCTGACGTAAATGGTGCCGCTAAAAGGATAAACAAAAATAAGCAACAAGTTGTAGTAGGAGGTCGCCTCAGAAAGGATTCATGCCTGCAGGATCGGGCGATCGGCAGGACAGCCATTGGGCTGCTTCAATGCAAGCAGGACCTCCTTACCTCCTCCGCGAGCGTAGTGAACAGCAGCGGTCAAACGCGGCCAGAACCAGTAGGCTCGGACGTGTCAAAGGGCCGCCGCATTTTGACCTCCTGCAACTGAAGTCTAATTCGATGTTTGCCCGGCCACCGGGCGGTGCTTTCGTTTGCATAACTCTCACCGGAATTTGAAGGATGCTCATCTCCGCCCCGCCTCCAAAAAGGGCCGACCGACCTGGACCGACGACCGACCGGCCGGCCGACCGAGCCGGCAGTGCCTTACATTGTGTGTGTCCGTGTCTGAGTGTGAGTGTGTGAGTGTGTGAGTGTGTGAGTGTGTGTGTGTGTGTGTGTGTGTGAGAGTGAGTGTGTGTGTGTGTGTGTGTGTGAGAGAGTGCGTTTCTGCCTGTGTGTGCGTGTGTTCGTCTGCTCTAGTCCGCCTGTCGACCGGCGACCGACGTCCCGTCCCGCCGCCGGCCTGTCTGGCGCGGCCGGCCGGCCGGGGCGCGCTGCTGGCTGGCTGCTGGCTGGCTGCTGGCTGGCTGCAGCGGTACGGGTAGAGGGGAGAGGGGTGGGGTGTACCGCGCCGCTCTTCTGAGCCTCTGAGATTCAGTCAGTCAGTCAGTAATTCAGTGCCGCGCCGACTCTGGTGGGGAGTGGAGCGTGCGTGTTGCCGTGCCCCGTGGTGCGCATGCGTTGTCGTCGCCACGCTCTGCGCGTGCGTCGTTAGGCCCTGGCCGCACTGACCTAGGCGTGCGATGCGAGCCCCGTGCGCGAGTGCGTGTCCACGTGTGTGAGTGCCCCCCTGTTCAGTGCAGTGATTTCTCGCTTCTCCGGGCAAGGATTATGCCCTAGACGGCCATGTCGACGATGTGGGTCTTGTTGTTGGCCGTGGCCGTGGCGGCGGCCGAGCAGGGCCCCATCCTGGACGCGGCGGACGCCCTGCAGGCGGTGTCCACGTCCGCGCCGGCGGCGGGCGACGCCTGCTACGACGAGGCCGGCGGCCCTCGCCGCTGCATCCCCGACTTCGTGAACGCGGCCTTCGGCAAGGCGGTGGAGGCGTCGTCCACGTGCGGCGAGGCGGGCCCGGTGCGCGTGTGCGACGCGCAGGGCGGCTGCCAGGTCTGCGACGACACGCACACCCGGCGCCGCTTCCCGCCCGCCTTCCTGACCGACCTCAACAACCCCGCCAACGTGACGTGCTGGCGCTCCGAGCCGCAGCCGCCGCCCGCGTCCAGCGCCGCGCCGCCGGACAACGTGAGCCTCACGCTCAGCCTGGGCAAGAAGTACGAGCTGACGTACGTGAGCCTGCAGTTCTGCCCGCGCGCCGTCAAGCCCGACTCGCTGGCCATCTACAAGTCCATGGACTACGGCAAGACGTGGCAGCCGTGGCACTTCTACTCGTCGCAGTGCCGCCGCGTGTACGGCCGGCCCAACCGCGCCACCATCACGCGCGCCAACGAGCAGGAGGCCCTCTGCACGGACGCGTCGTCGGCCTCGTCCCGGATCGCCTTCAGCCTGCTCGAGGGCCGGCCCTCCGCCGCTGACTTCGACTACTCACCCGTCCTGCAGGACTGGGTCACCGCCACCGACATCAAAGTCGTCTTCAACCGCCTCAGCTTCCCGAAGGTGAGTGCGGGACGGGCCTCGCCGTGGCCGTCTCGCCCGGTCTATTGCCACGTCCAGGAGGGCAGCCCCGTCTGCTGGGACGGACTCTGTGCGCAGCCTCGCTGTCCAAAGACGGCCCGTGAATGCCTACGTAGTATCGGGAGGCCGGCCGGCCGGCTGGCGAGTCCGGAGCCGTGTCCGGCTGGTCCGGCCGAGCGCGTAGGCGCTACACCGCACCACGCCGCGCCGCACCACGCCACGCCGCGCCGCACCACGCCGCGCCGCACCACGCCACGCCGCGCCACGCAGTGCCGTCAAATTGATCAGTCTCTGGCGCGGTAGTAAAGCGAGCGTCCGATCGGCGTGATCGAGATAAACACGGCGACACCGTCTTTGGGACCCTGCCTGCCGTCCCAGCGGGTCGAGCCGAGCGTCCCGAGGGAGCAGGGCCGCGACGGAACCACCATGTGGACATCGCGGCGGCTGGCAGATGACACCATCGCACAGTGGGTCGGAAGACCGTTGAGGCGGTCAACATTCTAGACGCGTTTTGAGCTCCAGAGTCGCTGAATGGGACTCGAATCGAACGCGTGACCCCACCATATTGGACTGCTCTCCAAACGAGGAACCCTTTGGTGGGGTCACACGTTCGAATCGATCGAGGAATCGATTCCCATGTAGCGACACTGGAGCTCAAAACGTGTCCGGGATTTTGGCCGCCTCGGCGGTCTTCTGACCCACTGTGCATCGTGGTCAGATTTGAGCTCCCACCTCATTGTGCACCTAAATCGGTACTACTGCTGCATCATGGCGCGGAGGAGACTCTAGTTGCTCTCCCTTACACTTCGGACGTAATTTTAAGTCGGCAAAAAGGAAAGAAAAGAGAGAGACGAGAGGGGAAATAAAACAAGGGATCAAGTCAAGTAGAATAAAGTGTGAGAAGGATATTGAAATAGATGGAGGAGTAAAATGTCTGCTGGCACTCTGGCTTCACCCCCACCCGCCCGCGCCAAAGCCTGGTCCCGCCTTTTTGCCTTCATTTAGAGAGAGAGAGAGAGAGAGAGAGAGAGAGAGAGAGAGAGAGAGAGAGAGAGAGAGAGAGAGAGAGAGAGAGAGAGAGAGAGAGAGAAAGAGAAAGACAGAGAGAATATGCCTCCGATTCCTAGCTGTGTACATTCAGGTAGCGGCCGGCGGTGACAACATAGCACCTGCAGGTGTCCCTTGATATCGCCGGGCCGGGCAGGCCGGGCTGCCTCGCTGTCTTGTTGGCCTACAGAGCGTCCCTGATTTATGACGGCCGATCTCTGTCGCAAGCGAGCCATGCGGTGCATGGCGAGGCGCCCTCGCGCCCCCTGTCGCCGGGGACGGCAACTGCAGCAACTACAGTGGCAGTAGTACTGACTCCGTGGCACACCCTACTTGCAGTGCAGTGGAAGAAGTTCCACAGGCAGGGAGTGGATCCGCCTGATCCGCCATCCGGCCCGGATGCTGGAAGAGCAGGACGACGCACAGTGGGTCAGAAGACGGCGCAGGCGGCCAAGACGCGGTCTGAGCTCCAGAGTCGTTCAGTGGGACTCAAATCGAACGTGTGACGACACCAATGGATTCCACGTTCGAAGAGCAATCCATTGGTGGGGTCACACGATAGATTCGAGTCCCTTTGGCGACTGTAGAGCTCAAATCGCGCGTCTAGAGTCTTGGCCACCTGCGCCGGTCTTCCGGCCCACTGTGCGACTGCTCCCCGGGGGCCTCGTCGAGCACGTCGGCCAACTTGTTGGCGTTCTGGACGGCGGCGGCGCGGTCCGACGAGTCGGTCGACTCGCCCGGCCGTGTGCTGTATCGCGTATCGCGCTTTACAGCCGTCGGACTCATAAAGGGGCTCCTCGCCGGGCGGAGGGCGGACGCGGCGCACAGTGGGTCAGAAGACCGTTGTGGCGGACAAAATTCTAGACGCGTTTTGAGCGCCAGAGTCGCTCAATAGGACTCGAATCTAACGTGTGACCACATCTATGGATAGGTCTCCAAACGAGGAATCCATTGGCGGGGTCACACGTTCGATTCGAGTCCCATTTAGCGACTCTGGAGCTCAAAACGCGTCCGGGATTTTGGCCGCTGAGCGGTCTTCTGACCCACTGTGCGGCGGACGCGGCGGACACCTTGTTCCCACGCACGGCACCGCCGTAGGTGGCCGGACGGCGGCCGAGACGCGGCCGTGGATGGTCGACCAGCACAAGTCTGCAGAATGGGCCGGCGGACGCCAAACGAGCCACGATTTATGCCCAAACTTTGCGGCCGGCCGACACCTAGACGCCACGGCTGAAGCACCCCGCTTAGAGTGGATGGAGTGCGTCTGGGTTGTGCTGCTGCCTCCAAATATTCTTCGAGACTCTCGCGGAGCGGTGGTGGACAGCAGGAAGCTCGCGCGCGCTGGCGAAGTCGTTTACGACTCGAGTCGTCGACTCGAGTAACTTGTCTATACAAGATTCGCAAATACATTGTTCAGATAAAGCCGGTGTAAACTGACGTTTATGGTTTACGGGGGCCTGCCCCGCTCCTAATACGGGACGGCCTAGACAGCTGCCATCGTGGCTTTCATCTCCTTGCTCGGCTCGGCTCGGCTCGGGCTGATTCGATAGCCGTGCATGGCCAGCACCCGGTACGCGTCGAGTTTGACCGCGACGCCGCAGCGTCACTTTGCGGTCATTCCCTTAACAAGCTCGTCCTATTAGGACCGCGGTCCCTGCGCTGCATTAATTGTTGGACCCTTCCGCCGACACCACTCTGACGACTTGGACCTCCGCCGTCCGGTCGGACGCCGCTATTGCTTCGTTCTGCCATAAAACGCTTCTGCGGAAACACTGGAACGACTCGCAAAGCCCTTCGTCTTGTATGAGAAATCACGCGCAACTGGTCTGCACGTTTATGTGCGGCGAATTTCTGAGGGCGATGGCTGAGAATGTCGCTGCACAGTGCGTCAGAAGACCGTTGAGGCGGCCAAAATTCTAGACACGTTTTGAGCTCTAGGGTCGCTAAATGGGACTCGAATCGAACGTATGACCCCACCAATGGATTCCTCGTTCGGAGAGCAATCCATTGGTGGGGTCACACGTTCGATTCGAGTCCCATTCAGCTACTCTGGGAGCTCAAGTCAAAACGTGTCCGGGATTTCGGCCGCCTCAACGGTCTTCTGACCCACCGTGCGCGGCCAGTTCGTCTCGTCACCATCTCAAACGCGTCACTGTGCAAGTACGATTGCCGGTTCGGTTTTCAACTTCTAACGGCGTCACTGTGAGAGAGCCTTCCCTCTCTCCCTTCGTGCTGGACGGTTGGACGCGTCCGGCGGCCTGCCGGCGATGGGAGATCTGATTGGATAGCGGTGCGCGCACTGGCCGGCTGGACGTTCCGATTATACAGCCAGTGCGTACGGCCGGCCAATTCGATCAATCCGATCGAAGCGGTCACCTCTCGCGCACCGGGGAAAGAAACACCCGACGAAATACGAGCCCAATGAGTTACACATGCGCACGGAAAGAGAAAAAAGTCTTTCCTTTTACGTTGATAGAAAAACAAGCTAATCCAGTGTGAGGGGGCTTTATATGGCCGTGTTGCGGGCACGGCAGACGGTGTTGGGTGGCCGCGCTAATAGGGGCGAAAGTCGGTCACCATGCCTAGAATTTGGAGGAGCGCGCGCGCGCGTGTGTGTGCGTGTGTGTGTATGTGTGTGTGTGTGTGTGTGTGTATGTATGTATGTGTGTGTGTGCGCGCGCTCGTGTATATTAGTGCATCGGAGCAATCTTTTGAATAATGTTTGGCGGCGCGATGCGTGGTCCCTGATGTCATTAAACGCCCTCCCCTTTCTCCCCCCTCCCCCTTTTCCACACCGCTTGAGGCTGGCTGGCCGCGCGCGCCGCCGGAACCCGCCCCCTTGTGGGAGGGGTCGCCCAGGATTTATGATTGCATATTGGTATTCAAAGGAATTTCGGCGGGCATTACGCGTTACCGCGAATCTCGTCTTCTTTCTCTCTCTCTCTCTCTCTCTCTCTCTCTCTCTCTCTCTCTCTCTCTCTCTCTCTCTCTCTCTCTCTCTCGCTCTTTTATGTAGTGACGCCGTCGGCCTGCATGGCCCGAGGCTTGCTCCTTAAATATGTATGTCGCACCTCGGCCTTGCAAGTTGAATGCTGTGTGTGTGTGTGCCCCCCCCCCCCTCGCCTTAAAGGTGTACAGACGTGTAAAGTTGTGGCCTCTCCAACTTTCGAGGCGCCAGATTTTGCACAAGAGGTAGGGAGTTAGGCGGCCGATGCTACGTAACCATTAAGCGGTTGCGGCGCGCGAACACCGTGCACTGCAGTCGCAAATTGCTTCAAGGGTGGATCTAAATGGAGGGCAACATTGGCCCTTTGATCCTCAAAAAGAAGCACCTGAAAGGTGGCCAAAAAGCAACACTTTTGCAATTGTAGCCCTTCTTTTTGCCTCCCTCGGGCCGACCAAGAGATCAGCATGGAATGAGGGGTCCACCACTCTAGAACATAATCGTATGTACACTTCGTCCAGTAATCATTGGTTAATCACATGCCAAATCTGGATGTTTTCGCTGTTTTTATATGCTTTCGGGGGTTTTCTTATGGAAATATGCATAAAAATGCTTCAAGCTGGCCAAAATTATAGATATTTTTTTCTGAATTTTGTAGGTAAACACTTGTAATTAGTAATCCTATGTACACTCCTGAGCTGTGGTGGACCCCTCGAGTAGATACTGCAAGTCGACACTGCAGCTGCAGAGTGCAAGTCCGCTGTACTCGTTGAAGCGCCTGAGGCGGCGAGGAGCACGCGGGGCAGCAGAGGGCTGCTCGTGGTGGAAGGTGGAGGGCACTGCTGACGACGTCCACGCGCCGCACCGCCGCACCGCCGCACCAGCCGCCCTCCTCCCCAGGGGTGGAGACGCTTCTCGCGTCTGAGTTTCGAAAGCCCTGCGAGTGAAAGTCGCTCCCTTGAAGCATCCTGCATGCGTGTCTGTGAGGACGTCGTGTGTGTGTGTGTGTGTGTGTGTGTGTGTGTGTGTGTGTGTGTGTGTGTGTGTGTGTGTGAGAGAGAGAGAGAGAGAGAGAGAGAGAGAGAGAGAGAGAGAGAGAGAGACTGAATAGAGCGACGCCCTGCCTCTGCATCCATGTAGGGACTTCCAGACGCTGGCAGCTGCAGGGGGAAAAGGGAATAGGGGGAGGGGGGGGGCTGTCCCGCTGGGGTTGAAAGTGTTTGATCGTGTGTGTGTGTGTGTGTGTGTGTGTGTGTGTGTGTGTGTGTGTGTGTGTGTGTGTGTGTGTGTGTGTGTGTGTGTGTGTGTGTGTGTGTAGGGGAGTCCAGGCGTGTTGATGATACGTCGAGATGTAGCCACATCCATTGTCACATCCGCGCGGCGAGGGAGACAGTGAACAGTGAGAGACCTAAGTCGCCTGATACCCGTTTTGACACGTTTGAAACAGCTGAGCTACATCGTAGGGGAGGGCCTCTTTCACGATTCACCCCTCGGTTATAAAAAAAATAAGAAGGCTCCTAAACCGGAGGCGAGTGTAATGAGCGGTGTGTTGTGTGTGGGTCGTGGACTGCCACTTTGCTATGCGAGCTAAAAGTTTCGTTTCTGCGCAGTGCATTTGGAAGCCTCCAGTTATCCATGGAATTCGGGGTGTCGTTCTTTTTCTTCCTCATTCCGAGGTTGCCCGATAACCGTTCGCAATGGCAACGGGGCAACGAAACATAGCTCCGTGTTCTTTTTATTTTATCTTCATTTTTTTAAAAATTTTATTAGCACGGTGGCGCATGGCGCGGCAAGGCGCGGCGGCAAGGTCGCAGCCCTATCCACCCGCATCGAGGCGAGCCAGGCACCGGGCACACTGGCACATAAATCACAATCAAGTAAAATTATTCAGTTGCTGCGCGCAAGTTCAAGAGAGAGCGAGAGAGGATCCCACGCGCTATCTTTCGGTGTCACAAACGTGCAGGTCCCGAGGCTACACTCCACGGCGCTACGCGGCGCTGCGCGGCGCAGCGTGTCCCTGCAGGGGCCACCTCGCCCCGACCTGCCCCACCCCCGGTGCCTGGGGCGAGCAGGAGGGGAGGGGGTGAGGGGAAGGGAGGAGGAAGGGGGAAGGGCGGCACGAGGCACGGCGCAATTATTGTTTTGAAATCCGAGTGCCTGCACTGCATATTCCCCCCAGGCGGGGTGGTGGGTGGTTGACGATGTTTGGCGGTGGCGTCAATGGCCTCGCCGCGGACGCGTCTGTGACTGTGACGTGTCTGTGACGTGACTGTGACGTGTCCGTGACGCGTCTGTGACGTGTCTGTGTGGCGCATCTGTGACGCGTTTGTGGAGAGCTGCCCCGAAAATTATGCAACAGGCATCGTTGACGTGTCCCCTTTCTGCTGGCAATCAACCGATCTGGAACAGCCGTCCCACTTTCAGGGATGATTTCGGGGTTCGCGGAAGGGGGGAGAGAGAGAGAGAGAGAGAGAGAGAGAGAGAGAGAGAGAGAGAGAGAGAGAGAGAGAGAGAGAGAGAGAGAGAGAGAGAGAGCAGGGCAGGGCAGGGAGGTTGCAGATGGCCGAGAGATGCGCGCTGAAACGAGCGCGGGAACGAATGCAGCAAATTTGGCGTTTAGGCGGCGTGCTTGGGGCGGGGCGGCTGGCTGGGGGCGTATAGGGCGGGCGATGCTCCATTTTGGCGTAATGGGTTGGCAACGCAGTCCGCGCCGCTATGCCCTGCGGCCGGCCGATGCTGGCCGACGGACCGACCCTCGCGGCGGCGAGTGTGTCCGACCTGCCCGGCGGCCCTGCAGCCCTGGCCCTGGCCCGTCCCCGCGTAAATTGGTTTATCATGGTGATGGATCACCCCGCGCCGCCGCGCCGTGTGTGTGGAATTGAGTGGGAATATTACTGGCGTGGCGTGCTCCTCGGCGGCCGCCTCGACTAGTGACTGACCCTTCCCGGCGACCATCCCCAGCCGAGGTCGTTGTCTGCCTCCCCCGGGGAACACCACGGCCGGCCGTCGCCACTGTGACGGCGTCGTGCCGCGCACAGTGGGTCAGAAGACCGTTGAGGCGGCCAAAATATCCGGACGCGTTTTGACCTCCAGAGTCGCTAAATGTGACTCGAACCGAACGTGCGACCCCACCAATGGACCCCTCGTTTGGTGACCAATCCATTGGTGGGGTCATCCGGACGATTCGAGTCCCATTTATAGCGACTCTGGAGGTCAAAACGCGTCTTGAATTTTGGCCGCCTCAACGGTCTTCTGACCCACTGCGCAGCGTGTGTTCTAATGGATCAGTGGGGCGACCTGCGAGGTACGAAATGGCCTATGAAATAACGTTTTCCCAGGCAGGACGGTGCCGGAGCCGGGAGTGTAGAATGAGACTGGAGTGCCCACGTGAAATGGAATGGGGTCTGTTGGTCCAGGCCGGCGGGTAGGCATGCGGCGGGTCGAGGGCCGACCTGCTCCATTCCGAACGCAGGGCGCTCGGTCGCTGTCGCACTCGTGGGGCGTTCCGTAAAGGTGCGGAAGAGCGCTGCGGCCGAGCCGAGCCGCCCCCGAGCCCATAGGGCAACCCGATGACACGCCAGTTTTCACTCTCTCGGGGCGCGGGGACGGTCGGGCGGCCCCGTCGCCATGAAATGTGAAATATGAACAACTCGGTGTCGCGGCGACGCGGGGGGCGATGGCGTCGCGAAGCATTCTAGGCACGTCGCTCCGACTGCACCCCGGCAGCCCCTGCGGGACAGAGAGAGAGAGAGAGAGAGAGAGAGAGAGAGAGAGAGAGAGAGAGAGAGAGATAGAGAGAGAGAGATAGAGAGAGAGAGAGAGAGAGAGAGAGAGAGGAGAGAGAGAGAGAGAGGGGGGGAATCACCGTGGACGTTCGGATCGACATCGAACTCCCCTCCTTTGCCTAGCAAGCGGACTGCAGCTACAGTATATGTACTCGGCCTGAGGAACAATCGGTATTGAATTGACCTGTCTTCGTCCAGCCGGGCTGCAGCGTATTGTATCTTAGCGCGTGGACCTAGCTAACCCAGCCCAACCCAGCCTTCAACCCCTCTCTCTCTCTCTCTCTCTCTCTCTCTCTCTCTCTCTCTCTCTCTCTCTCTCTCTCTCTCTCTCTCTCTCTCTCTCTCTCTCTCTCTCTCTCTCTCTCTCTGCGCATTGCTTCTCTTCTAATCACCCGCCGCCGTGTGCCGTCCCTGGGATCGGTACGTCCCCTCTTCCCCCGGAGGACCTCAGGACCTGCAGGACTATCCTCCGGGGGCGGGGCGTGGCCGGGGGGTTCGGCCTGAGTGCGGGGCGTATGGTGCTGCTGGCCCCCCGGCCGCCCCCGGCCCCACACGCTGCGCCGCGCGCTCGCCCCTGGTTCGAGTCCCGCCGGGGGCTAAGCCGCTTTCCTGCGGCCCTTCCTTCCATTTTCCTTTCCCGTGTGACAAGGGGCGCCTGTCAACATGCCCTTATCATCACCCAATCTTAATTCTTACGTAATGCTTCGTCTTGTCTGCGCGGATGGGATTCATGTTATCGGCAGTCGTGTCCGGTCCAGGCCGGATTCGCCCCCTCCCCTCCCCGTCTACCCTCGGAAGCGTTCGTCGTATAGTACACCGCGCGGTGCACTTAGGGCGGGGCCGTGTACTTACAGAGGCTTATTATAGGATGATGCGCGCTGAAAGACACACACACACACACACACAGAGCCTGGAAGTGCAGTATGGATGCGAATGTGGGCGGAATGGATCCTCACCGCGGTAATAAGCTTACGCGTGTAAACGCTGCTCCCCGACGAACGGACGGACGGACAGACAGACAGACCGCTCCTGCACGCAGTACGTAGCAATCATTGCTCGTGGCGATGGCTTCGGTGTCTCTGGGAAATAAAAGAATGAGGCTGGAAAGATTGGAAGGGGGAGTGGGGGTTGTATTCTAACGCTCCCATAGTGTTGTGGTGTGCTAAAGTAGCTGCTCCTTTTCCGTAGCAGCAGCTAGCAGCAGCAGACGGAGGCAAACACGATTCTGTTACTCGTTCCGCAAACGCAGTCTCTCTCTCTCTCTCTCTCTCTCTCTCTCTCTCTCTCTCTCTCTCTCTCTCTCTCTCTCTCTCTCTCTCTCTCTCTCTCTCTCTCTCTCACACACACACACACACACACACACACACACACACACACACACACACACACACACGTATATGCTCGTAAGTCCGCTCCTCTATGAGAGGGCGAACAAAACCGAAAAGCATTCTCATCTCGCGCGGCTCACACACTGTCCGACGCACACGAAAAGTTTCCGGTCGTCACCCTGTGCAGCCGGGCAGCCTCACCTCAATGGCAGAGCTTTCCGATCGAGTCCGGCGCAGCGGGGCGGCCCCTGGGCGTCGCTCCGTCTCACTCACGGGGCGTGCTGCTGTATACAGGTGTGAGGGAGACGGAGCCACGAACCGGCCGGCCGGCCTCCCCAGACCCGTTGGCTCCTCTTGTTATTGGCCATGAGCCCCGACACCCCGGGAACTCCCACCAACTACCAAGGGGAAACAACTCAAAAAAGTTGGACACCGAAATTCATGGTCAATCTTTTTTGAATTAGTCGAAATTCAAAGAAATTCTTCAAAAACCAGTGAAATTCATATCGAAATTCATAGAAATTTGGCTGCAATTCTTTGAAATTCATCCGAAATTCACGTGGCATTCAAAAATTTGTACACTGAAATTCAAAGTTATTTTCCCTTGCCAACATCAGCCGCACAGTGGGCCGACGGGCGGTGGCAGCTTCGCGCCGCCAGAGCTTTGGTGCTGCACACTGCACGCTGAGAGTCCCTGCACGGAGATGATCATTGCCGGCGTGCGTTTTATAGTTTTAAATCATCCCATGTATTTAACCTTTCCGTGCTGCGACTATTTGCGGCCGCCCTGAATGGGTCAGGTGGTCCACGCACGACACGCGGCAGCCATCAGCCAGGCCGTCGCGCTCGGCGTGGGCGAGGAGGCTCCGCGGCGCTGCTCTTCGGTGTTTCGGTGTGCATTGCAGGAAACCCGAAACGAAAACGCGGAGCCGCGGAGCAGAAGAGGAACTAATTTACAGTCGGGGCGGCGCGTAAATGGGGAGCCTGGTTAGCGGCGGGCTAGGAGGAGATGAGACCACTGCGCGGCACCGTGGGTCAGAAGACCGTGGAGGCGGCCAAAATCCTGAATGCATTTTGAGCTCCAGTAGTCGCTTATTGGGACTCGAATCGAACGTGCGACCCCACCAATGGATTCCTCTTTCAGAGAGCAGTCCATTGGTGGAGTCACACGTTCGATTCGAGTCCCATTCAGCGACTCTGGAGATCAAAACGCGTCTAAAATTTTGTCCGCGTCAACGGTCTTCTGACCCACTGCGCACCGCGGCCGCGCACTCCGTCATGGGGAGGGCGGCGGCGGGTGAGGTTATTGGGTTAGGTTAGGTTGGTCGGTGTGTGCGCCCATTGTGCGCCGTGCGCTATGCAGAGAGCGACGCGGAGCCGAAATGGCGAGAGATTCATCCAAGGGCGGATCCAGAGACGAGTTCAGGGGGGAGGGGGGGGTGATGTCGCAAAAGTGGCCTGCCCACAGCAGGGGCTAATAGTGCGACTAGTTGCCTACCTTTCAGGCGGCTTCGCCGCCTTCAGGGAGAGGGGGGGGGGGGCGACGCCCCCATCGCCCACCCCCTTGGATCCGCGCCTGGATTCATCACCTGCCCGCCATGCAGGCTGGTCTAAAAAGTGGGTGCCTTATGAACGATGCGATGTGCCTGCCGGCCCCGAGGATTGCAGGCCGCAGGCCCCACTGCCTCTGTCGTACGTAATGGTGCAGGGGGTGCAGGGGGTGCCGGGGGGTGCCCACGACGTGCCCACTAGGGTGCCACCAGCCACGGCGGCAGGTACGCTAGGCAGGTACGCTAGGCAGGTACGCTGGCAGGTACGGCGCGCACGGCGGCGGTGGTGTTGCGGTCGCAGCACTCCTTTTCTATGCAGCGTGCGGTAGTATCGCTTGCTGCGGCCTGCAGCGGCAGCGGCCGTAACGTGGGCAATTCGATGACCAGCTTGCCGACGTCGCACTGTGTGTGTGTGTGTGTGTGTGTGTGTGTGTGTGTGTGTACGTGCATTTGTACGTTTTTGAGAGTGCATGTGTCCGTCTGTCCGCCTGCCCGTCCAATACGCGCAAAAGACAACGCACACGTCGTTCTGTTTCTTCTCCCGCACGCCCGGGCTTGGCCGTATATTGACATTGACGTTCGGCCGGTGTTCTGTCCGTCATGCGCTGGGCTATGCGACCAGCGGCGGCCCACGCTATAGTGCACCCCCGAATAAGCAATGTGTGAGGTGCCTCTACTTTTAGTGGGTGAGAGCGAGCGGGCTTGGAACAACACCGCCTTGTAACAACGGCCTTGCCGGCTCGGCGACGGCCCCTCACGCTGGTCCCGCTGCCGCCCCGCCCCGCCCCGCCCCGCGCGGCGCGAGTGCATCTGAAACCCAATAGCAGTCCACCTCCACGCCAACGCGGCGGCGGCGCGGGCCACGGAGTCACTACTTTCCCCGGTTGGACCGTTTTTTTACGTCCCCTCCCCCTCCCCCTCCCCCCAGGCAGCCTCGGCTCACCGTTCACAGACGTTGCAAACCGGGCTGCGGGTGCATCATCAGGCACCGCCATGGGGCTGAAACCAGCAGGCGGCTAAATCTCTAGACGCCTTTTGAGCTCTAGAGTCGCTAAACAGATCTCGAACTAAACACTTCATGCCACCAATGGATTCCTCGTATGAAGAGCAATCCATCTGCTGGGGTCATATGTTCGGTTCGAGTCCAAGTTGGCGACTCAGGAGCTCAAAAGACGTTCGGGATTTTTACCGCCTCCACCGATTTTCTGGCCATTTGTGCGGCGGTTGTCCCACACCGTAAAAAGCGTCGTGTCTTCCCATGTCGATGCACTGGTCGTGGACACCGCTCGCGTTTCACCGCCGCGCACGTGCGACATTGGCGCAGCGCACGCGCGTGGTGGTGAACCAACCTCCTTTGAGGCGTGACTCCGAACAGAGCTCGCTCTGTCTCCCTCGCACCCCCGCGCGACGCGGGTGGGAGAGAGACAGATGAGCACTGTTTGGCGCCAACCTGCAGGTGTAGGGTGACGGAGGCGCGCTGCGGTGCCGCGCGAGGCTATAGCGAGGCGACAGCGTGTAACGCGAGACTCGTCCTCTATTGGAGGAATCAAAACGCCACAACACCGTAAGGGGATGCACTTTTAAAAAAAATTTCACTGACGTATTTTTGTTTTTTTTTGTTGTTGTTTCGTCACTGCGTCAACGAGGCGGGGAAGCTGCCTGTCGCGACAAACGATCAACGCGTCAGCGGCCTCCCGACCATTTGCTTCGGCGCTCCAATATGCGTTGTGGGGGGCGCCCTGTTAGCCTCGCTAGCCTCGCTCCAGGGCTCGTTACAGGAGTGTTAACGGGCTGCAGTGACACCAGGGACACGACGCGCGCCCGTTTCTAATTTTGTGCCCTCTTAAAACATTTCAAACTATTTTAGGCCTCACAATCAAAAGTAGCTTGTTATAAACATAGTATTTTGAGAAAACTTCGTAATTCGGTAGGAACTAATCCTTCGTATAACAACCTAAATAGTTTACACCGTGCTCAAAATACCTCGCAAGGTTTTGAGCTTGTGTCTCGTCAAAGCAGTGACAAGGCGATGCACAAAAAGAAGCTTTTTTTTGTTTTTGTTTTCTTGGTGTTTCTTTTTCAAGACAAAAATACATTCTGTTACAAGAAAATTTTTCTTGGTACGAGAAAAAAGTATGATCCAAGAACATTTTTCTTGAAAAACCAAGAAAAGTTATTTTTTAAAATTATTATTATTATTATTATTATTCAAGAAGTCATTTTTTTTGGGGGGGGGGGCTGAAACGAGTCCGACGGCCCGCGGTATCACGACACTGTAAGTCCCATTTCGGTCCAATGAGGGCGCAGCTCATAAATCCCTAAAAGTTGATATCACTCAATTTAGCCAGTTACGGGCGTCTGGGTCCCGCGAGGCCCGCGATGGGGAGCTAGCCGAGGAGGAGGAGGGCGCGGCGCCACTCATGAAGAGCGGCCGCGGGCCGCGCATTAAAAGGAATCAAAATAACGGTGGTTTGAACGTCTGAACCGGCGGGCAGGCCGACGTCCTGCACCCAGAAAACTGATTTTTTAAATCAAGTAAAATTTACTTGATGCAAGTAACTTTTTGCATTTATGTGCCTGAGTAAAGTTCTGCTTTGAGTGAAGTAGAAAATATTCTTGATATGGTTAGAGTTGAATGAATGCAAAGCCTATTAGTATTGATCTGACACTCAGTTTAGCTTGAATCAAGTATTTTTAATCAAGAAAAATATTTTACTTGATTTAAGAAATCATTTTTCTGAGTGTGCGCTGTTCCGCCGCGCCTGTATAAATGCATGGTCGAATGTCTTCGCTCTACTCTGTGACTCGAAGCGTAAAGCAAACGCTCGAGTTTTACCGCAGTGGGCACAATAAGGCCTACGTGGTTGTTGTGTTTCCGCGTGTGTGGTTGGTCCTCGTTGTTTTTGGCGTGGCGCACACTGTGCTCGAGGCTGCGTGCGCAGACGCCGCGTGCGTGCGTGCGCGTGCATTTACGCACGCCGCTGCCAATTCCGACCGAAAATAGTGGCCGCCGACCGCCGACCCGCGGCGTGCTGCGCACAGGGGGAGGTCAGGTGGCGTCCACACAGTCCCTCTGTCTCGCTCGCACACCACGCCCCACAGTGGGTCAGAAGACCGTTGAGGCGGCCAACATCCCGGACGCGTTTTGAGCTCCAGAGTCGCTATATGGGACTCGAATCGAACGTGTGACCCCGCCAATGGATTGCTCTCCGAACGAGGAATCCATTGGTGGGGTCACACGGTCGATTCGAGTCCCATTTGGCGACTCTGGAGCTCTCAACGCGTCTAGAGTTTTGGCCGCCGCGACGGTCTTCTGTCCCACTGTGCGCCCCACGAGTGGGACAGAGACGGAGCGACGCTGCTCGGAGGGAGTCTCCTGGGGGGGGGGGGGCGGCCGGGGATGCGCCGTCCGTCTTGCGGTACAAATTGCCCCTCGGCGGGTTGGGTTCTGCCTGCGGACGCGTCTGGTCGCTCCGTCTCTGCCGCACGCGTGGGGCGTCCCGTCTGGGTGGGAGTGGGACGCTGCGCGCTGCACAGTGGGTCGGAAGACTGTTGAGGCGGCCAAAACTCTAGACGCGTTTTGAGCTCCAGAGTCGCTAAATGGGACTCGAACCGACCGTGTGACCCCACCAATGGATTGCTCTCCAAACAAGGACTCCATTGGTGGAGTCACACGTTCGATTCGAGTCCCATTTAGCGACTCTGGAGCTCAAAACGCGCCTGGAATTCTGGCCGCCTCAACGGTCTTCTGACCCACTGTGCACTGCGGCGACGAAAGCATTGTTCGGAGTCGCTCGGCCCGGCAGCGGACTGTTGCCGTCCCACTCGCACCTGTTGCGAGCGAGGCGACAATGCATTGACACCAACAACGGGACCGCGAATGGAACGGGGCATATATGCCTCGGCCGGGCTGCCCCGCCGCGCCGTCTGCGCTTTCCAGAAGGCGATACGTATCACGGGGCTGGCCGGAGCTGCCGGAGCTGCCGGAGCCTGCCTCACTCGCACCCCGTGCCGGCACGCCCCGGAGGTGCGAGGGAGACGGAGCGACCGAGCACCGCACAGTGGGTCAGAAGACCGTTGAGGCGGCCGAAATTCTAGACGCGTTTTGAGCTCTAGAGTCGCTGTTAATAGGACTCGAATCGCACGTGTGACCCCCACCAATGGATTCCTCGTTCGGAGAGCAATCCATTGGTGGGGGTCACACGTTCGATTCGAGTCCCATTCAGCGACTCTGGAGCTCAAAACGCGTCTATAATTTTGTCCGCCTCAACGGTCCTCTGGCCCACTGTGCGCCGTCCAGAGTCGCGGCCTGCAAGGAAGGCGTTCCGGGGATGCCGTGTGGATTGTCCGCCTCTATTTGTTGCGCTGCATGCGAG
Source organism: Stenchaetothrips biformis (assembly GCA_030522485.1). Taxonomy (NCBI): domain Eukaryota; kingdom Metazoa; phylum Arthropoda; class Insecta; order Thysanoptera; family Thripidae; genus Stenchaetothrips; species Stenchaetothrips biformis. Next base: position 24,045,930 of record CM060086.1, on the reverse strand, counting down.
CCGGAGCAGGCGATTAGCATATCCAGGCTGGCCCGGCGGCGGCTTCTGGACAGCGGCGCGGACTCGCCCTGCCTTCCTCGCGCCACACTCGCGCCGAGGCCGGCTGAAACTCCAAAGAGACACTGTAACAACAACTGGATTTAGAGCATCGTATGACGTCATACTGGTCTCCACAAACTAGACAGAGACAGACACACGAGGCACACACTGTGTCGCTCGCTGTGTGGCTGGCCCGCCGGTGTCCGACGGGGCGTTCGGAGTGTTACTCGGGGCCTTCCTCGGTGGATGATGGAGATCCGGGGCGCTGCGATTGGAATCTCGAGATTAGCCCCTGACACACACACACACACACACACACACAAACACAAACATACACACACACGCACTCACAGACACACTCAGACGTGCTCTATCTCTCTCTGTCTCTCTGTCTGTCTGTCTCTTTCTCTCTCTCTCTCTCTCTCTCTCTCTCTCTCTCTCTCTCTCTCTCTCTCTCTCTCTCTCTCTCTCTCTCTCTCTCTCTCTCTCTCTCCCTTTCTCCCTCTCTCCCTCTCTCCCTCTCTCCCTCTCTCCCTCTCTCCCAGCCTGTCGCCTAGCGCGGCGGAGTCCTTGATCCGGCCGCGTTGTTCGTCCGCGCCGACACGTCCATCAAGGACACGGCCATGTTGACCCCCTCGACCCTCGGCGGTCCCGGCCGCCCCACTGGCCTAGTCGGCCACGCCGCGGCGCGTTTTTGTCAAGGGCGGCCGACTCGACGACGGCGACGTTCTTCTTGTTCTCGGCGTCGTCCTCAGTCCACGGGCGCGGCGGTGTTCTTCTTGTCCTCGGCGTCCTCCACGGCGTCCACGGACACGGCGACGGGTGTCACGGCGGTGCTACAGGGCCCATTCCCATCCGTCTGTGGATCCCACCCAGCAAGCCGCACCACGGCCGGGCCCTACTGTCTCTGCCCGAAGGGGGGGGGGCAACTTCCTACATTCATTGTACGAAATATGAACACATTCCCCACAATCTTTGAGGCACGTAACGCCCGTAAGTGGGCAACACGTGGGACAAATAAAGCAGATTGCACATTCCCACATTCATTGTACACAGATTCTTACAGTGGGCCACCCCTTGTCGCTGTTGGCCCACTGTGCGTCGTGTGGCTGTGACGTCGCTAGTGTTCGAAAATTCCCGGGAACAATCATTTGGGCTGCTTGGCAAGGTACACAGCTGTAGGACCTGCCTTTTAATGGGTGGGATCAAAGTGTGCTTGGCCAAGTATACACTTATAGCTGTGTGCTTGGCCAAGCATACATCTATAGTTGTGTGCTTGCCAAGCATACATCTATAGCTGTGTGCTTGCCAAGCATACGTCTATAGGTGTGTGCTTGTAAGTACGCTCCCACAGCTGTGTACTAAGCACACATTTGATATTGTAGTGTAATGACGAAGGAAGGCCCACTGTGCGTTACGTGTTTGGTGCACGCCCCCGCGGCACAATGAAGCGTGCTGCCCTCATGGAGGCCGGGCTGACATTCGCGCCAAATGTCAACTCGTGTACACTGGCGCGCGGCCAAGCGGCCCTAGCAGCGAGGCGGCTAAATGAATCAAGGCTTGCCGCCGCACAGTGGGCCAGAAGACAGGCGCAGGCGGCCGAAACGAAGGACGCGTTTTGAGCTCCAGAGTCGCTAGATGGGACTCGAACCGAACGCGTGACCCCACCAATGGGTTGCTCTCTGAAAGAGCAGTCCATTGGTGGGGTCACACGTTCGTTTCGAGTCCCCTTTACTGACACTGAAGCTCGAAACGCGTCTACATTTTTGGCCCCTCGGGCCTGGCATGCAAGCCCCAGTCAGTCCTGGCCCCAGCCCCTCGGGCTGGATGCTCCGTCCGCTTCGAGAAATCGAACACCGCACGCGCTGATCTGGTTGAACGGCAGACGGCGCGCACTGCGTGCTGCCTGCAGCGCATCGCTCGTCGCAGTCTTACTGCGTCGTTGCAAATGCGTCTAGTACTCGCGGCTGTGGCCGCCGGACCGTGTCTGCCCTTGCCGGCGATGAAGTCACCAGGCCAGTGGAGCGGAGCGGCCGGCCTGCCGCCACGTCCGCGCGTCATACACTATAAACGTGTCCATGGTCAGTTGCCAATATTGGAAACAAATCAATAAGAGCCAAATTTAATTTTGTCACTGGCAGGTTACAATTGCCCCCAGAAAACAGCTCTCTTTGAAACAACACATCTTGCGTTATGATATTACGTTGAAGCAAAAATTCGATTGAAATGAAGAAATAAATAATTACTTTGTTGAAATATCTTTTATGTAAAGTTGAAGATATTTCTTCGCCTAAAAGAAATTTTTGCTTCAACGTTATCATAAACGCAAGATGTTTTGTTTCAAAGGAAGCGCACAGTGGGTCAGAAGACCGTTGAGGCGGACAAAATTCCGGACACTTTTTGAGCTCCAGAGTCGCTACATGGAAATCGATTCGAACGTGTGACCCCTCCAATGGATTCCTCATTTAGAGAGCAATCCAATGGTGGGGTCACACGTTCGATTCGAGTCCCATTTGCGACTCTAGACCTCAAAAACGCGTCTAGAATTTCGGCCGCCTCGACGCGGTCTTCTGACCCACTGTGAAAAGCATTTTCTGGGTGCTGGTTACAATTTTGTCGTCGCCACTGATAAGCTGATACGTGAAATTGTCTCCAGGTGGTAACAAAAATTGTCCGCCGAAGACATTTGTAGTGCCGTGACGTGCCCTTCGCCACCTCCAGCGCGCGGCGGCGCGGCGGCGAGGACAATGGCAGCGCGCCCCGCCCCGTATCAGGCCCGCCGCTGACAGCACGCGCTCTCGCTCCAGCGGGACCGATTCCGGGAGTCGTTTTCGTCGCTCTGTCTCTCTCGCGCCCGCACGAGACGGCCCGTGAGTGCGAGAGAGTGAGAGAGACAGAGCGACGAAAACGGCTCTCGGCATCATCAGTGTGCTGGTAGTACTACTCGTTGTGAAGGAGTCGGCCGCGGCGGGGGCGTGGCGGCGCGGTGGCGGCGCGGTGGCGGCGCGGTGGCGGCCCAGGGTGCTTATAATTACGTGCGGCGGCGGGCCGCGGCGAGGGCATGATGTAGAGCGGCGCGGCGTGCGCGGCGTGCTGCCGGCGTGGGGCATTGTTGCCTCGAGTGGACGGAGGAGCGGACGGCCGAGGTGTCCGAGGGGCGCGTGATGGTGGGATGACGCTCGCCGTTAAATGATCTTTAAACGGCCGTGGAAAAACAACATCAACAACAACAACAACAACAGAATGAAAAGAATGGAACGTACGTGAGGATGATCTCGTGCGGCGCGCTGCGACGCGTGCGTAGCCTCGCGGTGTGGCGCCTCATCGGTGCATTCCTGGGAGGCATCTCGTTGAAACAAACACGTTGAAAGAACGCGGTGTTCGTGACACCCCACGCCCGGTCCGGCCCTTGGCCCGGGCTCGCAGTGGGCCAGAAGACCGGCACAGGCTGCCAAAACCCTAGACGCGTTCTGAGCTCCAGAGTCGCAAAATGTGTCTCGAACCGAACGTGTGACCCCACCAATGGACTCCTCGTTCGGAGAGCAATCCATTGGTGGGGTCACACGTTCGGTTCGAATCCCTTCTAGAGACTCTGGAGCCCTAAACCCGTCCAGAGTTGGGGCCGTGCCTGCGCTGGTTTTCTGGTCCACTGTGTCCTTGTCCGGCGAGGCGGCAGCGAGGTGCCGCGCGATGGATTCGGTTTCGATGCCGTTTTCCATGGCGGCCGCCGCGGTGCGCCAAGCGCCTCTTTGAGGCTGCCGGCATGCATAATGCATGGCGGGTGACGGCGGCGGGGATGTGTCCCATCTCAGCCCCGCACGGCCACAGCGGTCCCCAGCGTCCAGTAGGCGCGGATGCCGAGTCAGGCTCTACGTAGTCAGAATGCGCGACCTGTGCAGTGTAGAGTCCTATAGTGGGAGAGAAACGTGAGCCCTGTCCTCGTCGGATGGGACTCACCCGAGCGGCGTTCTGCTCATACTTTGGCCCAAACGGGAAAAGAGTTGCGTGTAGTTTTTCATCAAGGCTCGATTTTCCGTAGTGGCCTGCGGGGCAAGGTTCTGGCCATTGTATGAGAAACTACGCGCAACTTCTCCCCCCGGTGTGGCCAAAGTATGAGTAATAGTAAAGCGCATTTCGAGGTTGGCTGGCGATCAGTGTATGGCAAATTCAGTTGGTTCACGTTTCTCTCCCACTATAGGACCCTAGTGCAGTGAAGTCCGTCCGGGGAATGGACCCAAGGGGCTCGACTCCTGCCCTGCCTCGGGGCGCAGGCTCTAGGCAGACGCAGCAGTGTACTATTTTCGCGTCTAGCTGTGTGCACAAATGCATCATCTGCTAAAATACTAGACTCAGTGTAAAGAAATTTCGTTATTGGGGGAAGACCGAAGCAGTGTCACCTTCGAAGTGAATTTGACGCTGCGATGAGACTCTTGATTTCTTTGGATTACACGACGTGCTCGCTTGGGCCGTGTCATGTCGTGTCACGTCGTGTCACGTGCCTCAAGTGCGTCACACACGCCGCCCGATGCCGCTTGAGGCTGGAACAAAATACAACAAAATTCATGGCGTCGGGGACCACAATGCGCTCCTAATGCCGCGCATGTTGAATTAATTTTTCATTTTCCCTTGGCGTCCCTTCTCCGAACCGCGTACTGATCCCCCCCCCCTCTCTCTCTCTCTCTCTCTCTCTCTCTCTCTCTCTCTCTCTCTCTCTCTCTCTCTCTCTCTTTCTCTCTCTCTCTCTCTCTCTCTCTCTCTCTCTCTCTCTCTCTCTCTCTCTCTCTCTCTCGCACTCGGTGGCCGGACTGTCATCAGCGATGCTGTCTGGGCTGAGCGGCTTGTCGCGGTGCCGCGTGCGTGGCTTGGTGCTTTGGCACGGCGTTGCGGCCGGCCGCTGTGTGCCAAGCGCGGTGCCAAAAGGAAATCTGCTTCTAAAAAAACCTAACCAAAAATCCAATAAAAAAAAAACCACGGGGAAATAGCTCCAGCCAAATTTGTACACTGAAATTCACCAAAATTTTGAAATTTATCAATATTTATCGGAATTCTTGTCAATCTGTAGTTTTTGCCCGAAATTAATCGAAATTCAACTGAAATTCAATTGTAGACCAAAGTTCACAGTAATTTCGCCTTGGAAAAAATCAACAAAATGTAAAAATCCTATTTCACTAAGGCCAAAAAATCAACAAAACTTAAAAAATTATATGACATGTACGTCTTTTTTCATTCTTGAGGGGTGGACCATGGACCCAGAGCTAGAAACCCAGTCTGCCGCCGCTACTTCACGCACTGGTCACGATTAGTACGGATTACGCGGCTGAAAGGTATCCCACCGAGCAGCAACCTGTGGACGCCATAGTCTCACGCAACGCGCGCAAACCCGTTTGTGGCAGTGTAAACATGACACCTGCAGCGCCAATGCGCGGCGTGCTGAGAGAGAGAGAGAGAGAGAGAGAGAGAGAGAGAGAGAGAGAGAGAGAGAGAGAGAGAGAGAGAGAGAGAGAGAGAGAGGGGGAGGGAGAGGGAGGGAGGGAGAGAGAGAGAAAAAAGAAAAAAGAGAGAGAGAGAGTGTGTGTGTGTGTGTGAGTGAGTGAGAGAGTGAGGGCCGGGAGGTCTTCACGGTCCTCGAGGTCCCCGCCTGTCATGGAGAGGCGCCGGATGGGCAACACAGTTAGACCCCGGCACGGACTACAATTAATCGCTTTTTAATAGGCGACAGACTCGAGGAATGATGCTGAGATCGAGGCGGGAAAGAATGGAACGGAAATATCAAAAGAGGGGGGGGGGGGGGATGGAGAGGCTATCGCCATCAGCGCAACTTGACCACTTGCTTGCATTTGGTACTTGCTTGCTGCTGTTTCACTTCGAGTTATTTTCGACCATTAGAGGGTCAAAGGGCTGGACCCATTTTCAGGAACATTGTCGATATTCACATTGTGTTTTTATTTTTTATTGGCCTTCAACATAGTACACACCTTCTTGTTGGTCGCCTTTTAAAAACGGTGATCGACATGTGTTGATTCTTCAAATTTTTCTTTTCGTTATGTTTTCCTCTGCCGCGCGTCGCGCTTTTGATGAGTCACATTGCGATTTGCATCTGGATGGCCTGGACGGGCGCGGCGGTGAATCTGGACGTCCCGGTTGGTGGCGGTGCCGCCGTAATAACTGGGCTTATCGGACATTAACGCCGGGATTTATGGGCTCCGAATAATTTATAGAACAAAGAGAGGCGCTCACATTACATTACGCCTCACGGTGTGTCGGGCTGTGTGGGGCCGGCTGCAGCCGCTGGCCGGGGCCTTCCCTGCCTTGGCGTCGCTTCATTTTTTTGGCCCTTTCTTCTTCTTCTTCTTCTTCTTCTTCCCCCTCCTCCCGTGGCTACATAGAGGAACTGACTCTGTTGCAGGACAACGACGCGCTGCTGGAGGACGACGACGACCTCGACGACGACCTCGACGACGAGGACGCCTTCCTGCACGACCTGCCGAAGAAGGACCCGGTGCACGGGCGCGTGGCGCTGGCGCACAAGTACGCGCACGTGCGGCGCACCGCGCACACCAGCCTGCCCGCGGCGGACGACGCCGACCTGGACGAAGACGACGACGACGAGGTCAGCAACATCCTGGAGGCGACGCCCGAGTCGCTGAGCGGCGCGTCGGCGTCGGCGTCCGGCACCATGAGCTCGGCGTCGCCGTCGCCGGCCTCGACGTCGTCCTCGGCGGGCGCGGTGGCGGCGGGCTACGCCGTCAGCGACCTGTCGGTCGGCGGCCGCTGCAAGTGCAACGGCCACGCGTCGCGCTGCTCGGCCGCGGCCGGCCAGCTGAGCTGCGACTGCAGGCACAACACGGCCGGCAGGGAGTGCGAGCGCTGCAAGCCCTTCCACTTCGACCGGCCCTGGGCGCGCGCCACCGCCAAGGACGCCAACGAGTGCAAAGGTAAGGTCGGAGACCTGCACGCGCGGCGCCACGAGGGCGCGCCTGTAACGGCGAGGCCGCGTCCGTCTCGCCGCCGCCAACCTCCAGGCGCGGCTCCAGGGGGAAAGAAGTGGGGGTAACTACCTCTCCCTTGGGGACTAGATGGCCGGCCTGGAAGGTAGGCAAAACGCACTACTTTGCCCCTGTAAGTACGCAAAAAGCACTACTTTGCACATGTAAATAGGCAAAAAGCACTACTTTTCCTTCCCTTAGCATAATTCTGGAGCCGCGTCTGGCAACCCCGTTACCCTCTCCGGACTTTGGGCCCCCGCAGGTGGGCTCAAGGCGACCGTCCAGAGGTGTCCAGAACGAAGCAGGGCCCTGGCAGTGTTGAGGAACAGTCCGGTCCTGGCTGCGGTGCGAGCTACCCGCGCTGGCCTGCCTGCCTGCCTGCCTGCCTGTGCGGTACGCTGGCTGGAGTCGCGGCAGACGCGGCCCGCAGGCCCTTACCGGGGAGTTGTACCGACCGCGCGGTCACTCGTCCGACTACACTGACAAATAAGTTGCGGCCCGCCGCGTGGTGGACGTCTTGGACGTCTTGGACGTCTTGGACCGCGGTTGCCGGCGAAAGCGTGGCGACTTCGACCGGGCCGTCGTCATGCTGTCGTCCGCGTCAAACAAGAGAGAAAAGGGGAGAGAGAGAGAGAGAGAGAGAGAGAGAGAGAGAGAGAGAGAGAGAGAGAGAGAGAGAGAGAGAGAGAGAGAGAGAGAGAGAGAGAGAGAGAGAGAGGTTTTTTTGGCGGACGCACTAAGGGCTTCGACAAACGCCGGACGCGCGTGTCTTTGGGCAGCGGGGCGGGGCGGGGCGGGGTGGGGAGGCCGCGCTCTCGGGACGTGATGCTCCAGCCTGCCGGAGAATTATCACCTGGGCTCACCTTTGTTTCCTGTCTGAGCAGGCGAGGCCCCCCTCGCGGGGCGTGGCGTGGCGGGGCGTGGCGGGGCGTGGCGGGGCATGGTCCGCGCACACACGGGGGCTCCGTGGCGTCACCTTGTTAGTCTTCACTTACGCCCTCCTGTCCGGGCCGCCGGGGCGATTTCCGGTGGCGAAGCAGCAAGCAGCGCCATCCGGCCCACTGTGCGCCGGGCTGCAGTGGAGTGGCCGGAGAGGCGCGCAGACAATGCACCTGTCATAATGACAGTGTCGCTGCAGCGGACTCGATGGCCGCGTGCGCAGGCGGAGGCGAGGGGGCTCGGTGCGTTGCGCTGCATTGCATGGTCGACCAGGTCGCAGCCGGGCCCTGAACTACGAAAAAAAAGGGAAAGAAAAGTGAAAAGTACAGAGTCCTGCCTGGTTTCCTTTAAATCCGGAATGAAGAAGGTTTTCTTAAATTTTCGGTAGCAACTGAGTTGAGTCCTTTTTTTCTCTTTAAAAAAAAAATAATCCAAACATATCTTTTAAACGTACATTAAAAGAAAAACACAACTGTAGTTTAATGTTCATGTTTTTTTTTTGTTTTTTTTTGCAAGTTATGAGATTGGTGCTTCTTGAAGAACAATTTGAAAGTTTGACAAGCTCAGTATATTTTTTGACAGTGGTCTTAGAGACGCGGGGCTAGGCCTGGGGGGGTGGGGGAAGCAGGGCCGCGCGCTGCTGCAGCAGGTCATCAAAGGGCCTCACCGCCGTGTGGAGTCCGAGGCAGGCGGCAGGCCGGGCGATCGGACTGAGAATTAATTAGCTTTGCCCCGGGCCGAGGGCCGAGGGCTGTGGGTGGGGTGGCGGAGGCGGCCCGAGGGGTGGCAGCAGCAGGCCGTCTGGCCGATCCCATTGATCAAGCTATGCGCTTGCTTAGCCATGCCGCGGCGATCGAAGAAGTCATCGTGTGTTGCCCTCGCGGTTTGCGAGTGAGCGCGAAAAAAACGGCTTCGTTTGCCTGTAAGTACAGTGGGTGCGCGTGCGCGGCCCGCGCGCCGCGTGTCCACACAGTGTGACTGTCATGCGAGTCGCCGCCAGGACACATGCGCGCCGTGTATGAGCTTTGAGGATGTGGTGTCCGTGTCAGCGTGTCAGCCCGGTGCTGGCCGCGTTGGAAGGGGCCAGCCGCCGCAGCCACCATGGCCGCCAGCCTGAATTTTCAGTCAAACCTGTCTAGACTTTCGAACTACTAAATTGCAGACTAACATTCTTCATTTGCATACTTCTGGTCTCAATTCGGATATCAGACGGCCAAGTCTTACAAAATTGGTCTGAACTTTTAGATTTTTTTTTCAAACAGTGCACGCCCGCCACGGTCCGCGCCGGCAGTCCCCTGGTTTGCACGTGTCGTGCGACAGGTTCTGACTGCAAAGCCGCGACTCGAGGGGTCAGAGAGAGAGAGAGAGAGAGAGAGAGAGAGAGAGAGAGAGAGAGAGAGAGAGAGAGAGAGAGAGAGAGAGAGAGAGAGAGAGAGAGAGAGAGAGAGAGAGAGAGAGAGAGAGAGAGAGAGAGAGAGAGAGGGGGAGAAAGAGGTCCTTCCTCGGATAAAGATCGACCCCCGCTGTAGCCGGGAGGCTGGCGGGTGTCGTGCTCCTCCAAGCGTCCAGCGCAGTGACCGGCGAGCGCGGTGCACGAGGTGCACGCCGTGCCCGCGGTGTTATGCAGGCCGAGCTTCCCCCCCGGGGCACCACGACGCGGCGCGTGCGGCGCAGACGTCTCCATCGACGCCCCACATGCGGATGCGACGTCCCCCCTCCGTGCAGCGTGCCCCGCTGCTGGGCATTGCACCTGCAAACGGCGGCGACGACGCCTCTGGGAATCACTGGGCCGCTGCCGTGCCGCACCGCCCTGCCGTGCTGCATGCAGGCCGGCTCCGAGCGGGGTCTCTGTCTCTCTCGCGCCCCCACGGGACGCTCCGCGAGTGCGAGAGAGAGCCACCTCGCACTCGGAATGAGTCTGATGCCGCCCCGCTCGGCGAAATAAAGTACCGGCCGGACGTTTATATGCAAAGCGACGGCCGGCGCGCCGTTGGTCCGCCTCGGGCTGCGGGTGCCGGCAGGGTGCCGGCCGCGCAGTGCAAGTCTCATTCCGAACACCTCGCTGTGTCTGCGTCGCACCCACATGGCACAGTGGGTCAGAAGAACGATTAAGCGGCCGAAATCCCGGACGCCTTTTCAGCTCCGGAGTCGCTAAATGGGACTCGCATCGAACGTCGTGACCCCACCAATGGATTCCTCGTCCGGAGAGCCATCGATTTGTGGCGTCACACGTTCGATTCGAGTCCCATTTAGCGACGCTCTGGAGCTCGAAACGCGGTTAGAATTTGGGCCGCCACAACGGTCTTCTGAACCACTTTGCATGGCACGCTCCCCGAGCGCGATAGAGGCAGGGCGACTGCAGCAGCCTGTTGCCCGTGGTGCGGTATGTGCAGGCAAAGGCCCCGCGCGCCGTCCTGGATTGAATGTTTGAATGTGTTTCCACGCGCGGCCGCCACCAGGGTCCGCCTTGCATGGGCCAGCGTGGCTTCTCGGCGCCCCGCGGCCGGCGGGACATTTCGAAAGCAAACCGAAAGGCCGAAAGCGGGGCAGCAGCGCCAAAGCGGTAATGCCTCACGCAAACATAGTCTGATTGCGACATCAAACGGCGGCATTCGTGGATTGGCCTGGCACTCGGATAATCGGAAACACGAAGAGACACCCACCCTTACCCACACACTCTCTCTATCTCACTCACTCACTCACTCACTCACTCACTCAATCACTCTCTCTCTCTCTCTCTCTCTCTCTCTCTCTCTCTCTCTCTCTCTCTCTCTCTCTCTCTCTCTCTCTCTCTCTCTCTCTCTCTCACACACACACATGTCACCCCGATCGGTTATCACAGCCACGGCCTTATTTTGCCCTTTTTGACTACACACGCTGGAACAGGCATTCGTCAACCTTAGGTGGTGCTGGGGACACTCGCCTTGAAACACGTCCCCGTGTATGTGTGATAAGGGTGAGTGTCTGTGTGTGCCGTCGTATATGTGTGTACGTCGCATGTGTACGCGCGTTTCGGCCTGCGACTCTTTCATGTGAACGTGCATCCGCACAAACACACGCGCTCCCCCCCCTCTCTCTCTCTCTCTCTCTCTCTCTCTCTCTCTCTCTCTCACACACACACACACACACACACACTGAGCCCAGGGCGCTGGCTGGCCTCCTCCTCCTCCCCCCCGCACCCTTCTCTGCCGTTTACCTCCGCTTCACATCACACACCGTTCGCGCGTTCACTCGACCGTGGAATCTCTCTCTTTCTCTCTCTCTCTCTCTCTCTCTCTCTCTCTCTCTCTCTCTCTCTCTCTCTCTCTCTCTCTCTCTCTCTCTCTCTCTCTCTCTCTCTCTCTCTCTCTCGCCCGGTCTCGCCCTCTCGGACCGCTTTGGAGCGCTGGCCCGCGCCACCCACTGGTTCGGCTTCTCCCTTGCTGGTCCTTGTTGAGGCAATTAGAATACAAATCGGTCCGAGGCATTCCGCTGCACTGGTCTGGTGGTGGCGCGGTGCGTAGCGGCGCGTGCGGAGTTTAAATTGTCGTGAGCACATTGTTTTCATCCCCGCCTCGTTTTCCTTATTTTATTTTTATTTATTTCTTTCGATGTCCCCTTCCCCCTTCCGCGCGGATTCCGCGGTAGTGATTGGTTCCCCATCCCCTCCCCCCTTCCCTCCCCCCCTTCCCCCCCCCCACACACACGCACCCACCAGCAGGACCTATCAGCAGCACGTGGTGCCGCGCCCCCCCGAATGCTCCTCAGATTACTAGTACAGCCTGCTGCTCCGTTATTTCGCCGACGGAAACATTTCCGCAAAAACGACACATTTGGTCGGAACCAGATTATACACTCCATTTGCGTGTCTTCGCCACTGTGAAATAACAAAAGAACGAAAACAACAACAATTAAACTTCGAATTTTCCGGCCGGAAGAATGACGTAACGTAACTGTTTCAAAGTAAAATTGTTTGCTCACAAAACTCGGATACCAATTTTTACATTGTTTTGTAAGAAGAGGCCTCTGGACGCGCGTTGTCATGTATTTTCCCGAAGGTCGTCAGGATTCTTCCAATTTGTTTTTAGCAGCACTCGCGCGTAGCGTTTACATATTGTGCCTCTCCTGTCCATTCATTTCAAAAAGCTGCAGTCTTTTTATTGTTTTTACACGCCACCGGGTTTTGTTTTGCGTGTTCTCTCCCAATTATCCTTATTTTGCCATTTTTGTCTCGTCCCCTTTTTCTTCTCGATCCTCGTCGTGTGCCTTCCGTAATTATGACGTGTGGATTGGCAGCCATGGAGCAGCCGTCCGCCTCACGCCTCGACGGGGCGCTCTGTCTCTCTCGCACTCACGCCTCGACGGGGCGCTCTGTCTCTCTCGCACTCACGCCTCGACGGGGCGCTCTGTCTCTCTCGCACTCACGCCTCGACGGGGCGCTCTGTCTCTCTCGCACTCACGCCTCGACGGGGCGCTCTGTCTCTCTCGCACGCGGCGCATCTTCCGCACTGACGTGTTTCGCTATTTTGTACAAAAATTAGGCTTATGATTTACTCCGTGATTTTTCGTTTATGTTTCAAGGTGGTAAAATTTTTAGCAAAAGAAAAATATTTTTTTATATTTTTTTAGAAGATTGTTGGATGTAAGTTTTGTATCATATTGCCACCTAACATCTGTACCAGGAAGTTTTTTTTCCCCTCTCCGTGCTCTGCTTCTCTGTGGTCTGCGGTTTGTAGGCTGACCACTGGGCGCGCCTGCCTGGCCGTGCGGGATGGATCCCTGCCTGCATCCATGCCGCCACGCTGCATCCTCTTGAATGATAGGCTAATGGCGCTGGCGTCATGTGCAGACCTTCGCCTCGCCTGCACAGTGTGCCCGCGCCCTCAAGGCCCGCCGCACCTCGGCCACGCCGCCGTTCCCTGGCCGATGCACAGTGTGGCAGAAGACCGTTTCTAGACGCGTTTTGAGCTCCAGAGTCGCTAAATGGGACTCGAATCGAACGTGTGACCCCACCATTGGATTCCTCGTGCGGAGAGCAGTCCACTGGTGGGGGTCACACGTTCGGTTCCAGTCCCATTTAGCGAGTCCGGAGGTCAAAACGTGTCCGGGATTTTGGCCGCCTCAACGGTCTTCTGACCCACTGTGCGATGGCTGTCTCGTCCTCGGGGTTGTCGGGTTGGGCGCCCCTCTGCGTTACGTGAATACTGCACAGAGACCCGGTCGGCAGAGTGCTGCATCGGTTGGTTCGGAAGAACCGTCCGGAGGTTCCGAACGATGCCGCAGAGCAGCAGCACCATCGGCGTCGCACTCGGGTGGCCTCGGCTAATTTTCAAATTATTGACGGAAATTCACAGGCATTTCCGAATGAATCGGAACCGTCCGGCCCATACAAGGTTGGGCCGGACCGGCGGTCCGTCTGGGTCTAGCTTGATTGGGGTCGTCAAAAACAAGGTGAAACGCCCATCGGGTCGTCGGTTTGGGCGGGTCGACCCGAACCGAAGTGTCGTTGGTTCGACCCGAACCGAACTGGTCCTCGAGCCGAGGCTGCCATTGGGTCGGCCGAACCAACCGATGCAGCGCTCTGCCGGTCGGTCCGCTCGGCGGGGAGGACCGTGCCGCCCATGAACAGTATCGACGAGGGCGCTTTGGAATCACGCCCTGCTTAGCAACGCTTCTTCCTCACTCCAAGGGCCGCCAGCCCTGCCAGCCCCGCCAGCCTCGTCTGGGAACGCTCAATGAAATTAGTCCCGTTAATGTGCTAGCAATAAGTCAGGCGGGCGGACGGAGCAGACAGGCCCGGGCAAGAGAACCGAAAAACCGGAGCAAAGGAACCCTAATAGACCCGTTCGGAGCGATGCGCCGAATGGCCGTCAAAGAAACATTTTTCGTCAAATCCCTGCTTGCCATTAGAAGGAACGGACGTTTCTATTCCAGTGCACTGTATATTCCTGCGTGAAACCCTCTCCACACGATTGTTGGGACTCGTGTATGAATAAAAGCGGCGTGTTCCTTAATAAAGATTTTTTTTAGGATAAAACGCAGAGCTCGTCGAATTGACGCGCTGGACAGCGCTAGAGTCCTATAGGACTGTAGACGGCGCTGCTGGGCTGCGCAGCACGGCCTCGTCGGGCCCGCCATCAATCCTCGGGAATTATCGCAGCGAGGCAGGCCGCGCGTCTCGGGCGGGAAAATTCGAATTATATTATTGGCTTTGAGTCCAATTGGCGCGGCTCCGTCCGTCCGTCCGTCCGTCCGTCCGTCCGTCCGTCCGTCGGTCCGTCCGTCCGTCCGTCCGTCCGTCCGTCCGTCCATCCGTCGGTGCAGATGCGGTTCGGAATGTGATTGGGATGTGATTGCACAGGCAAGGAAGGAGCATATCAGGAGGCGCGGGGGCGTCCGTCCGTCCGTCCGTCCGTCCCTCCGTCCGTCCGTAGTCCATCCGGGGTTATGCGTTCACTCTCTGTGGCGCGCGTTGTGCGTTCCACAGTGGGCTACAAGACCGGTGGAGGCGGCCAAAATTCTGGACGCGTTTTTAGCTCCAGAGTTTCTAAATGGGACTCGAACCGAACGGGTGACCACACCAATGGATTCCTCGTTCGGAGAGCAATCCATTCGTCGCCCCCGAGCAACAATATCGGATCTGCAAGCCACAGTTGATGATTATCCGATCTGCAAGCACCCCTCTGAAGAATATCCAATGTGCACCCGCCCCGCTGTACAATATCCGATCTGCATCCGCCCCGCTGTAGAATATCCGATCTGCATTCAGGCCGTTCTCTGAGTAATCACGGTAACAAGTTCTGACTCATCCCTATAATTCAAATCAATAAAATTTTTGCGATTTATTTTAGTCTAGGAACACTTCCTGGACCTGAAAATAGCGTCGGATCGCAAAAATTGTATTGATTCGAATTATAGGGATGAGTCAAAACTTGTTACCGTGAGAGAACGGCCTGAATGCAGATCGGATATTCTACAGCGGGGCGGATGCAGATCGGATATTGTACAGCGGGGCGGGTGCACATCGGATATTCTACAGAGGGGTGCTTGCAGATCGGATAGTCATCAACTGTGGCTTGCAGATCCGATATTGTTGCTCGGGGGCGACGCATTGGCGGGGTCACGCGTTCGATTCGAGTCCCATTTGGCGACTGTGGAGCTGAAAACTCGTCCGGAATTTCGACCGCCTCCACCGGTCTTCTGGCACACTGTACGTTCTTCGTCCCCCAGCGAGCGCAGCGCACGGCGTCACTGCACGCGGCGTTACTCCACCGGGCTGATCCCGCGCACTGTCGCTCTGTCTCGCTCGCACCGTCATGGAGCGCCCCGCGAGTGCGAGAGAGACGGGGCGCGACGAAAGCGCCGCCCGTTTGATTTATCTCGGGCCGCGACACGTGAAAGTGCCGCGATATCGGAACGCGCATGATCGACGCCGGCGAGGCTGGCGGCGGCCAGGGCGTCGCGTCGTGAGCTTGCATGATGAGGTCACCCGCCCTGCAGCGCGCTCTGTCGCACGCACACGCCAAGGAAGGGGAGAGAGAGAGAGAGAGAGAGAGAGAGAGAGAGAGAGAGAGAGAGAGAGAGAGAGAGAGAGAGAGAGAGAGAGAGAGAGAGAGAGAGAGAGAGAGAGAAAGACTAGGAGCGCTTTCGTTTCGGGAAGGTGAGGAGACACAACGCCGTCCTTCGGCCGCACGAGCTCGTCGTCGCGCAGTGGGCCGAAGTGGAGGCCGTCAAAATCCCGGACGCGTTTTGAGCTCCAGAGTCGCCAAACAACACTTGACGTGTGACCCCACCAATGGATGATTGCTCTCCGAACGAGGAATCCATCGGTGGGGTCACTCGTTCGGTCCGAGTCTCATCAAGCGACTCTCGAGCTCAAAACGCGTCCAGAAATTTTGCCGCCTGCGCCGGTCTTCTGGTCCACTGTGCGTCGTGGGGGGCCGGCCGTGTTGATGCAGCCCGTCCAATAATGTTGTGTCGCGGTTCTCGCGCGGTGCAGGCGCGCTCCGGGTGAAGGGACAACGAATGTTGCCCCAGGGAGGCGATGACTGGGAAGAAAGGGCCTCTTCGGCCTCGGCTCGTGTCACGAGTGAACGAACGTTCAGGAAGTCGGCGTTCGTTCCTGACGGTCTCGTGACGCTCCGTGGTGGGCCGGCGACGGCGCACAATGGGTCAGAAGACCGTTGAGGCGACCAAAATTCTAGACGCGTTTTGAGCTCCGGAGTCACTGAATAGGACTCGAATCGAACGTTTGACCCCAGTAATGGATACCTTGTTTGGAGACCAATTTATTGGCGGGGTCACACGTTCGATTCGAGTCTCATTTGGCGACTGTGGAGCTGAAAACGCGTCCAGACTTTTGGCCGCCTCAACGGTCTTCTGACCCACTGTGGGCCGGGTTGCGAGGCCACGGTCGGAAAGGCAGGACCTGAGGGGTCCCGGCTGGACCCGCCGCGTTGCCGAGGACAGGGGGCTCATCTCAAGCCACCCCCGCCGAAGGCTAACTGGAAAGCGTCGTCGTTTCGGGGCGTCGAACGATGCGGCCTGCCGGCTGCCTGCCCCGCCTGCCGCTGAGGCTGATCCGACGCCGGCGTGGCGGGGCACGTCGCAGGGTCGCGGCGTCGCGGCGCGGGCCTGCCTCTTGTTGTGGCTAGACGGCCGCGGCCACCGGGAGCCAATATGTACATGCAGGCGTGTTTGTCCATCGCGTGTCCGGGGCCTCTTAATTCGTGGCTCAAACAGGATGGGATGCACACACACTCACACACAGACGGAGGCAGAACAATCTTCGACACGACTTCGCCCCCAGCACAACAATATGTCCGGGAGCCGCAGTGATGTACTGTTATTATGGTTCCGCCTTGGAAAGCGACTGGACCGGCGGGGAGGAGTAGGCTAGACGACCGGCGCAGTCGGCCAAATCTCAGGACGCACTTTGAGCTTGAACCGAACGTGTGACCCCACCAATGGATTGCTCTTCGAACGAGGAATCCATTGGTGGGGTCAGAGGTTCGGTTCTGTTTACCGACTCTGGAGCTCCAAACGCGTCAAGAGGTTTGGCCCCCTGCGCTGGTCTTCTGGCCCACTGCGCGAGGCCGACCCACGGCGAGGCAGCGCGTGGCGCGCTCAAGAGGTGTCGGCCTTTCCACAATTCACCGGAAAGTGCTTAATTGCCAATTATTTCCTTTCTCGAACGAACGGCTGCTGCTGTGAAGCATAAATCTTTGCATCGATAGAAGAGGGCCGCGATGGAATATAGTAGTAGTGATGGACCGGACGGACAAAAAGGAGAAATGAGAAAAACGGGCAGGAAGGATGAGCAAGTAAATATGGAAATTTTGTTGGTGCCGCCTGTTGCGCACCCACGCCGGCGACGCTGCCTTCCGATGGACCACCAACGCCGTGTGATGAGAGAGAGAGAGAGAGAGAGAGAGAGAGAGAGAGAGAGAGAGAGAGAGAGAGAGAGAGAGAGAGAGAGGGGGGGGGGGAGGTAGAGACACAGACAGAGAGGACTAAAGTGCGCACTAGAAAGAGACAGAATCAGAGCGCGCACAAGAAAGAGTCAGTCAACATGTCGTCGTCAAACGAAACGCGCTGCTGCTTCCAATGACCGACGAGGCAGCGCGGCCAATTCAGTTGGCACTGAACTTGCTCCCGGGGCAGAGCCATGCCAATTGCCCTGTGTGTGTGTGTGTTGTGAGAGGAGAGAGAGAGAGAGAGAGAGAGAGAGAGAGAGAGAGAGAGAGAGAGAGAGAGAGAGAGAGAGAGAGAGAGAGAGATAGAGGGAGTGTGTATATATATGCTCTGACCTAATTGGAGATCTCCGGTTATTCAGTTTGCAGGTGGGAAACTGGATGATAATTTATTTCGGCGGGGAACCCAAGTTACGCAAGAGAGTTCTAGGGCCCGCGCGCCCTGCCCCGAGATCCGAGATGCGACTCTCTCTCTCTCTCTCTCTCTCTCTCTCTCTCTCTCTCTCTCTCTCTCTCTCTCTCTCTCTCTCCCTCTCTCTCTCCCTCTCTCTCTCTCTCTCTCTCTCTCTCTCTCTCTCTCTCTGTGTCACGGCGTGGATGGGGCACACTCGCCCCACCGCAGAGTGGCCTTGCCCCCCAAGCGGCGCGGTGCCTGGCGGTGCCTGGTGTTCCGCGACCTGGCGACTCGACGGCAGACCGTCCCTCGTCCGCTCCGGACTCGTCGGGCACGGACTGAAGGGCACTCGGCGGGACCGCGAGAGTGTGGCCGGCCGGCCCAGGCTGCAAGCCCAGGCTGCAAGCCCAGGCTGCAAGCCCAGGCTGCAAGCCCAGGCTGCAAGCCCAGGCTGCAAGCCCAGGCTGCAAGCCCAGGCTGCAAGCCCAGGCTGCAAGCCCAGGCTGCAAGCCCAGGCTGCAAGCCCAGGCTGCAAGCCCAGGCTGCAAGCCCAGGCTGCAAGCCCAGGCTGCAAGCCCAGGCTGCAAGCCCAGGCTGCAAGCCCAGGCTGCAAGCCCAGGCTGCAAGCCCAGGCTGCAAGCCCAGGCTGCAAGCCCAGGCTGCAAGCCCAGGCTGCAAGCCCAGGCTGCAAGCCCAGGCTGCAAGCCCAGGCTGCAAGCCCAGGCTGCAAGCCCAGGCTGCAAGCCCAGGCTGCAAGCCCAGGCTGCAAGCCCAGGCTGCAAGCCCAGGCTGCAAGCCCAGGCTGCAAGCCCAGGCTGCAAGCCCAGGCTGCAAGCCCAGGCTGCAAGCCCAGGCTGCAAGCCCAGGCTGCAAGCCCAGGCTGTCGGGCCTGTAATCATTGGCCATGCAGCAGTGCGCCGAGGGACCGCGCACAGTGGGCCAGAAGACCGGCGTATGCGGCCAAAATTCTAGCCGCGTTTTGAGCCCTAAAGCCGCTAAACAGGTCTCGAATCGAACGTGGGACCCCACCAATGGATTGCTCTCCAAACGAGGAATCCTTCGGTGGAGTCACACGTTAGGATCGAGTCACATTTACCGACTCTGGAGCTCGAAACGCGTCTAGAGTTTTGTCCGCCTTCGCCGGTCTTCTGGCTCACTGTGCTGCGTCCAGCGTCTGCCCAGCGGGCAAGACCTGTGCCGCTCATAACCCTTCATTCGATGCATGAGGCTCACGTTTTGTTTCCACGTATCGACGGTATCTTCTTCTTTTTTTTCAAACACACTTTTATTTTTCCTGGCGCTGTTATTGCGCCCTCGTACGCGCGGCGGCGCACTTTCCATTGTGCCGAATGTTTTTGTTTTCTGTCCTTTCTTTGTTTTTGTTTTATCGCTGTACGCCAATCCGCATCGGTTTCAACCCGATGATGATGATTCCGTTTTCGGTTTTGTTTCTGCACTCGGAACAAAAGAGCGGCCGCATTGGTCCGCGGTAGGCCCAGGTAGGCCCACTGCGCGGCCCCACCTGTGGGAATGTACTGTGTGTAGTCGGACGCCCTGTCTCGCCCGCACTCGTCGTGCATACGTCTCTGACAGTGTGACAGTTCCACTTTGAGATTGGCACCGCCGATACGCCGCCAACAAAGTCGCTATGCTGCGCCCGGCACAACTCTCTCTCCGCCCGAATAATTATTGGCAGGGATCAAAGAATCGAGATGAGGAAGCGAGCGGCCCGGGGAGCGACTTTTGCGCACCCACCGACCCCCCTCCTCCCTCCCGCTGCCCACGCCGCACAGCCCGCGCTCCAATTTAATTAACACGACACTGGCTGCACCGCTGCTGCTGCTGCCGCCTCATTTTTTTCCTCGGCCCGATGATTGATTGATTGATTGGCTATCGATGGAGGCGATGGCTCGCTCGATCGGCGCCGCGTTTCTGATTCGGGCCGCCGCGCCTCGCCGCCGGGAAAATTAGAATCCCACGCGATTTGTCCAGTCGATGGGTGCCATGCTGTCAAGACGTATAAGGCCCTGTTCTGCGGCGCCGGCCGGCGACACCGATCCCGTCTATCCCGAGCAGCGCTGGGCGTGGCGGCGTAGAAACACGGTAAAAACGGTTCCTGGTTTTCCCAGGAACTCCCTGGAAATCCCTATGTCTTTTCTACAGGCTTCCTGGAAAAACCGGGAACCGTTTTCACCGTGAACGCAACGCCCCACCAACGCCCTACCGCCTCACTATACCGCCTCACTATACCGCCTCACCAATGGCTCACCTACGCCTCACTAACGCTCCAATAACTCCTCACTAACGCCTCACTAACGCCTCACCAATGCCTCACCAACGCCTCATCAACGCAACGCTCCCACCAACGTCTCACCAACGTCTCACCAACGCCCCACCAACGCCCCACCAACGTCTCACCAACGCCCCACCAACTTCTCACCAACGTCTCACCAACGCCTCACCAACGTCTCACCAACGCCTCACCAACGCCCCACCAACGTCTCACCAACGCCCTACCAACGTCTCACCAACGTCTCACCAACGTCTCACCAACGTCTCACCAACGCCCCACCAACGCCCCACCAACGTCTCGCGGCGCCGTGCTTCAGCCACGAGGCGACATGGTTGAGTGTGCAACTCTCCTCACGCCGTGTGAGTCCTCGCCGCCAACCCGTTCAAAATTGGACGGATTTCATCAACGTATTGATGCGATCTTGTTATTGGACTCAGCGTGAAGCTCGCAGTGGTTCCTGCAGGTCGGCCGAACTGGTGCAGTGGCCCGACCTGCTGCTGTGCGCGCGTTGCGATGGAATCCATTCCAGGGTGCGCTTCTGGAACCGTTGCAGCGGCTCCTGGAGAAATTCCAGTGAAGGCGTAATGAAGGGGCGCCTGGAAGCAGCCTGGAAGACGCCACACACACAGAAAGAGAGAGAGAGAGAGAGAGAGAGAGAGAGAGAGAGAGAGAGAGAGAGAGAGAGAGAGAGAGAGAGAGAGAGAGACTTGATTGGAGCGGTGGAGCCAAGGATACGCCTGACGAAATTTTAGGGGGAACACTTAAAGTGTACAACACGGCTGGGCCGCGGGATGCCGCCAGTCTCACAGGCGCCACCGCGCCGCCCTGGAACGGCCCTGTAGGCGTCCAGTTTCTCCAGATGACACACTCCTTCCCCCCCCCCCCCAAAAAAAAAGAAAATTATCTTCGTACTCCTTCTATGGACGTATAATTGTCCAAATATTTGACGTACGCGTGTGTGTGTGTGTGTGTGTGTGTGTGTGTAGTGTGTGTGTAGTGTCGCCTGGAATCGTTTACACCACACATGTAAGCGCCTTGGCTCTACTCGTCAGCACACATGACCCACTGAGGGAGCTTTCGTCTCGTCATTCTTGCTGCACAAGCTAGGACTTTTGTTTGTGAAGCCTGAAATAGTTTGTATGGTATAGACGCGTTTTGACCTCCAGAGTCACTTAATGGGACTCGAACCGAACGTGTGACCCCGCCAATGGATTCCTCGTTTGGAGAGCTATTCTTGGGTGAAGTCATACGCACGGTTTGAGTCCCATTTAGTGACTCTGAAGCTCAAAACCCGTCCGGCATTTTGACCATCATCATCATCATCATCATCAACGCTGATAGGCCTCTACAGAGCTTTAGCGGTTCGAGTCAGCAGGACACTCCGACCTCGCGTTACCTGTCCGCCGCCTCAGATGCGGTGCCTCCCTCCACCGATCTTCTGGCCCACTGAACTGCCCGTCGTTTTCGTGTCGCGCTCACCGAATCTGCACCTTTCCGGCTCGGCCTGGATGGTAATGCAACGCGCCTGACACCCCTATGTCGGCCACTGCGTACCCGCGTCTACTTCTGACTGACAGGTATAGCACAGTTCCGCACAGTTGCGGCCTTTTAAAAGGTGCATTGGTGCGGTCGCTGCGCCGGCCTGTCTGAATGGGGCGGGGGCGGGGGTGACGGGTCGGCTGGAGCTGCGCAGACCGGCTGGACAAAAGCCCCCCCGGCCGCGCCGCGCCGCGCCGTACAGTCTGTCAATCAGATTCGTGAACTCCGTGCTCGGCAAGCTCGACACGGCCGCAGCGCACCGCCCGCGGGACGGCAGTTGGGAACGGGCTCGTCCCAATCCCAAGGCGAGGGGGCGACCACCGTTGGATACATAATATTTCTAAACGGCAGAGATTTCGTTAGATTTCGCAAAAGTTTAGGCCCAAATCTAGCTTGGCTTTGGTCCTTTTGGGGAAAGATTTCGGATTCGAGGTGCTCAAGTACACAGAATTTCACGAGTGTTTGACCCCTCCGTCCTCAGGTCAGAGACTTTTCACCACTCCAGAGGGGAGACAAAACGTCTTGCCAAGTTAAGCCCGGTTTGGCCCGAATTGTGAACCCATTCAACTCGATTCACGCAGCCTGTAACTTCTTTTTGTGGGAAGACTTTTTGGTCTCGCCAAATTTCGGTGCGGCTTTCAGGGTGACCAAACTTGGAGGCAATGCGTTTTTTTTGTTTTGTTTTTTTCCTCGCCGTATGTCGCGGAGCAGTAGTCTTTCCATTCAATTTTGAGGGGACGACCGTTTCGGGAAATGGCGCTCCATTCCGCAGCGAGCGCCGCCGATCGGCGAGCGGAGGGGGAGGGGGGGGGGCCTCGGCTGCTGCAGGGCCCTGTCTCATATCCGGGATGCACTGGCCGAGGAGAAGGCAAGACGCGGGGAGGGGGCCGCCTCGGCTAGTCTCGGCGATCCATTGCAAAGGCGGGACGGAACCCTCTAAATATACCGACCAGGCGCCCCCCGCCCCGCCCCGCCCCGCCCCGCGCCTCTGCGACCCCACCGCCCCGGTGCGCCGCCGGGATGCGTTTGGTTTGGCGGCGCGGTGCCTCCCGGCAGGTGCAAAAAACACACACACACACACACACACACACACACACACACACACACACACACACACACACACACACACACACACACGGTGGCGAGCCGCAGCCCCCGACCACCCACCGCCAACGCGCCCCTCGCTGGGATGAGGCGTGAGAAGGAGCACGCCGTCCTTGTCGTCGCGGCGGCCGAGCGCGTGTGTCTCCGTCCAGTCCAGTGCCGCACAGTGGGCCAGAAGACCGTTCCCGGACGCGTTTTCAGCTCCAGAGACGCTAACGTGGGACTCGAATCGAACGTGTGACCCCACCAATGGATTCCTCGTCCGGAGAGCAATCCATTGGTGGGGTCACACGTTCGATTCGAGTCCAATTTATAGCGACTCTGCAGCTCAAAACGCGTCTAGAATTTCGTCCGCCTCGACAGTCTTCTGGCCCCCTGTATGCCGACTGCCCGGCCGGCTCGGCCGATAAGCGCGAAGCAGGAGCGACTCCTGACGGCGAGCCTTCGTCGCTCTGTCTCTCTCGCCACCCCTACGGAGCGGCCCGTGAGTGCGACAGAGAGAGACAGCAGCGCGTTGTCGGGCTCCTCCTCCTCCGCCGCTGCCAGTTCCGCTCCGAGGGAATTTCACGGCAAATTCTCGGAGACGGGACGAGGGGGCGTTCGGGGGGAGGGGGGAGTGGAGGAGAGGGGGCGGGGGAGAGGGGGGCTGCCCCCGCGCCTTGAAGGTGTGGACGCGGCCACGCTGTGTGTGCTGCGGCGCCGACGTAATGGCAAGGGACAATGGCATGGCCGCCGCGGCGTGGCCGGCAAAGAAAATTAAAAATAAATCGGGTCGAAATGGAAATAAGCTGGAAGGCGAGAGCGTGTTTCGGGGACATGGTCAGTGCGCGGGGCGGGGCGGGGCGGGGCGGGGATGTGTTGCAGCTGGAAGTGCAGCGGACGTGTCGCCTGGCGGACACGCGCAGACGACAGACAGACAGACAAACAGACAGGCAGACAGACGGACGTTCGGTCGAAAACTCTTTGTGTGAGCGAGAGGGGAGGGGAGTCTGCGTCCGCAAACACAAATAAATCAATGGCGATACACAGGCGGGCGGCGCGCGGGGCGTATCTTGGGCCACCCGAAACGACGCGGCCAGGTACAGGCCGAGACAGAGACTGCAGCCCCTGCCGCGGCGGCCCCGCACACTTAATGTTTTTGTGCGAATTTTAAAAGAGACGTCACCGTAATTTTTTTATTTTTTGTTGTGCCGATGAACTTTTTGTACGATTTGGCACAAAAAATAAATAAATAGGGAAATAGAGGTGCAGTTTGTCGTGCGAAAATCGTGTGACAAGTTCATTGGACAAGGAAACTCCAACGTCCCGTACGACATGGTGTACCTTACATTCAGTCTGCGAGGATGAGTCCGTCTGACTCGGAAACGATTGTCGAAAAAAAAAAGGAAAGAACAGGACAGAGAAAAATCGACAGAGGAAACCCACCCAAAAAAAAGGTAGACTACTGCCGTGTCGCCCCGAGATCGCACACTATTTGTTTTATGTTGCTTTTTATAGGGCGGCCGGCCGCGCAGCGCGGTAGTAGTCGCCATCAATTTGCCGGGCCGTCCGTGGCCATCCCGCACATTGGGCGAGAAGACCGTTGAGCCGGCCAAAATCCTGGACGCGCTTTGAGCTCCAGAGTCGCTAAATAGGACTCGAATCGAACGTGTGACCCCACCGATAGATTGCTCTTCGGACGAGGAATCTATTGGTGGGGTCACAGGTTGGATTTGAGTCCTATTTAGCGACTCTGGAGCTCAAAACGCGTCTAGAATTTTGGCCGCTTCAACGGTCTTCGGACCCACTGAGTCCCGATCCGAAGCGGGGCGTGACGTGAAGTACGCCCTGTTTGTCCTTCTCGCTCTCATAAATGTCATAATACAGTGAGATTTGCTCGCCCCCCATTCATCCCGCTACAGCTTGTCGCTGATGATCGGCTGCGTCCGGCTGGCCGCCGCCCAACCCGGTCGGCCCGTCGATGTTAGCCATTTCACTCACGCTTAAAAACTAACGAAGTATTTGGCGCATACAAACTATTTAGTTTCCTATACGAAGAAATAGTTCGTAAATTACGAAGTATTTTCTCGAAAGGCTTTGTACTAACAAGCTACTTTTGTTTATAAAGTCGAAAATAGTGTCTCAGGTTTCCAGTGTGCTCGTTTTGTTTGAATGAGTTTAACCTATCCTGTGGCAGTCATTGAGCGTGCCTAGGACTTCCAACGTTCACCAAACTGCTTGCGTCGCGTTGATGTAAGTCACTTTTATTTTTATATAGTCTAACCAGTGCCCTTATCAGAGGGCTTGGGCATTCCGCACCCGCTTTGGGGAGTTCATGAACCCGGACCTCGCGGTGCAGTTGCTGGTGATAAACAAGTAGTGTGCGAAGCGCCAAACCCGCACAAATCAAATTTTCTCGTGCAGCAATGCCAAATTCACTGTGAAGTGCTGCAGCGATCCTCGAAGCATCTCTCTCTCTTTCTCTCTCTCTCTCTCTCTCTCTCTCTCTCTCTCTCTCTCTCTCTCTCTCTCTCTCTCTCTCTCTCTCTCTCTCTCTCTCTCTCTCTCTCTCTCTCTCTCTCTCTCTCTGTAGGGGGAAAGGGGAGGAGATTGGTGTGTGTGTGTGTGAGGGGGGCAGCAAACATGGGCGATTACGCATTCCATCACCGGAAACAACCCAATTGTTCGATGTTAGGGGTCGCGGTTTTTTTTTTTTAATACTTTTTATTATTCACTTGGCTTAGTTGAATGTTTTCGATGGGTTAAGTGGAGTTGACGCGGTTTAGGCTGCATCGGCCGGCACTGGCACAGTGCGCGGCACCGCGGCGG
This sequence comes from Stenchaetothrips biformis, assembly GCA_030522485.1. NCBI lineage: Eukaryota > Metazoa > Arthropoda > Insecta > Thysanoptera > Thripidae > Stenchaetothrips > Stenchaetothrips biformis. The sequence goes on along the minus strand of CM060086.1, from coordinate 24,020,376 downwards.
CGCAGAGATGCAGATGAATAGGGGCAGATGCGGTGGCCTGCCTGCCTGCCCGTCTGCCCGCCTGCCTGCCTGCCTACCCGTCCGTCCGTCCGTCCGCCCGTCCCCTGCTTTCCCCCCACACCTTATCGTCGGGGCGTCGCGGTTGGCCGCCCCCTGCCATTCGACACCAGCCAACCAAGCAGAGGGAAGTCGGAAAAATTCGCAGAAACACAATGAATGAATGAAAAACATTTTCTTTTGCTGCCGCGTGCGACCATTCGGACGACGAGTCACCAATCGGGGCGCGCGACGCTGCCGACGCACAGTGGGCCAGAAGACCGGCGCAGGCGGCCAAAGGTCTAGATTCGTTTTGAGCTCCAGAGTCACTAAATGGACCTCGAACCGAACGTGTGACCCCCACCAATGGACTGCTCTCCGAACGAGGAATCTATTGGTGGGGTCACACGCTCCCCTCGAGTCCCATTTAGCGACTCTGGAGCTCAAAACGCGTCTGGGCTTTGGGCCGCCTGCGTCTGTCTTGTGGCCCACTGTGCGCTCCACGCCACCGGAAGGTCTGACGGCGAAGTCTGGCCGGACCACTCCGGGGTGCCCCAGGGCCCGGAGGTGTGAAGGCCAAGGTTTGCTGCGTTGTGGCTGCCGGTGTGGTGCTTGTTGTTGTTGGAGTGTGGATGCTTGTTGTTTTTGTTGCTGTTTTGTCGTCGCGTCGCCACTGCATCATCCGCACACGTCCTGCGCCCCGTGTTTTGAGTTGCAGGAGATGGCCGCTGCGCTTGCTGGTTCTCACATCTCGCTTGCCTCCATGACCTCTTCCTTTTTTTCCCCCGACGGCCTCCACTCAGCCCCGCGTCGAATCTGGATCGCATTATTTCACTGCCGTCTGGCGCGCCGCCCCGCGCGACATTTGTTTCTCGCATCAGCGTCACCAGCGTCTCGGCGGCGCACAGTGGGCCGCAGGCGGACGAAATCCTGGACACGTTTTGAGCTCTCAATCGGACTCAAATCGAACGTGTGACCCCACCAATGGATTCCTCGTCCGAAGAGCAATCCATTGGTGGGGTCACACGTTCGATTCGAGTCCCCTTCCCAACTCTGGATCTCAAAATGCGTCTAGAATTTTGGGCGCAGCGGTCTTCTGACCCACTGTGCGTTGATGGCGCAAGGAGGGGCTCTCGTTTTGGCTTTTCCGACGCATTGTCAAATCTGGCCGACTTGGCTGCGCCGTGCCTCGCGCCCTGCGATTCCCCGAGAGCGCGATGCCGCTGCCCGTGGAGCCGGCCGGCCCTCTAGATTTATTCATAACGTTATCGGCGAAGGGGAGAAATATGTGTGTATCGCGGGGTGGGGCGGCACACTATCGCCGCGCCACTATCTCCAGCAGCCAGCCGCTGCCCTCCCTGAAGAAGTCCCGCTCCGAATCGAAAAGGCTTATTGAAATGGGGGATTGGGCGTCCGACCGCAGCACAGTGGGCCAGAGGACCGGCGCAGGCGGCCAAAACTCTATAGGCGCGTTTAGAGCTCCAGAGTCGCTAAATAGGACTAGAACGGAACGTGTGACCCCACCAATGGATTCCTCGTTCGCGGAAAGCAATCAATTGGTTGGTGGAGTCACACGTTCGGTTCGGGTCCCATTTAGCGAGTCTGGAGTCCGGGATCATGACCGCCTTTACGGAGCTTCTGGCTTCTGGCCCACTGTGCGCCGCGACCGCCGCCGTTTCCGAGCAAACTCTCTCGTTTCGAGCGGATGGCCGAAAAGTGATGTGGTGGGATGTGCGAACTGCTTGGCACGAGCTACGCACCACGCGTCGAAACGGCTTCAACTGGAGGAGGACTGACCGAAAGTTTGCACGCTGGCATGATGTCACGCCACGTTGATTCCCACAGCCAGTGCAGCTAGTGTGGCCCCGCCCCGCATGGCCGCCAGTGGCCTTGGAATTGAACCCTGCGGCTGCAGTCATACGGTTACGTAGTGGAGCCCTTTCCTTGTTCATGTCCTTGATTAATTGATTTATGGGTCCGCCGCGTCCAATGTCATTGCGCGCACTTGCATGTGGCGAGCGTTAATCCGTGGAGCGGTAATATGCTTTCCCTCGGAGACTAGGTCATATAAATGACAATAATAATGCCAATAAATGACGACAAATGATGCTTCCCAATGTGCCCTGCGAAGAAAATAGTCATGATCAGAACTAAAATTTTGGGTGAGGAATTCTTTATCCTTACTCAAATTTGGGTGATAATGCTATAGCTGATGGGATGGTTTCTCGCCTAAATTCGGATGATAAAGTGCACCTCGCCCAAAATTTGGTATTGATCACGACTCTTTCATTCTGAGTGTGAGGCGTTCGAAACACCGTTTGCGTTAGTAATGCTTGTTGGAAATCGGAGGAGGCCGGGGCGGGAGGGGCCGAGGCAGGGGCTGAGGCAGCAGAGGTGTGAACGTTACTCGATCTGCTCCCACATGCACGCCCGGCCCTCCGCGTTCCGGCAGCGACTCAGCGAGCCAAGCTTCAATGAAGTCGGGCACGGGGCGTCCGGCCAGCCCTGCCAGCCCCGCCAGCCCTGCCAGCCCAGCCAGCCCCGCCAGCCCCGCCAGCCCCGCCAGCCCCGCCAGCCCAGCCACACGGGTATCGCTCGCGACATCGATATATCGCTCCGCCTTATTGCCGCGCTCCGCTGGCTGGACTGCAGCAGACACTGATTCCGAGAGTCGTTTTTGTCGCTCTCTCTCTCGCACTCATGGGGCATCCCGTGCAGGTGCGAGAAAGACAGAGGGACGAAAACGGCTCTCGGAATCAGTGTGCAGGCTGCCTCCAGACCGAGCTTCGGACACTGCTTTCGTCGCGCTGTCTCTCTCGCACTCCTTGCAGGGACGGCGCGTGAGCGTGACAGCGACGAGAGCGCTATTCGAAAGCAGCCTGCTGGCGGTCTCGCAGTCACCTCTTCTCCATAATACACACACACACACACACACACACACACACACACACACACACACACAAGCGCGCAGCATCGTAGAGCAACATTTGATCAGCTGAAGTAGACGCAAACCGCGTTTCGTGGACAACCAATAAGTAATTGCGGAAAAAAGGAGTGGTCCATCATGGTGATCAGGCATGGGCAGGAAAGTAAAGTAAAGTACCGCGGTACCAGCACCGCGGTACTTTTTTGGGTAAAGTACCGGCACCGCAGTGCTGATGACGCGAAAGGGACCGGTAAAGTACCGCGGTACCGATTTGCGAGTAAAGTAACGAAAAGTACCGTCGGTCCTGTCAGCGGGCGCGCAGCCGCGCACTATTACGGATTGAGCGACACGACTATATTACGCAAGTGCATGCCCCGTCGGGTACCACGGACTCCATGCGCTGCAAACCGCTGTACAGCAGCGCATCCAACAAAAGAACTTGGAGGGAAAAAAAGAAGAAAAAATGGGGCCCTTCTCCCACCTCCCCACACAGTAGGGAGGACCGCCTGCAACTTCGGTGGATCGGGGGAACCGGTGCATTCCAGGCGGCGACCCCAGGGGTTCTCATCTGATGTGGGCCGGGTGAAGGGCGGGGGTTGAGAGCCTTTGGTTTTCGCGGGGTGGTCAGTGGTACCCACAGTGGTACCCCCGCTGTCCGGCGCTCTCTACCGAACATGCAGTGTGAAGGGCCAGCTTCAAAGGACTTATCAACTCCAAACCGACGAATCAGAATGGACCCACTCGCGACCAATTGCGAGTGGCTGGAACGACCGGGGATCGAACCAGTGCCGAGGCCAATCCGCCGAAGCGGACTGCTTTTTAGACACCCAAGCATAGTGGACGACAAATGATCCAGACCACTACGCTATCACGACTGCACGTCTACCGAATGTCGGACGACGGGTTTGAGTCGCATTGGGATGAGGGAGGCAGTCGTAAAATGTATTGAAATGTTGGGATTCGATCCCCGAACCTTACTGTTCAAGTCCGACGCCTTAGCGATCTCAGCCACCACGGCTCATGGTAGATGCGGCGTCAGCCGGGCTCTAGACGCGGCAGGGATGGAGCCGCAGTGAGCGGGTCATTCGAAAAATGTTGAGAAAAAGTGGGACTCGATCCGTCGACCCCGGTACCGGGAACCGACGCCTATACCACCTCGACTACCACTACTCATGATTGGGGACGGGTAATGTCAACGCCTTTGAACCGCACTGGGATGGGAGTGCAGTCCACACTGCCGCACTCCGAGTGCGGCTCAAAAGACATGACATCACTTGGCCTAATCATAGGCCGTGGTGGTCGAGGTGGTATAGGCGTCGGTTCCCGGTACCGGGGTCGACGGATCGAGTCCCACTTTTTCTCAACATTTTTCGAATGACCCGCTCACTGCGGCTCCATCCCTGCCGCGTCTAGAGCCCGGCTGACGCCGCATCTACCATGAGCCGTGGTGGCTGAGATCGCTAAGGCGTCAGACTTGAACAGTAAGGTTCGGGGATCGAATCCCAACATTTCAATACATTTTACGACTGCCTCCCTCATCCCAATGCGACTCAAACCCGTCGTCCGACATTCGGCAGACGTGCAGTCGTGATAGCGTAGTGGTCTGGATCATTTGTCGTCCACTATGCTTGGGTGTCTAAAAAGCAGTCCGCTTCGGCGGATTGGCCTCGGCACTGGTTCGATCCCCGGTCGTTCCAGCCACTCGCAATTGGTCGCGAGTGGGTCCATTCTGATTCGTCGGTTTGGAGTTGATAAGTCCTTTGAAGCTGGCCCTTCACACTGCATGTTCGGTAGAGAGCGCCGGACAGCGGGGGTACCACTGTGGGTACCACTGACCACCCCGCGAAAACCAAAGGCTCTCAACCCCCGCCCTTCACCCGGCCCACATCAGATGAGAACCCCTGGGGTCGCCGCCTGGAATGCACCGGTTCCCCCGATCCACCGAAGTTGCAGGCGGTCCTCCCTACTGTGTGGGGAGGTGGGAGAAGGGCCCCATTTTTTCTTCTTTTTTTCCCTCCAAGTTCTTTTGTTGTATGCGCCGCTGTACAGCGGTTTGCAGCGCATGGAGTCCGTGGTACCCGTGGGTACGTCAAGTACCGTCGGTACTTTCGAAGGTACCTGTAAAGTACCGCGGCACCGAAAATTTCGATAGTACCGGTAAAGTACCGCGGTACCATAGTTTTCGGTAGTACCGGTAAAGTACCGCGGTACCATAGTTTTCGGTAGTACCGGTAAAGTACCGCGGTACCATATTTTTCGGTTGTACCGGTAAAGTACTGCGGTACCGATTGTGGAGTACCGTGCCCATGCCTAATGGTGATCGACCCGAGGTGCCTTACAGTGCAGCAACTAACTGTCCTGTGGATGGACATGCCAAACCAACCTGCTTGCAAGCGGCCGATTGAAACGTCATCGCTGTTCGGAGGCCTAGTCGGGCCTACCTCCCAGAAGCGTTCCCGGCGTCACAATTCAATCCACGGCAGGTGGGGCAGGCCGTCGCTGCCGGCAGTCCGTATCTCCGCAATAACAACTTTGTGCGTAATATTTTACGATGAGCGCGCGTGTGTGCGTACGTGTGTGTGTGTGTGAAAGAGAGAGAGCGCGAGAGCGCGCGTTTGTGGATGGAGTCGTGCCGTACCCGCTTGCTGGGCGATAAATCCAACAAGGACGGGCTCGGCTTGGTTCTTCGGCTCTTCGATTCTTCGGTTCGGAGATTCGAGATAAGCCTCCCTCCTCCGACTGACCCTTGACCTTGCCGCGGACTCACTTCTCTATCCTATCACCTGGAGAGAGAGAGAGAGAGAGAGAGAGAGAGAGAGAGAGAGAGAGAGAGAGAGAGAGAGCGAAAGGCACGTGAGGCGAGGATGGACTGTTTACCACAGAGAACTAAGATGAAACTGTCCACTCTTATACAGGTCACTTCTTTCAATACTCTTCTTCACTAACTCACCCCCACTCCCACCCTCACCCCCCAAAAATGTACAACAAACAAACCCGAATTGATTTAAATATAGCGTGAAATAGTTTCATGTCTGATTATCATCATCCTTGCATGCCCGTTACGTCCGATAATCGTCGGAGAGGCACTGTCCTCTTTATAGCCTTGCCCTCTTTCTCGACTTTTGCCTTTTTGTCCGGGGTGCTCCCCCCCCCCCCCCTTCTTCCGTTGGGACCGCTCTCGGTGCCCGTCCAGTGGTTTCGGTTTATCTGGTATCAACCTTGAACGCCCGAAGGCCCGCGGCGGGGAGGCGCGCGCTTGCGTAGCGCTGGCGTCGCTTTTAATAAGTCGGCCGACGCGCTTTCACGTGGTGGAGGCGGTGCGCGCGTTGCCAAGCTGTTGTCGTTTTGCTCGTCGCGCTGCGCGAGGTTGGAGCAAAAACCCCATTGCGATGGTGATAGTGGTAATGACGGGGTTGGGTTGGCAGCCCTGCAGGCCGGCGGGCGGCGAGGCGGGCGGCCTGCCGCGGCATCGCGGTGAGCAGTTTTGATTAGCGTCGCCTCGTCCTGACGGATATTGATTAGTTTGAGCTCGGTTATCAAAGAGGAGCCGGCCCCGGCTGGGCTGGCTACCCACAGTAGGCCAGAGGACCATCATCATCGGTGCTTTTAGGTCTCAACAGACCCTTAGCGTTCGAGTAAGCAACTACAACAGACTCGGCACTGGCGGTCAAAATTCTAGACCTGTTTTGCGCTCCTTAGACGGTAAGCAGGACTTGAACAGAACATGTGATCTCACTGAAGGATTCCTCGTTCGGACAGCAAGCCATTGGTGGGGCCACACGTTCGGTTCGAGTCGTATTTAGCGACTCTGGAGCTCAAAACGCGTCTAGAATTTTGTCCGCCTGCGGCCCACTGTGCTACCCCACCCATTCCCTAATCACAAAATTGAAAAGGTCACATCGTGCCCAGATCTCCGAAGAGACACCACTCCGGCGTGCAACCGCAAGATTTTTCTTCTCTGAAAGTCTTGATTGGTAACCGAGTGTGACGCGGTGGCGGTGCCGCGACTCCGTAACGCATCGCGCTGCGTATTCCTAGTGACGTGGGGCCGACTGGCTATGACAGAGCGGTGTGGCAATAAAAACAAAATCAGAACCGAGGAACTGGTTTCGCACAGGCACTTTATTAAAGGGTTCCCGATGATTACCGAAGAATAATATTCCTTATTAAGAGGACCTCCCGCACCGATGTGTTAGAAGCTACCTTAACCGCGTCCTTTTTTACGCTGGTGATAATTATCGCAGCTGGCAGTGTACATTCGTTTAGGTGCAAACACACCAGATGCGAACACAGAGACATTTTATGAAGTTGTCGGGTTGTAATCTGGGGATGATTAGTGCACCATCTGTCTACTAGACGTTGACGCGTACAGCAAATGGCCCACGTGTTGGCTACAAAGTTTTCAAAACGCCAAAAGCTTCCAACTCAGTGAAAAAAATGGATAAAGGCTTGAAAAACGTTGTCAAGGCCAGAGCATTATAACGGCACCAAAACCGAGGAAATGGAGAGCGAAAAGGAAGCACGCCTCGCGGGACCATCGGGGATATGTGTGATTGACACGGCAGCCACCCAGGCGCGTTCGATGGATCGACTTTCCCTTTCGAAAGAGATTCTGGACGCAATCTGCGACCAAGGCACGATGAGAGGACAGGGGGCGCGATGGAAGTCCTGATCGGGGTTCAGTCATGCTACAGTTGTTCTGAATAGACGGACCAGACACGCTGCATGCAGGGGATTCGGCGTCCACCTGGCACCGACCAACTGACCGTGCAACGACAGCCAACTTTGGAGAAATGAGGAGGCAATTATTTCATCAATAAGTAAGATTAAGATCGAGGAAAAAAAGTTGAAATAGGCTGAAGGAATACATACAAAATAAATCATTTTAAAATGAGTTAGACTAAACAATCTAAATTATCACGGTGAGCAATTTTATTTTTGACCCAATTTCGGTTAAGAGCCACCCCAGTGAGTTAGCGTTAGGATCCTCTAGACGGTCCTGACGTCCTGGGCGAGCAGGGCGTTCAGGCATCGATTGCAAGTCTATCACTCCAGGCCAGATAGTTGTCACGCCTTGCATCCAGCCGGGTTCTCATTAGGTAAGTCGATTCGCGCTGGTGCGCGCCGTTCATCGATGGTCACGAGAAACGCGTACGAACGCTTGCTCCACTCGAGGTCGCACCACATTGCGTCTCTCTCTCTCTCTCTCTCTCTCTCTCTCTCTCTCTCTCTCTCTCTCTCTCTCTCCTCTCTCTCTCTCTCTCTCTCTCTCTCTCTCTCTCTCTCTCTCTCTCTCTCTCTCTCTCTCTCTCTCTCTCTCTCTCCTCTCTCTCTCTCTCTCTCTCTCTCTCTCTCTCTCTACCGCGCGGCTTTGGCGGCAAGCGGCTTACCCGCGCATGAAATTCAATCCCGGGCTGCAAATGTGTGGACAGGCGACCGGGTGCCCTCCATGGTGCCCTTGTTGCTCAGCGCGCACTGCAGCGGGGTGTGCGGGGATTATACAGCAAGCAGCAGAAAACGCGCTACCCCGAGGCTGTGCGTTGCCTGGACGCGCGGAACCAAATTACGGTACTAAAGGGTTTGCGGCATTTAACCGCGATTCACCCGGGCGGTACTCGGTCTAAAACTATCCTCTTTTGGTGAGGAATAAGGCATAATCATTTAGCGCGAGGGGGGTTGTCGAGACAGTTTTGTGGTCGGCACGTGACTCCCATGAGGTGCATGGACTTCCTCGAGGTGCATGGCCTTCCCTGAGGTGCGTCGACTTTCCTGACGTGCATGGACTTCACTGAGGTGCATGGACTACCCTGACCCCGGCGCGACGCCGAGCGCGACGCCGAGCGCGACGCCGCCCAGCCCATATCCGCTGTGCTGCTGCGCTGCGGCGGCCGGACTGGGCTTGACCGCCGGCCTGCAGTCTGGCTGCCGTATTTCCACAGGAAGCGACGCCTGCAATGGCTCGTGACGCCGTGCTACCAACGCTGCGACAATGCCACTTCCGCCAGCCGAGAGGCACCCAGCGGTACGCGGTGTGGTGACCGCGGTGGTGACCTAGCAAGTGGACGAGTAGTTGGCCCTGCCAGTGGTGTGTTGTCTTAGTCGGATTTTTTTTTTTGAGCGTCAGTGAGGACGTGGTTCGTAGGAAAAGCTACTTCAAAGAATTGCAGGTACCATTTTTTTTATTTTTGTTCCAAAAAAGATCTATAAGATTTTTTAAAAAGAATGTTTTTCTGATGTTATATAACGTTGTACGCAGCAAAACTCAAGATATTTTCCGTGTCGTGTTTCGTCGGCAGCCTGGAGTTCTGCGACGCTGCCACCATAACGACCTCCTGAGGGAAAGCCGCAAGGAGGACGACGAGTCGGGAATAACAACTTGAAAATCAACTTGCTCTTTCTTTGCTTGGCGAATTCTGTTGAGAGTCGCGGATTCAAATTTGCGCGCGACACGTGTCTGCCCCGCAGCTTATCAGTTTATACCCCTAGGGCGGGGGCGGGGAGCCTTTGCTGTCTAATCAAACGATAACTGGGGCAGCGCGTGCCCCGCATGGGCAAACCTCGGCGGCTCAGAGCCACCCCGTTGAGACGCCACACTGTTGGAGTTCCATTGCATTCACACCGTCATTCGTTTTACAACACTTTCACTACAGTTATTTGCAATAAAACTGAGTTTGCTGTGCCGCCCGACTCATCGCCCCTTTGGGCGCAAGGATTAAGTCAGAGCACTATTTTGCAACATAACTGCCCCTCAAGTTCCGCCATTAGAAAGCCTTGTGTATTGTTATTTTTGCAAGAATATTTGTATTCTGCAGTACAGCGAAGAGGTACCTGATAGCAAGATGGTATCAGTTTTTATCAGTTTACGTTACGCAGTTTACAGTTACGTAGCCCCATTATTGAAAGATTAAACGCCATGCCAAGTCCGTCGTTCAATTGACAAGGGTTGCGGTTTCATCGACAGACAAGCGTTTCATCGAACTCGGGCGCTCTTGTTTTGCTAATTAGCGCGTCCAATCAGAGCACCTCCTCTCTCTCTCTCTCTCTCTCTCTCTCTCTCTCTCTCTCTCTCTCTCTCTCTCTCTCTCTCTGCTTGTCGCGCCTCACTGCGTAATGGGATCCATCACTTATTTTGACAGCAGTGGAACGGAACCCGGCGGCCAGGCAGTGCGAAAGGCTTGGCACAGTGGGCCTCCACTGCCGTGCATTATTTTGTTTAAAGGAGCTTTGGCTCGACCAATGGCGTGCCTCTCCTCTCTTTTCAGTGGCATTGCCACATCGTAGAGCACGTGGAGCAACGTACCGAACACCTGCCCCCTCACCTCGAAAAGGGGTTTCTCGAACCACGATAATTATTTCCTTGGATCAAATTAATTCGCTACTTGAAATACTTTAAACATCCAAGCTAATTCACTTGGCCGAAGTAAATTATCCTTGAGTCTAGAAACCACCGTTAACCTGGGAGTTTACAACAGCACTCCCCAACACTAGTTGCCAGTCGCATCAAGTGTAGTATTGAAATTCGAACTTCGTCGGAATTGGGTGGTGGGAAGCCCGTCGTGTCCGCCGGGAGTGGAAACCACACTCACACACTCACGCACGCGTCCGATTGGAATCGCCGGGGCCCAGAGTGAGGCAGGCCGCGCCACCCGCACAGGGACACCTCACCGCCCGCTCCAACGAGGCCCGCATGCTCGACCTGCACGGACATCCAGTGTGAGATTAACGCCCTGCCAGCCGGCTTTGGAACTTCGATGGGATCTGATGCCCTCTCCCTCCCACCCGAAGGCAGCCGCCTTGGCTTGCTGCAGAGTTGCGTTCATTGTGCAGTGAGGCCAAGTAGTTTTGAAGGTCCGTAAACAATTCCAAAACTCCATCGTTCATGGCAAATGACTCCCTTGTGCTTGCTCAAGGGCTGCGTTGCGACGGAGTGCTTTTGCGCGTCGACGACGGGGGACGGGGGCCAACAGTGAAAACCCTCGGCTCTGTCATTCTCAGAAACTGAGATGAAGGGATCCTTCACAGGATGTTGACCCGTGCGGCGCGTTCAAATGACGAAAAGTCTCCTGTTTATTTTTTCCGGCCTTTAAGTTTGTGACAGCTTATTGGAGAGGGTCGTAAGTGAGACCTTAACTGCCACCAGCCGGGCCAGCCCCCCTGCCGAGAGGGGAATGAGCATCGGCCTCGAGGAACTCTCACTCCGTCTCTGTCGCACTCGCGGGCGGACGGGGGCGTGCGAGAGAGACAGAGCGATGAAACAATCCCTCGGAAAGAGGCGGCATCCCCAGGCAGTCTGGCAGTGCCAGGTGTGAAGAGAGGAGCAGTCATTCGGTGCATTCGGCCCATTTTAGCGGCGCGCAGCTTCGCTTTGCCGTCGACCAAAATCAAGAACATAACTCCGTGTCCATGTTTTGAGGCTGTTCTCCTCTTTGATGGTCGTGAACTGACCGCGCGCCTGACTCGGCCAAGTCAAGCGGACGGCGTGCGGGGCTGCGCGCACGCTGGCACGGCCTTCGCCGCGTTCATTCAAAGAACGAACCCCCTTCCCCGACTCACCCACGCGGATGCTAATTTTTATTTCCCCGACCGCTCAGTCCGTGTTTGTTTTGACGCAGCGCGCGCTCTGTCTCTGTCGGTGCCGCGGCCGCGGCCGCGCCAAGAAAACGAATGCGAATTTGAGCGCGCAGATTAGCAGCGCGGTGGACCATGTGGACGCGTTGCCAAGGAGCCACCCAAAGTTACGGAAATTACGGCCATCAGGTGCGACGCCTCACAGTGGGCCAGACGTGCGGTGTGAAAGTGTAGCGCTAGCCTGCTCGTCCGATGCGCAGGCGGCCTAACTCTAGACGCGTTTTGAGCTCCAGTCGGTAAATAGGACTCGAACCGAACGTTGTGACCCCATCAATCGCCATTAATGGCGTCCTCGTTCGGAGAGCAATTCATATCGGTGGGTATTTATTGTCCTTATGCCCCGTACTGGATCCGCGCTTGCGCCCAGAGCTCTCAAAATCGCTGTTGTAGGAAGACCGGTGAGGCCGACACACTAAAATGGAGTTTTTAATGCATAATTATGCATGCACAGAAACGTACGGAAGGTGTGTATAATATTATGCATCACTGTGTACATTTTATGCAAGAAGATGCACAAAATTTACACAATGATGCATAATATTATACACACCTTACGTATGTATCTGTGCATGCATAATTATGCATAAAAAGTGCATAATTATGCATTTAAAAAGTCCACAAGAGTTTAGTGTGGAGACAGCGGTCTCTGGCCTCTGGCACAGGCCGTGGTGCCCAGCTCGGTCGCGGCCTCAGAGGCCGACCGAGGCGGTCTCCGTGCGGCCAGCAGAGACCGCCGTGCGGCCTGATAGCCAATCAGATTCGCGAACTTCGCCGGAGCTGGCGCGCTCAGACTGAGCGTTCAGTTCTGGTACTGCACCGCACTACGCTCTGCCCAAGGCTCTGCCGACAGGCGGCCTGGGCGGTCGGTCTAGAGGGCGATAGCTCTGCTTGCGCCTCCCTCCTCCAAGTGGACGGCTGTTCGACAGAGCGGGTGGGCCCGTCGGCGCACTCCGGCAAGGCCAGCCAGCCGGGGGTCGCGGAGGGTCGAGGGCGGCGCTCGAAATAGGGCGGCGCGGGCCGCAGTGTGTTTTGCCAGCGCGTCATCGCCGTGGCGGACAGCGGCTCGGCAGCGGGCCGCCACGCAGTGGGCCAGAAGACCGTCGAGGCGGCCGAAATTCCGGACACGCTTTGAGCTCCGCAGTCGCTAATCGAATCGAACGTGTGACCCCACCAATGGATTCCTCGTTCGGAGAGCAATCCAATGGTGGGGTCACAGGTTTGATTCGAGTCCCATTCAGCAACGAATTTTGGCCGCCTCAACGGCCTTGTGGCCCACTGTTTGCCACAGAGGCACGGCACATCCGACATCCGGACGCGTCTGATTTCGCTTCTCATCGCTCGCGTCCCCGCTGCCCGGCCCCTTTGCATTTTCCTTTCATTTACGTCGCCCTCTCGCGGCCGCTGCACCCTGTGTCGTGCCCCATCGGGTTCCCAAGGTTTATGGTTTTTGCCGCGAATTTTGCACACTGCTGCGCGGCACACTTGGTCTAGATGGCGAACGAGATCAAATCCACTACGGCCAGGTCAAGGGAACGGCGGAAAGTCGTTAGACCTCATGAAGCTGGGACTACTAAATCGCCTCCCGCGTGTGGGCGCCGCGCGCCGCGCCATGTGTGTGTTCATCTTTCAGATGGCTTGGCATTCCGCGTGCTTCGTGCTGCCCGGTGTTTACCGTGCGCACGCGTGTGTGTGTGAGAGAGAGAGAGAGAGAGAGAGAGAGAGAGAGAGAGAGAGAGAGAGAGAGAGAGAGAGAGAGAGAGAGAGAGAGTTGGTGCGAGATGCAAGCAAGCCAACGCACCGCGGCGGCGCCGTGAAGCGCATTCCTGCGTAAATCCATCCTCGAGGCGCTGGCCGGACCGCGACGCGCTAGGGGTGCCTTGGCGTGGCGTGGCACAGTGGGCCGGAAGACCGGCGCAGGCGGCCAAAACTCTCGACGCGTTGCTCCAGAGTCGCTATATGGGACTCGATCCGAACGTGTGACCCCACCAATGGATTCCTCGTTCCTCGTGTCCTGTTGAGTGACTCTGGTGCTCAAAACTTGTCAAGGGTTTCGGCCACCTGCGCCGGTCTTCTGGCCCACTGAGCGTGGCGTAGACGCCAAGCGATTCAATCCGCAGTGCCTTTTGGTGTCTTGAAAGAGACTGCCGTGACGTTTTTTTTATTTTTCTTTCCTCGTCGTCGTTTGTTTCTATTTTTTCCTACATTTTTTTCGGCGCTGCCCACCCACCGAGATTGATATGGTGCAGCGCGCGACCGCCCCGCCCCGCCGCGCCTCGCTTCCCTCCGTCGGCCGCATAGGACCAGCACAGACACCCGGCGCGGCGTGCACCTGTCGGCACGCAAATAAAGCAGCCGTCTGTCGCACAGTGGGTCAGAAGACCGTCGGGGCGGCCAAAATTCTACTCGCGTTTTGAGCTCCAGAGTCGCTAAGTGGGACTCGAATCGAACGTGTGACCCCACCAATGGAGTGGGGTCTCCAAACGAGCCGCGGCCGCCGCCCCTGTCCGGGAAAGAGGCCTCGTCGGGGTGCAATAAGTTGCTCAAGGGTTTGGGCGTGGCCCGCCCGGCCCGCCTTGGCGGCGACCACGCTGCTTGCGACCGCGCGCATCCCTGTCTGCGCGCTCAGGCCACCCCGCCCCGCCCCGCCCCGCCCCGCCCCGCCCCGCCCCGCCCCGCCCCGGCTTATAACAGTCACTGATCAAAGGCGTGCGCGGCCGCCTGCTTACCTCGAACCGCGCCGCGCCGCCGACGAGGACACCTTTCCAATAGCACCATTTTCCAGCGGCCTGGAAACGATTTTATTATTTCTGTGCCACGGCCGCCCGGCCTCCTCCACGGCCACGGCGTCTTATCCACGGTTTCGGCCTCCTCTGCGGCCTCGGCCCGGCCTCGGCCCCGCACCGCAGCACCGCGCACTAGCTCTAATGAAGTTGCCGGGCTTCCTTTTGTCGGGCGGGGTACACCAGTCACCACAGACGGACTGTACCGGAGTGTAGTCGTGTAGTCTCCGCTCTTCAGACGGACTGTACCAGAGTGTAGTCGTGTAGTCTCCGCCCTTCAGACGGACTGTACCAGAGTGTAGTCGTGTAGTCTCCGCTCTTCAGACGGACTGTACCAGAGTGTAGTCGTGTAGTCTCCGCTCTTCAGGCGGACTGTACCAGAGTGTAGTCGTGTAGTCTCCGCCCTTCAGACGGACTGTACCAGAGTGTAGTCGTGTAGTCTCCGCTCTTCAGACGGACTGTACCAGAGTGTAGTCGTGTAGTCTCCGCTCTTCAGACGGACTGTATGCCTGAGTGTAGTTGGCCTCCGCTCTGTTTGCAGACGCGCCCTTTGCAGCCCTAGCAGTGCCTCACGTCCCGATTGGCCTAATTGAAACGGTCCGACACTCGGCCCTGCTTCGCCCTCTGTGTACGTGACGGACATCTGGGGAATCGGGAGGAACACCTTCATTTGTTCCTTTCCTGGCAGCCCCAGTGGACACACACACACACACTCATGCTTTCTCTGGCTAATACCGCCCGCGGTATCTCCGCATCTTCTCTCTCTCTCTCTCTCTCTCTCTCTCTCTCTCTCTCTCTCTCTCTCTCTCTCTCTCTCTCTCTCTCTCTCTCTCTCTCTCTCTCTCTCTCTCTCTCTCTCTCTCTCTCTCTCAGGCCAGTTTCCTTGGCCCTTCCCTATGGCGTGGGTTTGCCGTGTAGTGCAACCCTGGCTCTTTGTTGCTGCCGACTGGGAAAAGGCCGGGCAGGGGGACAGGGTTTTGCGCGCCTCCACCTCGTTTCGATACGATAACACACACACACACACTCACCTCTCTCTCTCTCTCTCTCTCTCTCTCTCTCTCTCTCTCTCTCTCTCTCTCTCTCTCTCTCTCTCTCTGACGCCAAGTCGCGCGGGGGCAGCAGCAAAGGGTGGTCCCTTTAAGGGTCACCAAGACACCGCCGCGTCTCCGCGCGTAAGCAGCTCGGGGGCCTAAGTCCCCAAAGTGGCCGGCCGAAGGGGCGGGGCGGGGTGGGGCGGGGCGGGGCGGGGTGGGGCGGGTTTATCCTGCGCGCCTATGGTAAGGGCCTGCGCCTTTGATCGCCCAGTTCGTTCGGACGCTGCATGGAGAGCAGCCATCAGCCTTGTTCCGTGGGGGTTGCGGCCGTGCCGTGGCCGTGCCGTGGCCGTGCCGTGCGGGTGGTTTGGGCGTGGTTGGCCTTTCTGCCACTCTTCCTTTCCTTCTTTTCCCTCCCCTTCCCCCTGCCGCGCGTCCCTTTTGTGAACCGGCACTGTGCGGAAACGGGAACGTGTATTGTCGCTGCGGTTTGCTTGCCGCGCACCACGCACCTACTCCGTCCTCCGTAATTGGGAGGCCTTCGAACGTAAAGCAGTGCGGTACAGTAACAAGGATGCTGGCCGCTGCCAGTTGGCGAACGTGCACGGATATTTTCTTGCCCACTGTTCACTTTGATTTGAAACTCTTTAACGTGTACGTGATTGCTTATGAGCAGCATAACAATGGGTGCAAAATTTGAACCGATAATCCAGCCTTGACGAAACAACTTCCTCGGACGACGACACGCATGTGTACGGTTGAGAGAGAGACAGAGAGAGAGAGAGGAGAGAGAGAGGAGAGAGAGAGAGAGAGAGAGAGAGAGAGAGAGAGAGAGAGAGAGATACAGAGAGACAGAGACACACAGACAGACAGAGAGTTGGGAGAGACAGACGGGGCCGAGCCGAGAGGGTGCCCAAATCAAACACTGAACACATGAGCCGAAATCTCCTCAGATAATTGCTCACGTAGCTCGCAGCCCCTAGAGCGGGCCAGACAGCCACCCCCTCTCCCTTTCCCCCTCGGGTCTCCTTCGGAGCGGAGACGTGTGTACGGGGCGGTGCCGGCAGCCGACGCAGCCCGACGACCAACAACAGTCTGGCGCGGCGCGCCCTTTGCTCACCCCTTAGGCCCTTCCCGCTCGGGTGCGTACCCACCACCACCACCGCCACCACCACCACCGCCACCACGGCGACGGTGCGGCGAGTGAGTGATTTCAACCGTACAAGAGCGGCTTGCCCAGCCACGCCCCGTATACGCCCCGCCACGCCCCGCCACGCCCCGCCACCGCCACCATTCCGCGTTTCAGTGACGGACAAAGGGTCAGCGGTGCGCAATGTCTGTCCCGTCTGCCTCGTTGGCGTTGATGGAGACACGGCGACGCGCGCGCCAGCTTTGCGGCTCTCTGCTCGGAAGCTCTGCAAACTCGCTATTTTTCGTCATTTTTCGGCACTAATCCATTCCCACGGGCGGTGGTCTTGTTTGACGGCTGCCTCGTCCGCCGACACGTCGTACAACAAGTGACACACAATCGGACGCCGCGCCTGACCCCGCCCCCTCCCCCCCCCCCCTCTCCCCCGCCGCAGACTCAGAGGGCCCGTTTATTTCTGTCAGCGCGGTGGGTAGCGCAGGGCGGGCCGGGCCGGGCCGGGCCGGCGTGCGTCGGGCCGCTATGGCATAAGGCGTCGATTTCCTCTGGGAATTGGCTAGAAATAATTCTCTGACGTCTCCCCCCAGAGGGACGCGCTTTTTCACGTGACTTGCCGCGCGGCCACCTCCGGCGCCGCGCCACGCCGCGCCACGCCGCGCCACGCCGCCCTTCCAACGAGACAGTGAGCCATCACCTTGCGCTCGTCTCCGGGGTGGCCGCTCCACCTGCCCCGCACTTCAAACCGGCTTTCAACTTCGTCGAGATATTCCCTCCTCCGGGGCAGTGGCCGACCTGGCGAACACCCCTCTAAAAAGAAGACTCCAGATAGAAATAGTTTGGAAGAGACACTTTTTCCTCTTGTCCGAGTGAAAATACGCCTGCAAACTTGAGTGTTCCAGGCTCGCAGGGACAGCCTTTTGCGTCTTCAAGTCGGTTAGAGGCGTTGATGCGCCCCGAGTCTGCCGCAGTCCCTCTCCGTCCCACTGTGCCCTGCTCGGCCCTGCTCGGCCCTGCTCGGCCCTGCTCGGTGCAGCGGGGCGGCGGCGACAGGGACAGGCACAGCCTGAGAGTTTCGCGAGTGACTGTCTGTAATGCTACAAGCGGCAGCCACTCGATTAAGGAGGGCGTCGCGGGGATTCAAACTTCGGCGTAAGCTGCAATCGGCGCCCCCCCCCCTCCTTTTCCCTTTCCACCCTCCCCCTCCCCTCCTTCCCCTCTTCTCTCTCTCGGTTCGCGGAGCGCTTGGCTCGCCGCGTGCCGCGCTTGTGTTTTGTCTGCATCTCGGCATGCGTAAACGGCGCTGTATGGCTGGCGTGCGTGGCGTTACGACGGAGCGCTCTCTCTCTCTCTCTCTCTCTCTCTCTCTCTCTCTCTCTCTCTCTCTCTCTCTCTCTCTCTCTCTCTCTCTCTCTCTCTCTCTCTCTCTCTCTCTCTCTCACTGATAGCGCTGGTAGACAGGGCGGGGGGCCGCGGCGTTTTGGACGGGCGCCCAGCACGCCCGCCGTCACTCACGCCGCGGGTCGTTCACCAGGCGACGTACACAGCGTAGGTGGCGCCAAAGCGACGACCTGAAGGCGTTGCGACCCGCCGACTGTCCGCCAACCCAGTGGGCCACACTGAAGAGTCTCCCTCGAGCATGTCAAAATGATGGTTTTGTTCGAGAACCGCGGTTCAACGTGGTTTTGCGATGCGCAAGGATGGCGAGTGTTGTAGTGCTTCTTGCCCAGGGAAGCGCTCAGAGTGGGCCAGATAGCTCACAGTGGCCCAGGGTGGCGCCTAGGGTGGCCAGACGCCTTTGGGTGGGCCGGACGGCCTAGGGTGGCCCAGATAGCCCAGGGTGGGCCGGACGGCCTAGGGTGGCCAGACGGCTTTGGGTGGGCCGGACGGCCTAGGGTGGCCCAGATAGCCCAGGGTGGGCCGGACGGCCTAGGGTGGCCCAGATAGCCCAGGGTGGGCCGGACGGCCTAGGGTGGCCCGGATAGCCCAGGGTGGCCCAGATGGCCCGGGGCGGCCCGGGGGTTGCCCTCGCTGCGAATTAAAAACGGCCCGTCCCGTGTGTATATTGGAGGCGACGCCGCCGCCTTGAGGGCACATTTTTATTATTCTGTGCTGTATTATTTAATTTATGTGAAGCGGGCGGCGAGCAGCGTTGCCGGCGATGTGATGGAATGTGACGAGTTGATTAAATGCGGCGACGCGGTGGCAGCGCGCCGCCGTGCCGCCGCTGCTCTATTTCGGGAGGCTGCAGTGATTGCGGGGTTATTGGCACTCGTTATTCGCAGCGCTCGCTCTGTCTCTCTCGCACCCGCGCGGACCGGCGGGCCGCACCCAGAGTGCGAGGGAGACGGAGCCAGTCCGTCCGTGAGGTGGAACAGCGTCGCACGCTCCTTGCCCTTTCCCTCTTTACTTATTTCGCCTCTTGCCAGGCACGAAAGTCCCCCTGTGTAACGGCGGCCCGGCACAGTGGGTCAGAAGACCGCCAAAGTCCTAGACGCGTTTTCAGCTCTAGAGTCGCTAAATGGGACTCGGATCAAACGTGTGATCCCACCAATGGATTGCTCTCCCAACGAGGAATCCATTGGTGGGGTCACACGTTAGATTCGAGTCCCATTTAGCGACTCTGGAGCTCGAAACGTGTCCGGAATCATTTTGAACGCCGCAACGGTCTTCTGACCCACTGTGCCCGGCAGGTAGTCTCACCGTCGCGGCGGCGAGGAGCGGCGCCGACGCTAAATCTCACCGCCTTCACGGTGTCGTCCTTCGTCCCGCCTATTAGTGCAGCCCTAATTTAATATCCTGCAAGGCGCATCCCCCGCCCCTCGCCCGGAGAGAGGGGAGGAGAGGGGGGGGGGGCTGACGCGGTGGTGCGTGATGCTGCTGTTGATGTTCTCGCCGATGCCCTTCGGCGAGATTCTTTCTCTTCCTCTTTTGCCGAGGAGTCTCTCCTTTATATTGTGCGCCGTTTCCTAAACCCTCTCCGCCGCCGTCGCTTTGCACGGCGGGACCTCGGCACGGAAGCAGGCACGGAATGCACTGCACAGTGGGTCAGAAGACCGTTGAGGCGGTCAAAATCCCGGACGCGTTTTGAGCTCTAGAGTCGCTATATGAGAATCGAATCGAACAATCCCACGTTCGATTCGAGTCCCTATTTAGTGACCCTGGAGCTCAAAACGCGTCTATAATTTTGGCCGCCTCAACGGTCTTCTGGCCCACTGTGCACGAACAGTCGGCAACAACGTTAGCTGCTCCGCTGCCATTTTGACTGTGTAGACTGCGGAATAACAGTGCAATTGGAGCCGCGAAACGCTTCCGCATAATGCCATCCCTGCCCGTCCTGGGATGTTTCCAAGCCTCCCTCCCACTGTCACAGTGGGCTAGAAGACCGTTGAGGCGGCCAAAACCCCGGACATGTTTTGAGCTCCAGAGTCGCTAAATGGGACACGAACAAACGTGTGATCCCACCAATGGATTCCTCGTTTAGAGGGCAATCCATTGGTCACACGTTCGCATCGAATCCCGTTTAGCGACTCTGTAACTGAAAACGCGACTAGAATTTTGTCCGCCTGAACGGTCTTATGACCCACTGTGCCTCTCCTCCCCCCTTCGCGGCCATTCCCCGCCAACGTGCCGACGGCGCCACGTGCAGGTGCGAACCGCGGCGGAGCAGCGCGACTAACTTCACATCAATCAGGCCGGTAATGGCGGCAACGCCACGCGTCTCTCTCTCTCTCTCTCTCTCTCTCTCTCTCTCTCTCTCTCTCTCTCTCTCTCTCTCTCTCTCTCTCTCTCTCTCTCTCTCTCTCTCTCTCACACTCTCTCTCTCTCTCTCTCTCTCTCTCTCTCTCTCTCTCTCTCTCTCTCTCTCTCTCAAACACACACACACACACCCCGCAGCGCGTTCCATACAAGTGCAAGGGAGACAGAGCGACGAAACAATGTTTGGGAATCCGCGCAGGCTGTCGACGTGCCGACCGTTCAGGCGGCAAAAATCCCGGACGCGTTTTGTCCTCCAGAGTCGCTAAATGGGACTCGAACCGAACGAGTGACCCGACCAACGGATTGCTCTCCGAACGAGGAATCCATAGGTGTGGTCACACGTTTGGTTTTAGCGACTCTGGAGCTCAAAACGCAGCCGGGATTTTGACTGCTTGAACGGTCTTCTAGCCCACCGTGCGACGTGGCGTGGCGCGGTTGGCGCGGTGCCCGGCGGGCGAGAGCGCCGTCGGACTCCGGGGCTAGGCATGCCGCCGGCAGGCCTACGTCGCGGGACTGCCTAGGCTCCAGGCGCGCAGCGCAACCCAGACGAGGCCGTTGCCCTGGTCCTTGGCTGCCCGCACCTACCCGCACCCCCTGGCGGCCGCCGCGACGCCCCGCGACGCCCCGCGACGCCGTGCTCGTCGTGTCCCGGCCGGCATTATCAGCAGCGGTAACGGCGGTGTGCCGCGCCAGCCTCGGCGTTAGCCTCGGCGTTAGCCTCGGCGCCAGCCCTGCCCGTGAATGCGAATCGGCGCCACGGAGCCAGGTACCCCCCTCGTTTCGCTCTTATCCCTTGAGACCATCTTGACCGCACCTTGGAAACAAATGAGAGGCGGTGCTGGGTTCACTTTCACGCGGGACTGGAGTCCGCTGGGCCTCACTGCGCACCTGACTGAAGTCTGTGCATGCTACGCCGATGGCGTCCCGTATGAGTGCGAGAGAGACAGAGCGACGCCTCTCCGCACCTGTGTACTGCGTGCGGCGCACAGAAGACCGACCCTGGCGGCCAAAACTCTAGACGCGTTTTTAGCTCCAGGAGTCGCTTGATGGGACACGAACCGAACGTGTGACCCCCACCAATGGATTCCTCGTTCGGAGAGCAATCCGGTGGGGTTACACGTGTGGTTCTAGTCCCATTCCGCGACTCTGGAGTGGAGCTCAAAACGCGTCCGGGATTTCGACCGCCTCGGCCGGTCTTCTGGCCCACTGTGCGGCCCCGACAGCCGCGCTTTTGCCGTGTTTCTGCCTCCTTGCCCTCTCGCGACGCCCTCCCCCTCCCCCCGCCCTTTCCCCGCCACGCGTCTGAGCCCGTCTGTCCCTCGGGACGCAGCGCGCCTCAGCAGCCCCGCGGCCGGCCCCTAAGAATACCTTATATCTTGTTGTTGGGACGGGATTCCTCAAAGTGCCGGAGGGCCGCGGAGGGCGCGCCCCTCTCTGCCGGGACGCCGGGGCTGGTCTCCCCGACGGCCGGCTCGACAACACGCTGCCTCCGGCGCGGCAGGTGGGCCAGGTGGGGGGCGGTTCAAGGACGCCCGCGGGGCAGAAAGGACTCTAGTATTTCCTGCGGATTCCTGCGCGGCGACGCTCAGTGGGCCAGGCCCGAGGGGTACCTAAGGCGAGAATTTCGTGTACAGTGATCGTGAGATCGGATGATCGTCATGTACCGACAAGATCGAATATTGATCGATACGATCGAATTTTGATCAAATGACCGATAAGTAATCGAATGATCGACAACTAATCGACTTGAACAAAAAAGACCGAATTTGATCTAAATGATCGAAATTGATCGAAAAATGATCGAAATTGATCGAAAAATGATCGAAATTGATCGAATTTGATCGAAACTGGTCGAAACAGGATCGAAACTGATCGAAACAGGATCGAAACTGATCGAAAGTGTTTCTTTCTGGTTATTCCTTACCTGAAAATTAGATTTAGTGATTAATTTGAGTCACAATAGAGGAAATAAACAAACACGGAGAGCAGAAATAGTACGAAAGAGTATGGCAGGGTGCATGGGGAGCACACAGCAGAGCATCACATAAAAGAACAGGGTGAAAGCCCTGTTCTGATAAACTAACATACAATAGACAATTAACGACTGGGCAGTCATATGAATGTAGTTATAATCTCGAAAACGTCAGTAAATAAATAAGAAGTATATCCGAGAAGACATAAAGTTTGTAAATGCGGTAGCTCACCTTCGCCTCAAACTACGAATCCAACAGCTATCCACAATCCACAGATATTCAGATTCGGGTTCGGCAACGGTGACGGTTCGGGCCGGAGCCAAGCGGCTTTCGGGCCGGAGCCGAGCGGCGTTCGGGTCAGCGCGAAATATGAATACAGACGCTGACCTAACATGATCAAAAAGTATCGAATCTTGACCGAAAATGATCGAAATGTGACCGACAATGACCGGAACATGACCCACAATGACCGAAACATGACCGACAGTGATCGAAACATGACTGACAGTGATCGAAACGGACCGAAACTTGATCGAATTACCTAAGGATGATCGGAAGACCGAAAAGTGATCGAATGACCGAAAGTGACCGAATGTGATCGTAAATGTGATCGAAACGCAAGGTGTACAGGGATCGACGAGCCTTAGGTACCCCTTGGCCAGGCCAGACGACCGGTGGAGGCGGTCGATCTCCCGCGGACGCGTCTTGAGCTTCAGAATCGCTAAATTGGACACGAATCGAACGTGTGGCCCCGCCAATGGATGGCTCTTGATCTTCGAACGAGGATTCCATTGGTGGAGTCACACGTTTGGATCGAGTGTAGCGACTCTGGAGCACGCACTTTGAATATCCGGTGAAAGGATGCACCAACAGATGATGATGGAAAATTTTCTCTATAATACAATGAAAATTCCGCAAAATATCCATAAGGTACAAAGAATATTCAAAGGTATGTTACAAAGGCAGCTGCACCACCATTTTATAGAGAATTTTCCCCATAATATGGAAAATCTTCACTGTAAGACATTTAGGGTGCGAAACGCGTCTATAAGAGTTTTGGCCGCCTGCGGCGGTCTTCTGGCTGTTCCACTGTGCGACGGCGCGCTGCCTGTCCGGACGCACTTTATCCGAGCAAGGCATCCGAGCCCTTGTTATTACGGGCCGCTCCCCTGCAGCCTCGCACCGGCCGCGCGGCGCAGGCCGGGCCTTGGCGCTGCCCCGTCGGACTTATTATTGCTAGCGTTCCCGTGACGCGGTGCGAACGTGCCGGCCGGGGCGGCGGGGGCGGCGGGGGCGGCGCACAGTGGGGCAGAAGACCGAGGAGGCGCCCAAAATTCTAGACGCGTTTTGAGCTCCGGAGAAACTAAATGGGACTCGAATCGAACGTGTGACCCCAACAATGGAGTCCTCGTTTGTAGAGCAATTTAGTGGTGGGGACACACGTTCGATTCGAGTCCAATTTAGCGACTCTGGCGCTCTAAACGTCTCCGGGATTTCGGCCGCCTCAACGGTCTTCCGCCCCACTGTGCGGGGGCGCCGGGCGTGAAGGTCGCGCAAGCCGTAAAGCAGGAGGGGCGCTACGCCGCGCTACGCAAAGAAGCACCGGAACTAGCGCCGCGCCTCCGTGTGCGCAATTACGCGCATCTGGGCGCCGTGCCGCGCGGCGCCCTGTATAGTGCGGGCCGACGGCTGGATTTTACGAGGACGTCTGCCTGCCAACCTTCCCGCTCTGCCTGCCAGGGCCAGGCCGGGCCGCCGGGCGAGCGTCGCGAAGCGCGGAGCGGCGGAGGCGGGCGGAGGTGTCACGACGAGGGGGACAATGCACTGTGGGTCAGAAGACCGTTGAGGCGGTCGAAATTCTACACGCGTTTTGAGCTCCAGAGTCGCTAAATGGGACTCGAATCGAACCTGTGACCCCACCAATAGATTGCTCTCCAAACGACAAATTCATTGTTGGGGTCACACGTTTGTTTCGTGTCCTATTTAGCGACGCTGGACCTCAAAACGTGTCCGGGATTTTGGCCGCCCCAACGGTCCTCTGACCCACTGTGCTCCGACTGTGTGTGATGTGTGCGGGAGGCAAATCACCGCTTTGGTTTCCACCCCCTGGCCGTTGCCTCGCGGTGAGTGGACGCGGACCCCGCGGCCGCGAGTCCACGTCCACGGCCGTGTTCGTGTGAACATCCTCGGCCTCGGCGGCGGCCCCGGTGTAAGGTGATAGATCCACCCTCTCGGCCTCGCGCCCCTCTCGGAGGCCCCGCGGGTGCGACAGAGACGGGGCGTCGGAAACGCGCACTCTAAATGTCTTACGGTGAAACGCTGCACCAACATATTATGATGCAGATTTTCTCCATAATACAAGGAAAATTCCGCAAAACATCTATAAGGTACAAAGAATATTCAAAGGTATGTTACAAAGGCAGCTGCACCACCATATTATAGAGAATTTTCTCCATAGTATGGAGAATCTTCACTATTTAGGGGGCGCTGGGGGGCGCTCCAAAGACATACTCACGTTCCGCGTGGTAATTTTCGCAGTTTAACGAGGTCAGCGATGGGGTGCGCCCTGTAGTACAGGCGGGGCCGGCCGGGGCGGGCGCGTCGCGCGGCGCGGACTGGGGCGAAAAATTGTGAAGCGGGCGAGAAGCTATGGACAGAAAAGTTAAGCTCCCCCCGCTTCCCTAGCGCACTTCCCCGGGCCGCGAGCCGGCCTACGGAGTTGGCTGGGCAAACTTGGGCACGCTCACCGTGAGGGATGGGCCGATGGGGTACGGCACGCCGCGCAGTGGGCCAGAAGACCGTTGAGGCGGCAAGGCCAAGATCTATACGCGTTTTGAGCTCCAGAGTCGCTGAATGGTACTCGAATCGACCTTTTCACCCCACCAAGGGATTGCCCTCCGACCGAGGAATCCATTGGTGGGCTCACACGTTTGATTCGAGTCCCATCAAGCGACTCTGGAGCTCAAAACGCGTCTAGAATTTTGACCGCCTCGACGGTCTTCTGACCCACTGTGCGCCGCCGCCGGGGCGTGGGGTCGGGGAATTGCTTTCGTAAGAACACAAAAGCGCCGGGCTATCGGATGAAGCGTGTATATACCGTTGGGAAGTTTGGCGCTCATCCCATCATAGGCGGGAACCGGGAGGAACCGGCCGAAAACTGGTGGAACTACAACTATACCGAACAAGTTAATCATGTTTTGTGTTTTCTGTTGCAGCGTGCAACTGCAACGGCCACGCGCGCAAGTGCCGCTTCAACATGGAGCTGTGGAAGCTGTCGGGCCGCGTGTCCGGCGGCGTGTGCCTCAAGTGCCGCCACTTCACGGCGGGCCGCCACTGCCACTACTGCCGCGAGGGCTACTACCGCGACGCCAGCAAGCCCATCACGCACCGAAAGGCCTGCAAACGTGAGTATCGGGGCCGCAGCAACACTCTTCACACTGAATTATTTTGCACGCTGTCTCACACGACTTTCGACATGCGAACTTTTGCGTGCAAATTTGTACGCAGAATCGCACAAATTCGTGCGAAATTTCGTACAAACGGAAAGCACGTATGCGCAATATTGTGTTAGGGCACGGCACGCAAAGAAAGTTAGTGTGTTATTCAACAATCTGACGTCATGCTCGTATTAAAATTCTGTCACATTCGTTCGTGTGTTGATCCACGCGCAAATGAATGGGGAATGTGGAAACCAACAAACATTTTTTCGACCCTACCAAACGCGAAGTTTTCCTGTTTTCATTACTTCGACGGTATCACTAGGCGGCGAGGCGCGGAGCAGAGGCCGCCCTGGCTGGAGTGGACGGCTTGGCGGGGCTGGCGGGACTGGCGGGACTGGCGGGGCTGGCGGGGCTGGCGGGGCTGGCGGGGCTGGCGGGGCTGGCGGGGCTGGCGGGGCTGGCGGGGCTGGCGGGGCTGGCGGGGCTGGCGGGGCTGGCGGGGCTGGCGGGGTCGGCGGACAGCAACGCAAAGCCCGCGCCGCCCTTGAATGGGGCCCGTTGCCATTTTGCGACAGGAATATTCGCGCCGCTGGCGACGGTAAGGGCCGGCAGGCACTAGCGCGGCTCAAGGGGCGCGACGAGGAGGGGCGGGCACAGTGGGCCAGAAGACCGGCGCAGGCCGCAGGCGGCCGAAATTCTACACGCGTTTAGAGCTCCAGAGGCGCTGAACGCAGGACTCGAAGCGAACGCGTGACCCCTTTAATGGATTTCTCGTTTGGAGAACAGTCCATTGGTGGGGTCACACGCTCGGTTTGAGTGCAATCTATCGACTGTGGAGCGCAAAACCAGCCCGGTATTTTGATCACTGCCTGAACCGATCTTCTGGCCCACTGTGGGGCGGGGCGGTGCCAGGCAGCTGAGTGCGGCAGGCTGGATTTTGACTTTGGCGCGCGCTACCAGTCCCGCGGCTCGCGTCCCCCACCCCCACCCCTCACCCCCCACCCCTCACCCTTCACCCTTACCTTCAGCACGGCGTGGGCATCAAGGGTCCGAGAGTCCAAGGGCCCGAGGACCCGCAAGGACCCCGATGACAACGGTGTGAGAGCAGCACTCAATGGGGGGCGCTCAAGAGAATAGGCCGCGACACCGCAGCCCCGCCACCCCTGGCCTGCCCACCCTGGCCTGCCCACCCTGGCCTGCCCACCCTGGCCTGCCCACCCTGGCCTGCCCACCCTGGCCGCCCCACAGCCTGGACAGTCTGGACCTCAAGGCCCGCAAGGGGGGCGGTCACTCGAGGGAGGCGAGCCGCATGGCCGCACCCCGCGTCCCGCACCCCGCGTCCCGCACCCCGGCGTCCCGCACCCCGGCGTCCCGCACCCCGGCGTCCCGCACCCCGGCGTCCCGCACCCCGGCGTCCCGCACCCCGCGTCCCGTACCCGCCGCGTCCCGCACCCAGCGTCCCGGCGGCGGACCTTTGCGCAGCTGGGCCTGCAGCACCGCGGTCGGTCGAGACCTATGGGGGCATCACCAAGATCCAAAGTGCACAAAACTTTTTTGATTTTTTTATATTTTTCACCTCAATGAGTACAATTGCCTAACTTACAGGGGTTTTTGAAGTCTTATTGAAGTCTTAAGTGTGATACACGAAAGGATGTGAGCTTTTAACTTACTTTGAAAAGCAAATTAAGAACGTGTGACCCCACCTGGATTGCGCTCCGAACGAGGAATCCATTAGTGGGGGGTCACACATTCGGTTCGAGTCCTGTTTAGCGACTCTGAAGCTCAAAGCGCGTCTTGAGTTTTGGCCGCCTGCGCCGGTCTCCTGGCCCACTGTAAGCCTGGTCGTCGCCTTCCCGCTTTTCCCGGTCCGGTGCTAACCACACCGGAGCAGCAGGCGAGCACCCGGAGAGCGAATTGCTCCAAACAGAATCTGTAAATTTGCACTAATTTTCATTGCCGTCAGGAGGAACGACCCTGGTTACCCCTCCCCTTGTTTGCGTCCCCGAGCGGGCGGGGTGTGGTGGGGCGTGGCGGGGCGTGGCGGGGCGTGGCGGGGCGTGGTGGGGCGTGGCGGGGCGTGGCGGGGTCTTATCGCACCCCGAAGGTGACGAGAATTCAGGAAATTAGTTTAACGCCCCAGCCAAGGACAGTTGCTTGGCCTGGCGGGCCACCCCGTCCGATGGCCGCGCTGTCCGAGGGGTTGCCTGCACTCGACTCCCCCCCCCCCTTTTCCCACTCCGAGCGTGCGCGCTGTGCGCCGCTCATTAGATTTTTACAAACATGTTGGCCCGGCTTTCCGCCACCGCGCGCCTCCAACGTTCTCTTTCCCCTTTTGCCATTTTTTTAAATTTATTTATTTTTCCTTTTTTTCCACCCATGCTGGGTGCAAGCAAGCGACCCGACCCCGGCGCTTGCCGCTCGGGTCAGCAGCACGGCGCGGGGGAGGGGGAGGGGAGGGAGGGGGAGGGGAGGGAGAGTGGACGAGAGAGATGTAAATAATTCCGGTGCACGCGACTAAAGAGGGGCATGTCGAGCCCTGTCCCTAATTACCGGCTCAAAGTCGGGGGCTGCTGCCTGCGTCCCTCTATCCCCCGAACGCGTCGCGACGTTGGCGCGCCGCCCGCGGACAAAGGTGTCGCGCCAACAAGCGCAGGGCCTTGAGTCCTGGCGTCCTGGAATCCTGGCGTCCTGAAGTCCTGGAGTCCTGGAGTCCAGGAGCTTGACTTCCTGACGTCCTGGTGTCCTTGGAGTCCTTGAGCACACTCTCAAAACCTTACAACCTATTTTAGGCCTTACAATACGAAAAGGAGTATCATATGTCGTCAGGACAAAGTATTTTTAGCATACACTCTCAGACTCGTACTGAGTTATTCTTCAATAACGTGTTGAATTTTGTGCACATTAATGAGCATATTAACATTTTAATTTGTTTTATAAACTATTTTGTCAATATCATATTGACAATTATGTTGAGCTTCTTAACGAAATCCTATTAATGTGCACAAACATTAATGAAAATTAACAAAATGTCCGTTGAAGATGAGAGTGTACACATGAGTTTAC
Organism: Stenchaetothrips biformis; assembly: GCA_030522485.1. NCBI lineage: Eukaryota > Metazoa > Arthropoda > Insecta > Thysanoptera > Thripidae > Stenchaetothrips > Stenchaetothrips biformis. Next base: position 23,991,593 of record CM060086.1, on the reverse strand, counting down.
AAAGAAAATACTTTGTAACTTACAAACCTTTTTGTTTTTCGTATAGCAAAGTAAATAGTTGGTACCTTACTCATAAATACAGTGCAATTACACCGCGATGCTGCTGCCAAGTGGTGCACTCGGAGCGACGCTGCCTGTCGCGCAGGGCTGCGCAGGGCAGGCTCGCTTGCAGCCCAGGACGCACACGCACCCTATCTCGGCACTGTGCACGGCGCCAGGCTGCAGCCCCAGGAGCGCGTTGATGAAAGGGCAGTGCGATTGTCTTATCTGGCGGCGAGGGCCGAGGCGGCACTGGTGCTCGCTAATTGGGGTGAGGGCGGGAGGGGTGGGGGGGACGGAGGCGCACAGTGGGCCAGAGGACCGTTGAGGCGGCCGTAATCCTAGACGCGTTTTGAGCTCCAGAGTTGCTAAATGGCTCTCGTATCGAACGAGTGACCCCACCAATGGATTCCTCGCTCGGATAGCAATCCATTGGTGGGGTCAGACGTTCGATACGAGTCCCATTTAGCGACTCTGAAGCTGAAAACGCGTCAGGAATTTTGACCACCTCAACGGTCTTCTGACCCACTGTGAGGCGTCCGCGACCCCGCTCTGCAGCCTGCACTCCCGACTTCCGACTTCCGGCGGACCTGTTCCGGTCGGGGCACCGCGCACCAGCCGCACCAGCCGCACCAGCCACCCAGGCACTCCGAGCATCGAGGGTGCTCCGGCCCGGAAAGCACCCGCCCACCAACACACATGCAAGCGCACCCCCTTCTCTCTCTCTCTCTCTCTCTCTCTCTCTCTCTCTCTCTCTCTCTCTCTCTCTCTCTCTCTCTCTCTCTCTCTCTCTCTCTCTCTCTCTCTCTCTCTCTCTCTCTCTCTCTCTTTCTCTCACTCACTCACTCACACACACACACACGTGGGCTGCTGCCGCGGGCGACGCGAGACGAAGCGCGGCGCTGATAGAGCCATGCCGCCGATGACGACGCTCCCGCAACGACCACCCCGTCAGCGGCGAGGGCCTCGACGGCCACCTCAGCAGTCCGGCCGGTCGGTCCGGCGGTGCGGCCCGCCTGGCTTGCCCTGGCTTGGCCTGGCTGCTGGCTGCTGCTGGCGGCGGCGCCGAGTGTCCGGAACGACGCGCCATCTTACGCCATCCTTCTGCTGGGCTGGGCGCTCGGCGCGGCCGGTGCACCGCTCTGGCAAATTGCAAATGGCGGCTGTGCAGCTGTAACGCCGCCGTTAAGGGCGGGGCGGGGCGTGGCGGGGCGTGGCGGGGCGTGGCGGGGCGTGGCGGGGCGTGGCGGGGTGGTCCGCAGCAGCACGCCTCCTCAACGGCCCGCCGGCCTCGCGCACCGCCGCGCTCCGTAACTCCATGAAGCGCCGCCGCCACCGGCTGCCCTTGCTGCTTTGAGGGCGCGGTGACGGCGCCCCTCCGTCTCCGAGTCTCCGACCTGAGGAAGCCTTCTGCAAATAATGCGACTATTCACCCGATGCCGCGATACCGCCAGCGCCAGTCGTCGGCAGGGGCGCTGCGGCCGGCCTCGGCCACGCCGCCAGCCACCTCGCCACAGCATCGGCATTGTTGGAGCCGTCGGCGCGCTACCGGGGTCTTCTTTCCCTCCACCCGCCCCGTGGAAATACTCCCCGGCACACACAACACAATATGCTGTTTGCTGTTATCTCAGGCGAGGCGGGGCGGGGTGTGCATGGCCGCAGCGGGGCGGCCAGAGGGCTGGCCAAGGAAAATGAAACACAGAACAATGCTGTGCCGTCAGGAGCCTCTCTCTCTCTCTCTCTCTCTCTCTCTCTCTCTCTCTCTCTCTCTCTCTCTCTCTCTCTCTCTCTCTCTCTCTCTCTCTCTCTCTCTCTGTCTCTCTCCCTCTCTCTCTCTCTCTCTCTCTCTCTCTCTGTCTCTCTCTCTCTGTCTGTCTAAACCCCCGCTCCGCATTGTCTTTCTCTCCTCTCGCTTCGCACTTCGCGTCGCCTGGAAGGCAGGCAGCAAGGTGGTCACTGCCGTGTCCATCCAACAGGCAAAACTTGACTTGACTTGACAGGCCTCACATGTGTTTCAATTCATCGTGTTTCATTCTGGTGTCAAAGGGACCCTTGACCCTTTTGGAAGCTCGCGAGGCCGGTGGCGACGAATCGAACCGACATTCGTTGTTGCTGAATCCTTTCCGTCTGCGCGCCCCTCCCAGTGAGTTGCTGCTGGCCGCACGCCACACGCCCCAACGGCACAGCCGAAAGGAACAGCGATAAACCCGAACATTCCTTCCGACCGCGGGGCCGTCATAATTTGGATCGTCTTCTGGACCGTCTCGGTCTTCGACGCGCGGATGTCATATTTTCTCCCCCGCCCCTCCCGGGCCCCTCCCGGGGGACAGGCCGCAGCACAACAAGTAGAAACCAGACGCGGATGAAGAGCCTCCGAAAGCAGTGCATATGCGCCGTCAAAGTGTCGTTCGGGGCGTCGGTGCTCGTAACGTTTCGGGACGCGACTGCACCTAGGAATGCCGCCATGCCTCGCGTTGGGTGGAAAGAGCGAGTGGGGACTGGGGTCCGCATGGACGGGCCAACGCCTTGCCCTGCGCCGCTCAAACCGCGTCCAGAGTTCTGGCCGCCTCCATCGGCGGTCCTCTGGCCCACTGTGACGCGGCGGTGCCCGTCCCCGCGTGCCCCGTCCGTCCCGTTCCCAGACACGACGCGGCGCGTCACAATTCCTAATTTATCGGTTTGCGGCTTTGCGCTGATCTGGCCTGGGCGACACTGAGGCCGCGCTGTTTACGAGGGTCTTGTGGGCGACACGCCGCCTGACCGCAGAGAGCGCCGCAATGGCCGCAGCCCGCCTCCGCCATTGGCCTCCGCGTCGGGGCGTCGAGGGTTCGCGGCCTTTACGATGCCCCGTCGCGACACTGTCGCGGCCACCGGCAGGCAGGACCCCAGCAGAAAACGCGTTAATTTGGAGTGGCGGGCCGCGGGGCGCGTGGGAGGGGAGCCCCAGGGGGCGCGACGACGCTCGTTTCGGCCCGCTTCCGGAGGGCAGGGCGTCGCACAGAGGGTCAGAAGACCGTTGAGACGGCCAAACTTCTAGACGCGTTTAGAGCTCCTGAGTCGCTAAATGGGACTCGAAGCGCGACCGTGTGACCCCACCAATGGATTGCTCTCCGAACGAGGAATCCATCGATGGGGTCACACGTCCGATTCGAGTCCCATGTAGCGACTATAGAGCTCAAAACGTGTCTGGGATTTTGGCCGCCTCAACGGTCTTCTGGCCCACTGTGCGTTGCAGGGTCGGCGAGCCGGCGGGCGGCGGGCGGTAAACAAGTGGCGCTACGCTACGCTGCCGCGCGCCGACAAGTTGTGCCATTCAATATACCGGCGTGGCAAGGCGGGGCCGGTCCCTCCCATGGGGGACATGAGGCGGCGCGGGCAACACTACCACTCGGTACAAGGTGACGGTGTGGTTCGACGCCCTGCTCGGTTGCTTTGAACATCTTATCGCAAAGGGGGAAGGGTCTTGTATCGCACGGCCGAGGCCACACAAGGGCCGGCCCTGTGTCCGACCAGTGATCCTCGCTTTGCCAACACAAGGCGAGGGCTCCAAGGGCGGCTGGATCTCCACGAGCTCGCCGCGTTACCGTCCCTTGTCCCCTTGTCGCTCCCACGGGGATCGAAACCGGCAAGAAAATCGCGGTGCTCGTGTCCCGGTAGTACGGAAGGACGTACGTACACTGCCCGCACGCCGCGCCGTGCTTCGCCAGAAATGCACCGGAAGGCCGGCGGACAAAACTGTAGACGCGTGTTGGGCTCTAGAGCCGCTGAATTGGACTCGAACCGAACGTGTGACCCCACCAATGGATTGCTCGCCGAACGAGGATTCCATTGGTGGGGTCACACGTTCGGTTCGAGTTCGATTTAGCTACTCTGGAGCTCGAAACACGTATGCAGTTTTGTCCGCCTGCGCCGGTCTTCTGGTCCACTGTGGGCTGGGCTGGGGTTTGCTGGCTTGCTGCTCGTCGCATAAATTCAGCCGCTAATCCGCCCCCGCGCGCTCGGTGGCGCGGCGGCTCGGCCCGTCCAAGATGCCGCCGCAAACGTCGTTTGTAAATTACGCCGGAGCGGTCGTCGCCGTGCCGGCGGAAGACGCAAAGGACTGCGCTGGAGCAGCCGTACAGTGGACCAGAAGACCTCTCAGCGGCGGCCAAAGCTCTACACGCGTTTTGAGCTCCAGAGTCGCTAAATGGGACTTGAACCGAACGTGTGACCCCACCAAAGGATTGCTCTCCGAACGAGGAATCCATTGGTATGGGGTCACACGTTCGGTTCGAGTCCCGGTTAGCGACTCTGGAGCTCAAAAAGTGTAGAGTTTTGGCCGCCCGAGCGGTCTTCTGGCCCACTGTGAGCCGCCCCGCCGCCTGCCGCCGCGCTGCCGAGCCCCCCAGAGGGCCGCGGCTGCTGAGCTGGCTCTGCACGCCATGCAGCATCTCGAGGCACTTGACGTTGGCAGGACGGACGGGACGGACCTCGGCCTCAAGGGCTCGCCGAGGGGCGCGCCCTGCCCTCCCCGTGTGTTGCCGGCCACGGCGCACAGTGGGCCAGAAGACCGGTCGAGGTGGCCAAAATCCCGGAGGGACACGTTTTGAGCTCGGAGTCGCTAAATAGAACTCGAGTCGAGCGTGTGACCCCACCAATGGGGATCGCTCTCCGAACGAGGGGGGTCACACGTTCGATTCGAGTCTCATTTAGCGACTCTGGAGCCCCGAACGCGTCCTGAGTTTTGGCCACCTCCATCTGTCTTCTGACCCACTGTGCGGCGTCCGGCCCTGAGGGAGCGCTTGGTGGCCGAGCAGCCCCAGCCGCTTTGAATACATGCGAGTCACGACCCTGGGTCCTGGGGGCCGAAACGCGGCCGTGGATGGCTGCGATTGGCGCGACGAGGCTCGCGCCCTCTTCCTCGCCGGCCGAGGGGGCACGCCGAGACGCACGGCCCCACGGGGCCCCGCGAGGGGCTCGTCAAAGGCAGCGCGGCGCCCTCTCGCTGACCAGGCACTGCCACCTCCTCGACTTGGCAGGCACCAGCCCGCCCCGGGCAAAGGGCCGAAGAGATTCCCTTTGGCCGTCTCTCTCTCTCTCCCTCTCTCTCTCTCTCTCTCTCTCTCTCTCTCTCTCTCTCTCTCTCTCTCTCTCTCTCTCTCTCTCTCTCTCTCTCTCTCTCTCTCTCTCTCTCTCTCTCTCTCTGTGTGCTCTCCCTGCGTATCGGCTTCCCCTCCGCGTACAGGCAACACGAGACGCCACCTGATTGCGTCACTCTTTTTGTCGCATCTCTGCCTCGTTTCGCGACGCATGGATCGCGACCCTCTGGAATAATACCGACTTCGATCTCGGATGACTTTTCGGTGTTGATTGCGTTGCGGAGGGATCGGCTTTGGATTTCGGTGTACGTTTTAATGGACGTGCGATGTGGTTGGTGGCTCGAGCTGGTATGGTTTGTGGTTGGAAGTTGCCTTGGTTTCCTCGCTGCCTCCAGCTGGGTCTGTCCGCCTTGGTGCCGTCGGCGGGCCTGGGGCCCGGGATCACTGGGTTAGCGTGCCAGGCTGCCGTGCCCCGTCGCTGGTCCCGCACGAATACACGTGTTATGGCGCCACCCTGTACGTCAGCCGGAAGCCCACACAAGCCAGGCAGCCAGGCACACGCCCAGTGACAGGGGCTACAGTATACGCGGATTTATGACGGGGAAGGTGTGGTAATCCCTGTGGCACACGCGCTCACACACACACACGTACACACACACGCCGAGGCGCCTCACTGTCAGCTCCGTTCGTAAAACAGCGGGGCAGTCTTTGACCCCTATCCGCAGGACCGTGGTGATCGTGACCCCCCCCCCCATCGGCCTGGAACGTTACGTGGTTTAGTGGACGCCCCTCCTTTCCCCCTTCACCCATTCTACGCTGTCAATCGCGGCGGCGTCGCGCAGCTGCGGGCTTTATAGAGCCCGACGTGGCCGGGCGTGCCTGGCGCATCGCGTGATTTACTGCGTACAGTCGCGCACAGCAAACGACAGTTCGATCCCACCGATCAAGCGCAGGCAGGCAGGAAATGTGGCGCGCGTTGTTTTCGAGCAACAGTTTGCGCGCGGGCCGCGCGAGCCAGGCACCCTGCGCGGCAGGCGGCGGCAGGCCTCCCGTCCCGGACATCGTCGCTCTGTCTCTCTCGCACTCGTGGGGCGTTCCGTCTAGGAGGGAGGGAGGGAGAGAGAGAGAGAGAGAGAGAGAGAGAGAGAGAGAGAGAGAGAGAGAGAGAGAGAGAGAGAGAGAGAGAGAGAGAGAGAGAGAGAGAGAGAGAAGAGCGCCTTGCGGAATCGGGCGGGTAGACGGGGGCCCAGGCCCAGGCTGCTTTGGTCCGGCAATGCAACGCTGATAGGATCATCTGGTCCGGCCCGTTTTCACGGGCTTGGTCACTGGTTGTCGCACAATGGGTCAGAGGACCGTTGAGACGGCCAAAATTCTAGACGCGTTCTGAGCTCCAGAGTCGCCACGTGGCACTCGAATCGAACGTGTGAACCCCACCAATGAATTGCTCTCCACGCGTTTCATTTTCGAGTCCCATTTTAGCGACCGTGGAGCTCAAACCGTGTCCGGGATCCTGGCCGCCTCAACGGTCTTCTGACCCACCGTGTGTCGGCCACCCCGTTCCGGGTCGCCCCGCCTCTCTCCCCAAGCGTCCCCAAGGTGCTGCGGTGGTCCAAAATGGGTGCCAAAGTGCGCGGCCCATGAGGGAAGGGGAAGGGGGTGTACGGCGGTGACCTCAAAAGCCTCGGCACTTGGAATGCATTGCGAATACAAGTTGGCCAGCTCCTGGCTCGGTCGCCGCCGGAGCGGAGCGGGAGAGGTCCAGGACAACAGCTGCCATTGTTGAATCATGCAGCGGAGGGCTGGCCGGGACGCTGCATTGTTACTCGCATGAAGCGTGCAGGCGTCTCTGCTTCACGGCCACGCCACGGCTACCCTGAGAGACCTGTTTGACATCGGGGACGAAAACTTATGTCTCCCAGATCAAAGTGGGTTTGGGTTCCAGGCATCAAAAATTTCCGTTTCAGCGTTTAATAGTTGAAATGCCTGGAGCCCAAACTTCAGTGCCTTTGTTAAGGTTGGATAAACGAAACACATTTTGATCCCGAAGGCAAAAGTTTTGGTTCCTGAACAAGACCTCTCAGTGCACGCCTCGCCCCGGCGCACAGTGGACCAGAAGACCGGCACAGGCGGCCAAAACTCTAGACGCGTTTTGAGTTCCACAGTCGCTAAATGGGACTCGAACCGAACGTGTGGTCGCCTGCGCCGGTCTTATGGCCCACTGTGCGGCGTATGCACGCAGGTGGCGGCGGCGGCGTCCCCTGAAGCCCTGAATGTCACTGCTTTAATTCATCTCGCGCCTTCTCCTCGTCACGCTTTCTTTTTTCTGCTGCTTTTTCGTCGTCGGACGGGCGGGAGCGCACCAGCACGGCAGTGCGCGGCGGCGGCGGCGGCGGTGCGGCTGCTGCTGGCTGTTTCGAGAAAAATTTTGACACGGCGAATCCCGGGAATGCCGAGTGGGCCTGCTGCCAGGGATTGCCAGCTTGCAAGACCGCATGGATATTTGGCCGTGTGGTCACGTCTCGGCCCGGCCCGCCCGGCCAGCCCGGCCCGCCCGGCCCGCCAGCAGAGGTGTCAGAAACTCTCGCCCGCCTCGCCACGCAGACAGACGGGACAGGAAATAAAATAAAGAAAACATTGCGAGTGTGTGCGTGTGTGTGTGAGTGTGTGTGTGTGTGTGTGTGCGTGTGTGTGTGTGAGTGTGTGTGTCATGTGGGTCCGTGCGGGGACATGACGTTCGCGACGGCCGAGAGGAAAAAAAATGGTCGGGGGGAGGGGGCAGGGGTAACTGGACCCGGCGCAGCGGCGCAGGACGCGCGTCGATTAGTCTCGTTCGCGGAGGTGCGCGCACAGTGGGTCAGAAGACAGTTGAGGCGGCGAAAAGTGTAGACGCGTCTTGAGCTCCAGAGTCGCCGAATGATGGGACTCGAATCGAACGCGTGACTCCACCTGTGGATTCCTATTCCTCGTTCGGAGGTCAGGTCACACTTTCGATTTGAGTCCCGTTTAGCGACTCTGGAGCTCAAAACGCGTCCGGGATCAGGCGCGGATACAGGGGGGGCAAAGGGGTCCCCCCCCCCCATGGCACCTAGATAGCCGCCTGAAAGGTAGGCAAAAAGTGCTATTTGCCCCTTAAGTAGGCAAAAAGTGCTGCTTTGCCGCCCCCCCCCCCAAAGGCCGCCTCTGGATCCACCACTGTCCGGGATTTTGGCCACCTCAACGGTCTTCTGGCCCACTGTGGTGCGTTCTTCTCTTACCGTGTTGGTCTGCTTGGCGTCGTGGCGGGCCGCGTGGGCAGGAGCCCCTGTGGCTGCGGCAGCCAGGCAGTCCCGCGTGGGCAGGAGCCCCTGTGGCTGCGGCAGCCAGGCAGTCCCGCGTGGGCAGGAGCCCCTGTGGCTGCGGCAGCCAGGCAGTCCCGCGTGGGCAGGAGCCCCTGTGGCTGCGGCAGCCAGGCAGTCCCGCGTGGGCAGGAGCCCCTGTGGCTGCGGCAGCCAGGCAGTCCCGCGTGGGCAGGAGCCCCTGTGGCTGCGGCAGCCAGGCAGTCCCGCGTGGGCAGGAGCCCCTGTGGCTGCGGCAGCCAGGCAGTCCCGCGTGGGCAGGAGCCCCTGTGGCTGCGGCAGCCAGGCAGTCCCGCGTGGGCAGGAGCCCCTGTGGCTGCGGCAGCCAGGCAGTCCCGCGTGGGCAGGAGCCCCTGTGGCTGCGGCAGCCAGGCAGTCCCGCGTGGGCAGGAGCCCCTGTGGCTGCGGCAGCCAGGCAGTCCCGCGTGGGCAGGAGCCCCTGTGGCTGCGGCAGCCAGGCAGTCCCGCGTGGGCAGGAGCCCCTGTGGCTGCGGCAGCCAGGCAGTCCCGCGCGGCGCGGCTGCCTGCGGGTCTGCTTGCTTCGCAGGGGGCCGTGGTGGCCGGCATGCTATTGCTATTGCTGGCACAATGATCGTGTGCCTTTCCGGGTCCGACCGCCTACACCGGTGTCCACCAGCTCGTGACGGGTTGTCCTTACTTAAAGGAGTGGTTCATCTCGGGAGACCGGGAACGCAGCCCCCACAGAATCTGATTTGTACCTTCTAGTGACAGCAGTCTCGCGCTCCCTGCACAACGGATGCGATCGGAGCTGGAGGAAGACATCGTTAACGACGAGCCCGCAGCGTGGCATAGCGGGTGGTATTGGTACCGGACAAGCAATTTCCGCCACCTTCGGCGGTCCGGTGCGGACGAGACAGGCCCACTGGGCCCAGTGCACCGTGCGCCAGCCTGAACGGCCCGTCGGAACGGAAACGGATGACTAGAGCGTTCACTGCCTGAGCCACGCTGACAGCCACAGCGAAATGCACTGGGAAACAGTATACATTCATTTTCGACCAATGTGTAAAATCGTACTCGGTATTGTTCTTGGTATTCACTATAAACTTACTCATACAGTATGTTTTCTCTGCACGAAACTCGTGAGTGATGCCCTCGCATAGGGCACCACTGTCGAAAGGGTTAACTTCAGCCTACACTTGGCAACCTGTTCTCGAGACCAGAGTCCAGATATTGCGTACTTGGGCGTAGCCTGAGGTTAGCAACCCTTCGAACACATCGGGGGAGTTTGAACCTGCTTCGGTGTGGCAACACTGACGACGTGGTGGTGGGCGTGCGGCGGCGGCCCGCCCTATCGCGCCCCCGCTGTGATATCTCAGGGCGTCTTTATTTGCCAGGACCGCCCTCCCTCTATCCCTCCCGCCTCTCTCTCTCTCTCTCTCTCTCTCTCTCTCTCTCTCTCTCTCTCTCTCTCTCTCTCTCTCTCTCTCTCTCTCTCTCTCTCTCTCTCTCCCTCTCTCTCTCTCTCCCTCTCCCTCTCCCTCTTCCCGGAAGCGGGCCTGGAGGCGGCCGGCCGCGGGGCGCGAGGCGTGCGCCAGGAATTTGCATTTTGATTTTACGGCCAGCCATTCGGAGGCAGCTCGAAAATCGAAGGCAGCGCTCGGGATGCTTGGGCCTTCGGGCTTGGGCCTTTGGGCCGATGGTCGGTCTGCCCGGTGCAGGGTTGAGATGGGGGATGGACGCTGGCTCGGCCGACGCTGGCGCGGCCTGAACGTTCCTAATATCAACTGCCCCTGAACGACGGGGCCTGAATCGGCAGAGGATCATGCCTGGTCTTCATGTTGATACGAAAGCACTGCCGATACACCACGCTGCGGGGCACAGTGGGTCAGAAAACCGTTGAGGCGACCAAAATTCTAGACGCGTTTTGAGCTCCAGAGTCGCTATATGGGACTCGAATCGAACGTGTGACTCCACCAATGGATTCCTCGTTTGGAGAGCATTCTATAGATCGGGTCTCACGTTCGATTCGAGTCCCATTTAGCGACTGTGGAGCTCAATACGCGTCCGGAATTTTGGCCGCCTCAACGGTCTTCTGACCCACTGTGCTGCGGGGGCTCCATCTCAGGCACTGCATCATCAGCCTCCCCGTCTGAACCTTTCCTGACCCGCCTTGGCCCGGCGCGCCGCCGCGTGTCCCTCTGGCCTTCTACCGTGTAGTTAGATAACCCCTGAATAATTATGGCCCTAAACGACCTCGGGGCGGGGCCGGGCCGGGGCTGGGGCGGGGTCGCGCTGCTGTATCCACACCCGGCGATTCCTTTGGCGCGTCCCGCTCTCATCCACTTACAGAGGGGTGACTGCGCCAGTTCCCACGAACCGGCGCCGCTACCCCACGGATCTTCCGCAGTCACGGGGTATCGCCGTCTGTTGCTCTACTCATGTTGTTGTTGTTGTTTGTTGCAGCGTGCGACTGCCACCCGATCGGCGCCTCGGGCAAGACGTGCAACCAGACGAGCGGGCAGTGCCCCTGCAAGGACGGCGTGACCGGCACCACCTGCAACCGCTGCGCCAGGGGCTACCAGCAGAGCCGCTCGCACATCGCGCCCTGCGTCAGTCAGTATCGCCCGGCCAGCCCGTCCAATCTAACTCCTTAAAAATGGAAATTTTAAAAAAATGAAAAATAGTTTTGTCGGAGCATGAGGTCAAAAAGGCATTCTTTGCAGGGATCCCCAAGGTGTCCGTGATCCAGGCCGAGGCCGCCGCCGTGGACGAGGACGAGGAGGAGGCCACCAGCGAGGAGACGGCCTCAGGTCAGTCAACACCTGTCTAGACAGGAAGTAGGGTCGTCACCTCGGTCGTCACCGCCCCAAACCAAACCACAAAAATTGAACGACGGGTCCTTTTTCTCTTCTCCGCTCGCCACCAGGTAGTACAGTCGCTCTCAGCTTTCCCCACCATGTGCCTGAGGGCCTGGGCTGCGCGCGAAGGCGCACGATGCTGAATTACGAATGTAATAAAATTAATGTTTTCGCTAATGAGCGGATTAGGTAGTCATCATGGGTTGTGAAGTCTCATATGTGTGTGTGTGTGTGTGTGTGTGTGTGTGTGTGTGTTTTTAGGGGAGGGGTCGTAGTTTTGACATGCCCGAGATAAAGTGACATTTTCTCTCCTGTTTTTTGTTTGTCGTTTTCTTCTAGCCGGCGTCGGTTTGTATCGCCGAGGGGTGCAGACCGCCGACTGGCCCACCCCCTTAGAGAAGGGGAGAGAGAGAGAGAGAGATAGAGAGAGAGAGAGAGAGAGAGAGAGAGAGAGAGAGAGAGAGAGAGAGAGAGAGAGAGAGAGAGAGAGAGAGAGAGAGAGAGAGAGAGAGAGAGACAGACAGAAAAGAAAGAGGGAGGAGCAAACGGGGAAGAAAGGAAATTAGTTGATTCTGCTCCTTATCCCACCACACCACCGCCAGAGGCACGTTCCGAACGACCGCGGTCAAACACACACAAACAGTCGCACGGCCGTGCGCACACGCGAAAACAGACACAGACACACGCACACACACACACGCTCCCTACAAGGCCAGCCCTGCGATCACGTCGTAATGAGCGTTACGTACTTCCGCCCGGTCCATGTTTCCCTTTTGATGTCGTTATATTTTTCCGGGCCATCGTCATGGCGCTGCGATGCGATGGCACGGCCCTGCCTCCCCGCCGTCTGGCTAGAAGTTCGCCGCGACATGCCTCCTTGTTTGTTATACGTCCTTCCTTTGATAGGATTTGGAACCTAGTTATGCTCCCTTTTCCTTTTTCTTTCACATTTTTTCCCCCGAAAACTCGTTGTCTTACCAACTGTTGTCCTCCGCCTTCCTCGCTTCTGTTGCTGTCGCTCGGCGGTGCACAGTGGGCCAGAAGACCGGTGGGGGTGGTCAAAATACCGGACGCGTTTTGGAGCTTTAGAGACGCTGAGTGGGATCCGAACCGAACGTGTTGGGCCCTCCAATGGATGGATTGCTCTCCGAACGAGGAATCCATCGATGGGGTCACACGTTTGATTCCAGTCCCATTAGCGACTCTGTAGCTCGAAACGTGTCCTTGATTTCGCCCGCCTCAACGGTCTTCTGACCCACTGTGCGGTGGCAGCATCCTGCTCCGCCACACCGGAAACGGGCAAGAAGTCGCTTTAGACTGCCGGGAAGAGCCTTGTCTCTGCGGGTATGGGCGAGCTGGGGCGTCGGACTGGCTAATCCCCGAGGCGTGGCGTGCTGCCCGAAAGAACTGGGGGCGCTTCGGGCTGAGCCAGCCAATAAGAGTTGTCTCCTCTCTCCACGGTGGGCCAGAAGACCAGCGCGAAACCAGTAAAAACGGCTAGACGCGGTTATGAGCTCCAGAGTCGCTGAATGGTACTTGAATTGAACGTGTGACCCCACCTATGGATTCCCTCGTTCGGAGAGCAATCCATTCTTGGGCTCACACGTTCGATTCGAATCCTATTTAGCGACTCTGGAGCTCAAAACGCGTCCGGAATTTTGACCGCCTCCACTGGTGGCCCACTGTGCTCTCCCTGCGAGGCTTTCTCAAAGAATGCACGCCACCTTCTCGCGTATTCCTCAATGGGCCCTGGCTGCTCGGAGCGGCCGCCGGTCAGGGCCGCTCCGCCGGCGCGCTGCTCTCGCCCCCGAGCACCCCGTCGTCGCCCTTGCCCCGCTGCCCCCGCTGCCCCCGCTGCCCCCCGCTGCCCCCCCGCTGCCCCCGCTGCCCCCGCTGCCCCCGCTGCCCCCGCTGCCCCCGCTGCCCCCGCGGTGGCGCGCGGTGCGGTCCTCGGCTGCAACACTCCGCAGCGCAGCGCTTGCTTCGAATCTTGTTTTACGTCACTTTTACGGCCAATTAAACGGCCTCGTCTTTAACGGCGAGGAGGCGTGGCAGCGCCGCGAACGCCGCGAACCTGGCAGCAGGCAGCCTCGCTGAACCTCGGGCTGCCTCCACTAGAACCCGGGCAGGCGCAGCGCGGCGCACGGTGGGCCAGCGAAGACCGGTGCAGGCGGTCAAAATCCCGGACGCGTTTTTAGCTGCAGAGTCGCTAAATGGGACTCGAATCGAACGTGTGACCCCACTAATGGATTCCTCGTTTGGAGAGCAATCCATTGGTGGGGTCACACGTTCGATTCGAGACCCACTTTAGCGACTCTGTAGCTCAAAACGCGTCTAGAATTTTGGCCGCCTCAACGGTCCTCTGACTCACTGTGGGACGCGCGTCAAAGACACGCTTCTATCTGCCGTCTCGCTCTCTCCCGCCGCCATCGCGAAGCTGCTCTCCCTCGCCTTGCCACGCTGCGCTCCCAAGCGCTCCCCCGTGCTGCTGCAGCATGCTGGTGCGTGCTTGTTTTCAAGTTTTCCCCGCTCACTTTTCTTCTCCTCTCGAAATAAGTTTTCTCTGCATTTTATTTATGCAGGGGGTTTTCAAAAGCAAGCCGACTCCGCCGTTGCCAGCGGTGTCACCGCCCGAAAGAGACTGTGCGTTGGTGAAGTTGCTCGCCGCGCCGAGCGACGGCGCTGCGCGCGCCACACGGCCGTTCCCTCGCGGCGTCAGTGTATACCTTGCCAGTTTAACTAGTATTGCCGTGTTTCGTGTGAAGCACCATTCAAAGTCGCACTGTATGAACTCATCGAAGCCATCTGCGTCATCACCCGCGTTATCAATACCTCTCAAATGCGAATGCTCTCATGGAGTCACATGAGATCATAACGCGCTCTGATTGGTCCAAGCAGTAGAAATTCTGAGAAATTCCCATGTTTGGCATGGTTGCGTGCTTGCCCGTTGCTCGTGATCTTTTAGCGAAACACGGCCCATGTTAGCGATGGCGGTTCTAGTCAGAGGGAGGCGTTCGCGACGTCGCTGCGCTTCCGCTGAATTTGACCCGCAGCACGGCGAGGTGCTGAGCGATGGGTCGGGGCGAGGATGGCGAGGGCCTCGACGGCCTCCACCGCGACAGAGACAGAGACCTACACGGCGTAGAAGCGCTGCTGCTTCCGTAAACCTCGATATAGCCCTCCATTCCCGGTAAATGGCTCTTCCCTCAACTTTTCCCCCTCTGATTATGATCCCTGCCCTTTGCCCCTCGCAGCGGCGGCCCTCTCGCCCTATTCGTACCTTCCGGCCTCGCGCAGGCCTCGTCGTGATGGCAACAAATCCAGTCCGATTTGTTTGCTCGTCTAGGCGACAAAAAAAAATGAGGGAGAGAAAAATGGGTGCCGGGCGCTGCTTTGACGCCGGGAGCTCCTCAGGGGCAGACGGCAGACAGTCTGCTTCTGCTGACCCGATCGGACCCCTTCGATCCCTTAGTTCCCCTTTCACTCGCTCTCGTTGTCGTCCCGCGCGGAAGAAGGCAGAGTTTAATCGAACAATCGCCCGGCTCGGCGACAGAATGCTGCGGTTTCATATTTTAATTGGTTTGGAAAAGATCTCGGGGCACAGATTAAACTCCTCCCTCTCTCTCTCTCTCTCTCTCTCTCTCTCTCTCTCTCTCTCTCTCTCTCTCTCTCTCTCTCTCTCTCTCTCTCTCTCTCTCTCTCTCTCTCTCTCTCTCTCTCTCTCTCTCTCTCTCTCTCTCTCTCTCTCTTACTCTCTTTCACTCTCCCTGTCACTCTCACTCTCACTCTCTCCCGCGTCGCGGAGGAGGCTGAATATTATTCCTATTAAATCGTGGCGGACATGCCGGGGCTTTCCGTTGGGGGAATCATAAAACTGGAATTATTTATTCCAGGAATGAAAAGCGGCCGGCCGGCTGGACAAATGAAGCCACTCGCGCCGCCGAAAATGATCTCCATGTCGTGCAGTGTGTGCTCCGCGCGGACAGACTAAATAGCACGTCCGCCTTGCATTGCATTGCGAGGGTGTTTGGTCGCGGCGTGGCCCGGCGCGCCAACACGTGTACGATACACAAAGCACGCACGCACATGTATACACACACACACACACACACACACACACACACCTACACACTCACACACGCGTCGACCTTGCTCCGCGCCCAGTTTGTCACCTCCGGGGCGAGAGTGATGATGCTCCATTTCAGCTCGCGCCGTGCCTCCGAGTTAATCACAGATCCATATCTCATTAACCCATCATCCAGTCTGATTAAAATGCAGCAAGGCGTCCCGGCTCTTCCCCCCTCTCCCTCTCTCTCTCTCTCTCTCTCTCTCTCTCTCTCTCTCTCTCTCTCTCTCTCTCTCTCTCTCTCTCTCTCTCTCTCTCTCTCTCTCTCTCTCTCTCTCTCTCTCTCTCTCTCTCTCTCTCTCTCTGTTCCCCCGAGGGCAAGTCGGTCCCGCGCGCCGACCCCGTGCCTCTCGTGGCCCGTGGCGCACTGCTCCTTAGTTGCTGCCGTTGCCGCCCCAAACCCGATCCGAATCCGTCGCCCCGCGCCGCGGAGAGCAGCGACTCCAAACAGCAGTGTCCCGTCGTTTTGTCTCCCTCGCTCCCTTGTACAGCTTGCCGGGCACGCCCTAGCACGCCCCAGCACGCCCCAGGAGACAGAGCGAGACAGAAAGCGCTGCTGTCCCGAGTGAGCCTCCCTAGCCGCAGACATCAACATAAAGCCGAATAAAGGCGAAACTTTTTCCGAACTTTTCCGGCGGGTCGTTGCGAGTTCCGCGTCGCGTCGCGCCTAGCCGCGCCAGCCGCGCCGCCCCGAAGCCACCGACGGGGCAGGGGCGTCCGCGCCAGAGCAAGCAGCCCCATTAGCGAGGTGCGAACTGGAATGGGATTGCGCAGGCCGCTCTCTCTCTCTCTCTCTCTCTCTCTCTCTCTCTCTCTCTCTCTCTCTCTCTCTCTCTCTCTCTCTCTCTCTCTCTCTCTCTCTCTCTCTCACACACCAATGATACTGGTGCCTGGCCCTAGCATTGGGAGCCAGTCGCTCTAGGAAGTGGATCCTGCCCGGGCGCCCCAGGGTCGCAGCTCCATGCGGTGCGACAGGATGGATGTATCGGAGCGCGGGAACGCTCCGGCCTGGGTTATGTTGATCTTGTCGGATCTTGCTAATGCCCCTGTCTGTTCTTCTCGCCGTTGCAGATCGCTGCGGCAAGTGCACTGCCAGCAGCAAGCGGCTCAACCTCAGCAAGTACTGCAAGCGTGACTACGGTAAGTCCGGACGGGAACCGCAGCCCACAGTGGGCCATAGGAGACCGTCGAGGCGACCAAAATTCTAGACGCGTTTTGAGCTCCATCAGAGTCGCTAAATGGGACTCGAATCGAACGTTCTGACCCCACCAGTGGAGAGCAATCCATTGGTAGGGTCACACAGGTTAGCGACTCTGGATCTCAAAACGCGTCCGGGACTTGGACCAGCTCAACGGTTTTCTGGCCTAATGTGCCGCTGCTACAGCTCTGTTCAGCTTTCCTGCCAAATGACACCTCATTTCAGCTTGTTGGAAAGGGAGCCTGTGGGTGACGTGGTGCGTCTTGTTGCAGCGCTGATGGGCGAGGTGGTGGGCCGCGAGGCCGTGTCCGGCGACTGGGTGCAGTACACCCTGGCCGTGCACAGCGTGTTCAAGAAGGCCCGGGACTCGCGCCTGCGCCGGGGCTCCATGTCGCTGTGGGTGCGCGTCAGCGACCTCAACTGCAACTGCCCGCGCATCCACACGGGCCGGTCGTACCTGCTGCTGGGCCAGGAGCACCACGATGCGGCGGCGGCCACGGCGGCCACGGCGGCCACGGCCACGCGGCCCGGCCGGGGCTCACGGTGGGCAGGCACTCGGCGGTCATCGAGTGGCGCGAGGAGTGGCACGCGCGCATGCGGCGCTTCCAGCAGCGCTCCAAGAACTGCCCGTGACCGCCGCCGCCGCCGCCGCCGCGGGGAACCGGGAAACCGGAACGCCGGGCCTTCAGCCGAGCCGGACCGCCGCACCGGATCGGCTTCGATCTTCGATCACCGAATCCCGCGCGGGGAAGAGCGCCGGGACGTCCGGCCCCGAGTGCCCCGGCCACCGCCCCGGCCACCGCCCCGGACAGCCGCACCGACCGAACTCATAGGGTGCGAGACTGACGTGGACCCTGGAACCAGGGGCGGCTCCAGAGTCGTTTTTCGGAGGGGGCCATGACACACCTTTGGCCCTCCTTCTAGTGGAGTGCCATGCTTTTTGCCCCACCTTCAGGGTGGTCCCATATCTGACGGGAGGGGCCCCATGGCCACCCCCTGTCTGGAACGAGACTATCACGCCGGTGATTCGGCCGGCCGCGCTCCTCGCTCTGTCTCTCTCGCACTCATGGAGAGTGTGGTACGAGTAGTGCGAGAAAGACAGCGAGGAGGGTGGGCGGCAGTGTCGGTCGGCAGGCCGCGGTGTCTCCTTGTCTCGAGCGTCGGGCGGACGGGGCCTCGCCCTTCAGGGGAGTCTCGGGGTCTCGCAGGGCAGTGAGCTCAAAGGGCTCGCTCAGAGGTATTGAAAAGGAACGATGCCTGTAGATATATGTCATTGTAATTCGAGTGTGCGAGCGCCATGGTGTGTAAAGTGAAAATGTGTGGGAATGTGTGTGATATGTATATTAGGGCTGTTGCTGATGTAAATATTGTGACCGTGTGGATGGAGTACTTATTTATTGTAATTGTAAGTCTCTTAGAACGTGTTTGCTGCAATGTATATGGATGCGACACAACTTCCTAGAAGGATTTGCTAATCAAACTTTGAGTCCTAATAGTTGTCCTAACCAATAGCTCAGGCCAATTTCGTTGTCTGACGTAGTTTTTAATTTTCCATCAACTTGGAGCCTAAATGTAACAGAAAATACACTCGCTCTTATCGAAGTGTTGGTAATTTGTTGGTCGTGGGACTTGCTGTTGAACGCGATTGTAACGTCCATCTGGGTTGAGCCAGGCAAGCGCCTGATAGAGGCCTCTAGTGCCTGAAGACCTGGCGTAGGCAAGCCCGCACAACGTGTGTGTGTGCAACGGGACTGCCCGCCGCGAGGGCGCTTGAGAGCTGAGTACTAAGTAAACGTCCAGTTTAGAAAGATGTTCCTAGTCAAGGAGGCAGGTCTCAGCCACTCGCCGACCACACTTACTAAACGCAAGGAGAATTGAAGACGCCATATTGGTGCATAAGTTACTCAACTCGTTCTTTCCTATGTAGTAGAAGCATTGTTTTATACTGTGAATTAAATCTTTTACTGCTACATCGCAGAGCAAAGTGCTATTTATCAATCAAGGCGACACCTGCAGCGCCATCCCCTTTCACATTTGATACACAGCATACCTCAGTTTTTGCTGATGTTCTAATTTGAATGTTTTCACCAAAATTAGTGGACCATCTCCCAACGTTGCTGTATGTGTAAGAAGCACAGGTCTTGTTTGGTCTGAATCTGAAGATGGCTTTTCCCATCAGACAAGGGGGCATTCCAAAAGATTTCCTCAAGGCTCCTATTATTCTTATCCATGGCTGAAAATAACTTTTAGCAGCATATTCAGTTAGTACCACAAGTATTCTTAATAAAGTTGGACTTTATTCTCGATACATTTATCTGATAATATAATTTGTATTTACAAACATAACACAACAAACTATGATTCTATATAGTCATGCTAGTTTCAAAATAAGAATCACAGACAGAATTGGCATAGTCCAAAAGAACAAACATGGATTTTGAAAATTTCTTGATTCATCCATGAAAACACAAAGACTACATAGGTGCATGCATTTAACAACACCAAAACCCTATGCTTGCATTTAGTTCATTTAATGACAAGCAGAGGTAAAGAATCAATCTTTTAAAAAAAAAAAAAAAAAAAAAAAAAAAGGAGCAGCAACAAGGAGAGATCATTTGGCAAATAAAACTATTTTCTCAAATAGCACAAATATTCAACTACTCTATTAACTAAAATGTGTACTCTGTACACACATACGGAGAATGAAGGTAGTTCAGTTGGTTGGTCTTTCCTAAAAGGTAAAGCAACCAGTCGAATTTTTTTGATGAAAAGCTCCCGTTCTAACGTACACAGTTAATTTTGAGTTATAAAGTTAGTGCTTCAGAAAAATCATTACACGTAAAACATATGATTTGAAATTTGTGGCACACAGAAGTCAAATAGGTCAGGTTTGAACTAATTGTAAAGAAGCAAATATCCTGGTCTATCTAAAAGATGTCACTGGCCTTCGAGCCAAAGATGAAATGAGAGGGTCTTTGGTCCGAGGCAGCTGGCATCATGTTTCCTCCCGAGATATAACAGGAACCCGGAGGGTGGCTGCCCCAACACCATATCTACGATTTAGCATTGCTTGCACGCAATGCCACCTGCAAAAAAAATAAATCTTATTATGAAAATTGGTCTATTTAAACTCTTACTGTACAAATGTACGAAGAAAACATTACCTGTTGGTGCGAGGATTAAATTTCTCAACGGTGTTAGTAAAATTCACACCATTGTAACCTCCCACACAATAAATTCGATTGTCCACCACAGAAATTCCAAAACTAGCACGAGCATATGGCATTGGTGCCATGATGTTCCACTGATTTGTGAGTGTGTCATACCTAAATGGAAGAAAATACAAAAAATTTAATTGCAGAAAAACTAGTGGTATAAACAATGCAGTGCATGCAAATAGTGATCTTACCTCTCCACAGACCTCAACCAATGATTCTGGTCACCACCAATACCACCAACAACATAAATAAAATTGCCTACAGCAACACATCCAAAGTCATATCTTTGCTCGTGCATTGGGGCAAGTGAAAACCATTTTTTCTCACTGGATTCATAGCGTTCCATTGACCTTAAAACAGTGCCGTCTTCTGCAAATATTAAAAGGCATTTGACTCCGAGCTTCTACAAAATAATCTTTCAGAAATTATATTTTTAGAAGATTTTTCACCTACCTATTTTTCCTCCCATTGCATACAAGACTCCATTAACATTAATAAGTCCATGAAATGAGCGATGAGTACTCATTGGTGTATAGTCTTTCCAGCAAGCAGATTTTTCGTCCAAATACTGCAGGTTAAAAAAAAATAAGACAGTCATAAATATCAACACCATATGCTCAGACAAAAATTGTGCTACAAAGGCAACACTAACCAAAAAGAAATTTTCCGTATAATCGGCATACTGTCCTCCAGTCAAAACAATTTGACCATTCCATATAGCCATCCTGATACCTGATAAAGCTACTCTAATTGAGGGAAGATATGTCCATTGGTTTTTAATTAAATTGAAAACCTCAACGGTTTTTATTGCAGATGAAGGTGTAGAACCACCTGAAGCAAACAGACATGACAAAGAATGAGAGAGGAGGATAGAGTAAAGACCAAAACGCAACGGGAATAATAAAAATACGCACCAGCAACATAAATCTTATCATCAGAATGACAGACCCCAAAAAAGCTGCGAGGGGTCTGCATGGGAGGAATGACCTTTGTGTCTTCACAAGCTCCCCCTGCAGTCTTCATGGCTGTGGGTACTTCACATTTCCAATTATCGTAGCCCAGAGTTATGCATTCTACACTCCCAAGAGCCATGCCACAAGATTCGCCTCCAAGAGCAAGAAGTACCTGAAGTTAAAAAGTTTTCAACTTATCAGTAGTTATTGAAAATAGCATTCAAGGGCAAGGGCAACTCTAAAACAAACACAATACTCACTTCCTGATCATCACAGAACCGTAACATCCGCCGTGAGTTTTCTTTGTACCCAGTTGCCCATTTGGCTCTTACATCTGTATCATACCTTTCTTCTAGAATTGTATTGATTGTATGTTTAATTTGATGCTGAAGATTTGCATTTTCAACAATGCTCTCTTGTTTCGTTAGGAGAAGAGTTTCCATGGGCACTTGAAGCAGATGTACAGCAGATGAAAGCTTGTCTAAATCCTTCAGCCTATTTGTAGGGTCATGTTTGACCCATGCAACAATGATCTGAATAAGAGTTAAGAGACGTTTGAACAAAGAGTTTGAACAGAACTTAAATTATTAAGAGAACTTATTAACTTATTAACAGAACTTATTTTCACTACCTTGAGAAGAAATCCTTCATCTGGAATGTTGAGTACTTGGCCTTGGATAACTTGAAGAAGGACATCAGCTGGGGCAGACAAAAATTCTTCTCCTTTTGCTACATTAGCTAGGTTTTTTCTTGCAAAACGAACAGCATCATTTATCAAATCATAGTAACCACAGTGAAAGCTGGCAGCAGTTAGTACCGATAGGCAATTTGAGGGATTCAAAGAGCTCATCAGAAAGGAGGCGCAAGCTTTGCGAACTGATGAAAGTTGTAAGATATCAGCCACCGACATTAACTCATATATATTGTCATCAGTAACCTGGAAAACCACAAACTTAGTATGTCTGCCAGGGAAAAGAGTGGTTACTCAAATTAACCACAATTTGAGAATTACTAGAATATACCTTCAGTTCCGTTGTGTAGAAAAAATTTACAATTTCTTCCAGTAGATTAAATGAAATCTCATGCATGACTATTTTATCTTCTGAGGCTTCTCGCAATTGGCAAGTGAACATTGTCCTGAAATTATCACGAATAAAGAGCAAGTTTTAGATATTACAAGACAATTTTTTTTCCAAATTATATCATAATACCTGAAATATGAAGAAGCTGCAGCAAGAACAACTTTATGTGCTGCTATTTCCCTTCCCTCTGCCACCAAGACAACATCACAAAATGTTGCAGATTTCCATAGTTGGCATAGACTCTGAAGTAGACACGTTGGAAGTAGACTATCCGCATAGTTCAAGTTTGATGTCTCGGGATCTTCCTGCAATGCACAGAAAAAGGAGTTTAGTTTGTTTCAGCATGATTTTATGAGTTGGGAGTTGCATGAAAAAACATGGCATAAGCAGCTACTTGAATGCCCAAATTACCATAACTCAGAATTTTGAAATATTTCCCATCAGCTCAAGCCTAGCATCACATTGATCATTGAAGCAAAATCAAAACCCCACCTAGGATAGGTAAAACAAATTTTTTCTCCCCAATATGAGCACAGAAATAAAAGACTTAGCTGAGCAAAGCGTCACTTACCATTTAGAAATCGAAAGCTTCCGGTGATTTACAGAATCCTCCTGTCCAGCAAAGAACATAAACAAAGAACAAAGAAAAATTTGGAGGCAATGAACTCCGCCCCTAGCGAATTTCACTCGACGTTTGTAGACACTCAGAGCTAGCACTGAGACACCTCGGCACCTCGTTCAGTAATATCTCTTTTCCAGGGGGAGCATTCTAGCATAGAAGTCATTCCAAATGCAGACTGCAAGAACCATGTTATTGCGCTTTTGCAGGCAACCACAGCAGACGAAAGTGTAAACTAGCAGACGTCTATTGACTGTATTCGCAGCACAGACTATATGCAGGTCGCTGTGCGCTATTCGCAGTGAGTGGACACGGCCTTTGTGATTCGTGAACTTCAACTTTTACTTTCCTATCGTTTGGGCGGAAAAAGTTAAGAAGAATTTGCCTAAATCGCCTATCGCTGTCGCATACGCCTTGGACGCCAACATAAATAAACAAGTGACTCAGACACCAGCTGCTCACGGGGCGTAGCGCAACGTCAACTCAGGCGACACCACGCAACAGGTAAAATATTTTGTAGCTACCTTTGTTTGGCGTCAACGTCAGTGAATGCGTTTTTGTTGCATTACGTAAGCAATTGCCGTTGGCCGTGCTTTACTGCTTTCCAGGGATTTGATTTGAATAATCTTATCTGTTCGCAGGGACCACACCAGTTTCCCTCAACTTCTAGGTCCTACTCTCCAATTTTGTCATGGATAAGTTAAAGAAGGTGCTCAGTGGTGAGGATAACAACAGCGAAGACAATTCCATTCTCAGTCCGGTATGTAGACAGCACTTTGTAACCTTCTAATAATCTAACCTGGGTACTCATCCTCTTAGTCTTTTTGCTTTATCTCAACAGTCGCATGAATAGTTTAATAGAATTAATTATAACATTGTGCTTGTCATTGATTTGGTATTTGTTTTCATTTCAGGTTTTAGATGCTGCGACTTTGAGTTGGTCAACCAGAATTAAAGGTTTTATCATCTGCTTTGTAATCGGCATCCTTTTGTCACTGCTTGGCAGTATTGCTCTATTTTTACATAAAGGAATGGCCGTCTTTGCTATTTTCTACACTCTCGGAAATATTACATCTATGGCCAGGTAAGGAAGGAAGGCTTGGAATACTAAACCCTTTACTTACGTGCATACAATAAACCTTTCCGCATGTGATTTCAAAGTGAATTACATCAGAACCATGTCATCAAATGATGTTGTTTTGATTTGTTTTAGCACATGCTTTTTGATGGGTCCTGTGAACCAAATGAAGAAGATGTTTGCATCTACCAGAATCATTGCCACCATTCTGGTCCTTTCGATGATTGTTCTCACTCTATTTGCAGCCCTCTACGTAAGTAGTACACTAAGTGTGACCTAGAGCTCTCACCTTTTTGAGCTTTATGGTTGAAAAGACAGGTTCACTTGCCAAGTACAAACAGTTGTAATGCTGATACATTAATTAGACCATATTTTCCTTTTGCAGTTGAAGAATGCTGGACTGGCTCTGCTATTCATCATCTTGCAATCTGTTGCAATGACATGGTATTCCATCTCGTACATACCCTATGCCAGAACTGCTGTGAAGAAAACATTCACTGAGTGTATTGCCTAATGAGGATGAAGCCTGAGGTGGGAAATCCTTATCAGTTTATTTGACTTGAATTATATGCGTCTATTTCTATTTATGAGAAAATGAACTCTTTAAGAATGGGAAGTACAGTACTTCTAGTGCTGTAAATTAATTTAAGGTAATTAATGTGCTTGGACATAAGAAGGGTGCCGTCAGGAGCAGGATAGTACTTATTGTGTAACATTTGTCTGAACATTATTGCATTTCATATAGTCAATTATTTGAGATATTTCAAGTATTTTTTTCCTCTCTTTTCTAATTTTAGTCTTAAGAAACCATTGGCAATGCACAATGAAAAGTTTCCTTTCCTATGTAATGGATGTCAGGAGATCGCAATGCTCGTTGTATGACGATGCTTGACTTAAAAGATCAAAGTTATGTTTGTCTTTGAGTGATGCTTCATTTAATGCTTCACAATGCTTTATTTTAAACATCATCATGAAGGTGTTCTTGTCATCAGTTAGTCAAATCATTCAAGGAATTGTAATACATATCAACTTTTCAATGTAACTTTATCCTGGGTACTGAGGAGTGAAGGGAGTTCTTCCTGAGAAAATGGGACCAAGATAAAAAAAATTTTAATCAATAATTGGGAATGATAATTAATATTTTAAAAACTTATCATGCTATATGATCTTATGTTTACTGCCACAGGTTTTTCTTTTGAAAGAAATATTAAAATACCTGGGGACCTGGTGTATCTTCTAGTTTTATGATCACTTCATCATATTGTGCCTTTTAGCAGATTGAATGATATATTTGCTATTTATCTATCAAGTATTATGTATGTAAAAAGTGTCGAGTGCTGTGATAAGGTTTACTTTATATGTAGGATAAGAATGTGAAATTGTTACACTACACTTCATGACATTTATCATTCCTTTCTGTGAGGCACATACCTACAGATGACCTCACATATGCCTGATGGAATGGTATTGTATCATTGTTGGTGTTGACTGATGACCTCATTTTTTGGGCCAATTTATGTGGCGTTGTTTATACAGTTTCCCTCTAAATGCTTCATACACTACACTAGTGAACAGACAGTGAGGATTCAACTTCGCTGTTTGTGGGATCTTAGTCTGTTTTTTTTTTTTTTTTTTTTTTTGTCTTTTTTTGTCAAATTATGGAGTGTGTATTTTTTTTGTGAATATATTTTTATTATATGCATTCAATTGACTCTTAGATTATTAAACACCAATATGTACAATAGTAACAAAATAAGCAGCACAATTATTTTTCATTCAATAGCCCATGCTCATTTGCTAGGGCAGCAAATTGTTCCGAGATGTCATCTTAAACATAGACAGCATATTATACACAAAGAATCGAAGCACGTTTGGAAGAGGGGGAAGGGCGGGGATGTGGTCAGTATGTGACTAATCACAAAGTTCAATTTGTGATTTGTGCAAGAAAAAGGGAGGGGGGACTGGTTTAACATGCATCTATTTCATTTCATGTTTCTGGGGTGTCACTGCTAGTTTATACATTTTCACTATCAGTATTTTATGTATAATTCCTGCTCCCGCGTTGCATGTGAGACCTCATAGTGCCAAATGCCACAACAAAAAATAACCTCAGTTAAAAAAATGAGTCCTTCTTTGAAATTTGACCATAGATCAGTAGAAAAGTAACATAGGAAACGTCCTCAACACCAGGAAGGAAATATACAAGTATAGCAATCATATAGAGTATGTATACTAAAAAGCACTCTACCAAGAGAAGGAAGGATATCCCTACAATAACCAGACTTTATCACGGTGTGACTTCTAGCTTATGGAATTTGCTGGATACCTGTAGTTTGGTACGAAATGGTTCTTATTTACAAAAGTGGAAAATTGGCAGGTCAGGTAGAGATCTACATACACTTAGAGTTACTATAGAGTACAGTTCACCACACTTACACAAAAGCTTAAAGTAGACAAATCACAGCTTTCTCTTACACACATAAGTATTGTTCTCAACAATGGGCATGTTCCCAAAGGGAACTTCAATTTCATTTGAGGGAACGCATTTCACCAAACAAGAGGCGGAGCAAAAGGGTTTGGTGAGAACAGTAGGAGGAATAACTCCTTGCAAAGCTGGAATATAAGACTTTGCTCCTCTCCAGACCTTAGAACCCATTCCTAGTTGCCTAATGCTCATTGAAGCAATTTGAAAATTTTTGAGCTTGGCCTTGAACTTGCACAAGAGATACTCATTAATGGGAGAGTACTGGAATACCAAGCAAAGCTCAACAAAGCTCTTGGACAAATAATGTGACTGGTGGTCTCCCACAAAACTAATTAGCAATCACTAAGTGCAATACTTGTTGCATTGGAGAAGCAATGTATTATAACAATAAAATAAGGTTTACATTCAGTGAGGACAGTAAGCTGACAGTAATCTTTGTTTACTGGTGTACAATGACCACCTACCTAAAACTTAAAAGCATTAAAAGTATTGGTTGAAAATTAATATTAATTTAGCTGCTTTCAGCAGAATTAAACCAAGCGTATAGTTTACTATAACACAGATCCCACACAACGTCATAAATGTCTATTGAAAATTTGAATCCAACATGAAGATTGATCTGACAAGGCACAGAAAGCCACATTTTAAAAGATATTCTTCTTTCTGAGACTGCTGTCTAACACACAGCATGACAACATTGTTATGCTTCTTTCACAGAGTATCAAATGACCCTAGTTCATCAGTCGTTTATACAATGTCACATTGAAAATAATTTCAAGAGTAAATTTGACAGTCGGATCTGTTTCTGATATTCTATTAAACCTTAATCCTGAAATTAAAACCATTTGACACCTCCTCCTAAAAAAAATTTACCGCAGCAAATTAACATCCCTTAATCAGTATTTTTACCCATGGAAAACTTGATTCTGAATCGGCTAATATCTAAGTGACCACTCAACACCGAGCTTCAAAAAATCCACAATCAACAAACGCCCCTGGCCTCTGGGGGTCACTTCCTCGATTATTTGAAGAACAACGCCAATCAAGTTCTAGGAAAAATGTGGGAGCAGGAAATTCTTGGCAAGTGTCGCGACACCATGACCGCAGCACGCACGGCGATACCGTGAGGGTAAGGCCGCCGTGGCGGCGCCTGGCCCAGTGGGCCGCACAACCAAACAGATCTCTTGACACAACCAATCCACACGCTCGGCGCTGGGCTCGGCCGTGCGCCGTGGCGCCTGGCCCAGTGGGCCGCACAACCAAACAGATCTCTTGACACAACCAATCCACACGCTCGGCGCTGGGCTCGGCCGTGCGCCGTGCGGCGTCTGGCAACAAACACGGCCAACGCGGCCGTCCAAGCCGAGGAAGACAAAGACACGGAGAGCAGGGAGGTGGCCGCCTGTCTACGCCGTGGCCAGCCGCTGCTTCTGCTTCTTGACGAAGTCCAAGGCGCCGCGGTCGTGCAGGCGCGTCTCCAGCACCTCCAGGATGGGGTGGTCTGGAAAGCATCAAGTGACGGCCGCGTGAGTGAGAGCGTGGAGTGGAGATCAGATACCTCATTCGGGCTCACTGCTTCGCCGAAAAGCAGCCCGACGCTACGGAGCGACCAGCCCGAGCCCGGCCCGGCCCGGCCCGGCCCGAGCTTGGTGCCGAGAGCCCGACGCAGCCCGGAGCAGCCCTCTCGGTCTGCCCAGCCCGACGCGTCTTTTAGGCCGGTTCGTTGTTCGATTCCAGCCAGAGGCGCCCGTTTTTCACGGCCTAAGAAATGTTTTTTTTGAGTGCCGCTTTCGCAAATCTGCGTTCGTAGTATCTGACCTCACATATTGCGTCGACAAAAACCGGAACTGACAAAAATTAACCGACACCTTCGGGCGCTCTCTGGGATCGAACATCCGACCTGGCGCTGCCGGTCAGCCGACGCTCGCTCTCGACGCCAGCTCGGTCTCCGCGGCAGCGCCTGCCTGCCAGCTCGGCCTGTGCATCTTCTGTCTCCGTGTGGAGCAGCCCGAAGCAGTGAGCCCGAATGAGGTCTCTGGTGGAGATAGAGGGGGAGGGGAGCAGGGGCGCGTAGCCTAGCGTAGCCTAGCCCGCGAGACAGGCGTGCGCGGCGGGCAGCCTACGCCGCGGTTCGCGGGCGCTCCTGCTCCGCGGCCGGCACCGCCGGCAGCAGCAAGGCAGTTGCCCGCCGCGCCGCGCTAGCCCGCGGAGTACAGTACTCACTTCTGTTCTTCTGGTGCATCAGAGGGAGCTCGGCATGCTTGAGGCCGTGGAAGTTGTCTATGGACGAGTTGGTGTCGGCCACGCCGGGCACGGAGGACAGCGCCAGGAAGGCCTCCCCGGCGAAGTCGTTGGCCGTGAGGACGTCGTGGTCCATGACGGTGAACAGGATCATGGCGCCCTCGGCGCGGCACTGCTCCAGCGTCACCGAGCTGCAAAGCGGAGAGGACGCTGCATTCAAGGCCGCCGGTCGGTTCTCACTCGCATGCTCGGTTCTGGGAGAGACACGCACAACTCGAAGCACTCGTCGAACACCGGGTTGAGCGTCTTCTTGTGCACGTGCGTGGTCTGCTCCAGGCAGTGCGCGAAGAGGCGGCGGGGCAGCAGCTCGACGATGACGAACGGGTCGCTGAACCCTGCGCAATGGAATCGATAGAGTGGAACCAGCACCACGACATTGAAGAAGGCCACTTGGTACACCACTTCTGGGTTCCCTTTGTTCACTCTCAGACTCGTACTGATTTTTAGTTTACTAACGTATTGACGTTTGTGCTTATTAATGAGCTTATTAACATTTTTATTTGTTTCAGTAACTTTATTATCAATTTCGTCTTGACAAATCTGTTCAGCTTCTTAACGAAATCCCATTCATTAATGTGCACAAACGTCCATGAATATTCCTACATTGTCTATCGAAGGATGAGAGTGTTCTCCTAACGCGCAGCGCGCGGCCACGTACCGTTGGGGTCCAGGGGGATGACGTCCCGCGCGCTGAGCACCTCCACGCACAGGGAGTCGTGGTTGAAGTAGGCGCGCACGGCCAGGACGCCGTACTCGACCGACTCGCAGCCCAGCTGCTCCATGAGCCGCTGCTGGTGGTACAGGTCCACGAGCCGCTCCGTGTCCGTGCGGTGGTACTGCAGGCGCTGGTCCACCTTGAAGTAGGTGTTGGAGCGCAGCGCCTCCAGGTTCAGGCCCTGCGTGTCGGCGTGGAAGAAGGACAGCAGCAGGCCCAGGGCCTCGTGCAGCCGGTCGTAGAAGCCGGGCAGCTTGTCGCCGGACGAGCCGTCCATCTGGTGGCCCAGCTCCAGCAGCACCACCTCGGGGACAGTGCGGGTGCATCAAGCCGCCCCAGACGCGGCACACATTGCACAGTGGGTCACAACGGTCAAAATCGCGAAAAAATAAAATACGTACGTAGAAGTACGTACGCTCCCTACCGGAAACTGAGGGAGCCAGATTCAGATTCCGCAAGAAAATTTGAGTCAGAATCATGAAAAATCGCCGTGACTTTTTCAAAACCCGCCGATATTTGAGCCTCTAAAGCAGGTAAATGGGCGAAAATCAAAAATTAAACCTAACCCATACATCGTCGGGTTTTCAAAAAGTCACGGTGATTTGTCATGATTCTGACTCAAATTTTCGTGGTGAATCCGAATCTGGCCACCTCAGGTTCCGGTAGGGAGCGTACTTCTGCGTACGTTTTTTTTTTCTTTTTTTTTTCCTTTCGCGATTTTAACCGTTCTGACCCACTGTGCGTTGCAACGGACACTCACCTCCCACACCTCGCACAGCGCTCGCTCGAAGTTCTTGGGAAGCAGGGCGGCGTTGAGGCTCTGCAGGTGGCAGTCCAGGTACTGCAGCAGCGGCGAGATGGCGTCCACGGTGGGCAGCGAGTCCGGCGACCAGGCCAGGTGGAACATGGCCTTCTTGAGGGAGGGCCGCATCTTGGCGCCGATCTGCGCGATGATGAGCAGCGTGTACTGCTCCATCTGCAAGGCGGCCTGCTCCAGCGCGGCGTACATGTCCTCCTTCCAGGCGCCGCTGTTCTGACGCGCCGCCTCGCGCGCCGCCTCCCGGGCCGCCTCCCTGGCGTGCGCCGCCGTGGCGCTGTCCGGCAGCCCGGGCGACGGCGCGGCGGTGCCCAGGGCCAGCGGGTCCACGGCCGCGGCCATCTCGGCCGCCTCCACCGCCTCCAGGATGCTGTCGACGTGCAGGTCGCGCGGCACGTGGTTCAGCGCGCGCCGCACGTACTCCAGGTCGTTGATGGCGGCGCACATGTCGTCCGTGGTGCGGTACGGCCCCTTGTCCTCGTAGAAGCCCTGGTCCTTGAGCTTCTGGTGCGTCAGGTCGGCGTAGAACAGCGCCGCCGTGCTGATGGTCTGCGCAGCCACACAGTCATGCGTAACAACCCCACTGTGGAGTGAAACCAAGACAACTCCACACTTGAAACGCAGAGGTCTGGAATTCTCTTCAGTCTCCACGTCTCCACGTTTGGAAGTGCTGCGTTTGCAGGCTCCATACGTCAAGTGTGGAGTTCTCTCCACGTTTGCACCATGCCGAGAGATAAGGACCCTGTGAGCTAATCCACCCATGAAGAGTGGAGACTGCCAACTCGGCATTTGCAAGTGTGGACATGTACTCCACACCACGAAGTGTGGACTTGTCCACACTTGCATTGACAGTGCCGTGTTGGCCGTACTGCATGCGGGCTGCGCGCCGACTGAGATGCTCACCCGGATGATCTTGTTGACAATGTTGTACGAGCTGACCAGGTCCGGCCAGTTGAGCAGCTTCCAGAATTCGTTTATCTGTGCAGCGATGAGGAAAACACTTATTAAAAAAAAGGGAACGAGGAAAGCAAGAAAGGTTCGGGGCGCACAGTGGGCAAGAAGACCGGCACAGGCGGCCAAAACTCCAGACGCGTTTTGAGCTCCAGAGTCGCTAAATGGAACTCGAATTTAACGTGTGACCTAACCAATGGATTCCTCCTTCGGAGAGCAATCCATTGGTAGGGTCACACGTCCGGTTCGAGTCCTGTTTAGCGACTCTGGAGCTCAAAACGCGTCCAGAGTTTTGGCCGCCTGCCCCGGTCCTCTGGCCCGCTGCGGGGCGTAGCGCTGTGACCCACGTGGTAGAAGCAGGCGGACACGTCCATGGCGGAGGTGGTGTGCCTCACGATGAGGTCCGCGGTGCACAGCGTGTTCATCTCCACGGCGCGCCGGATGCGGTTGGACATCTTGACGTGCGCCAGGTCCAGCCAGCGGTGCAGCGCCGCCTCGAACCACGTGTAGAAGGTGGTGAGCGTGGTGGGGGCGCGCTCCACCGAGCCGCGCTCCGACCGCTCCGTGTACTCCGCCATGGCGCTCACGTCCTGCAGCGCGAGGTACAGCTCGAACACGTTGGTGCACAGCTGCACGGGGCCCGGCTCGTCGCCCAGCTCGGCGCAGCGCAGCTCGCCCAGCACCGCGCACGTCAGCCCGCACAGGTCGGCGTGGACCTGCAACGCCGAGGTGTTCCTCAGGGCATTCCACCCGCAGGGCAACGCACAGTGGGCCAGAGGACCGGCGCAGGCGGACAAAACTCTAGACGCGTTTTGAGCTCCAGAGCCGCTAAATGGGACAAGAACCGAACGTTCGACCTCAACAATGGATACCTCTTTGAACGAGGAAGCAGGAGGAAGCCTTTGGTGGGGTCTCGCGTCTCGCGTTCGGTTCGAGTCCCAACTAGCGACTCTGGAGCTCAAAACGCGTCTAGAGTTTTGGCCGCCTGCGCCGGTCCTCTGGCCCACTGTGCAACGCCATCCAGCCGCGCGGCGAGACTCACCAGCTTCTCGAGCTGCTTGAACGTGATGCAGAAGTAGGGCACGTGCGTCACCGAGTGGAACATGTTGTCGTAGGCCGTCCGCGAGGCCTGCAGCCCGACGAGCAGCTTGTTGACGGCCAGCAGCAGGGCGTACAGCCTGTCGTCCAGGTTGGCCGTCTCTCGCACCGGCAGCATCAGCTCCTCGTACCAGTCGGTGGCCGCCTTGCGCAGCGCGCAGCCCAGCTCGGCGCGCAGGTCCTGAACGAGAAATGATGACGGGGTCTCATGAGGGCGCCCCACAGGGGGTCAGGAGACCGTTGGGTCGGCCGAAATTCTAGACGCGTTTTGAGCTCCAGTAGTCGCTACATGGGAATAGAATCGAACGTGTGACCCCCACCAATGGATTCCTCGTTTGGAGAGCACTCCATTGGTGGGGTCACACGTTCGATTCGAGTCGCATTTAGCGACTCTGCTGGAGCTCAAAACGCGTCTAGACATTCGGCCGCCTTAACGGTCTTCTGACCCACTGTGGCGCGGCCGTACTCACCTTGTTGAAGGGGCAGCACTTGGCCATGGCGCGCGTGTGGCCCATCGCGTTGACGGTCCGCAGCAGCATCTCCAGGCGGCCGCACAGCTCCCTGCAGCGCGGCGGGTACAGCAGGCGGTGGCGCCGCACCAGCATCAGCGCGTGCTCCGTCCACAGGTTGAAGGCCTCGGCCAGCGCGTCCTCCTGCACCCGCCAAGCCATTCAGCCGACAACTCAGAAGCGTTCCATCGGTGGGACGGACGGCCGATCGACTCCCCACATTTCTCATTTTTTTCCCGACTGGCTCACCCAGAGGGGCCAGTGCGAGGCCAACAGCGCAGAGGCATCTGCAACAGACCCTCGACTCCCGGGTTCAAATCCCAACAATTACTAACTTTATTATTCACTGCCTGAGAGCAGCCGTTTCAACCGTATAAACCGAGTTCAGCACCCGCCAGTTTCACCCCCACTTCCCACAGCAAGGGCGTCTTCCGTGTCTTGGGGTCGTATTGCTCCGCGCTCCGCGCTCCGGCCGCACGACATCCCCGACTTGTTGCTTCCCCTGGCCAGGCTGGGCCGCGGGTGCCCTGGGCTCGGTGGCTTGGCTCCTGGAACGCGGGGACCCGCTTTACGAGCTTGTTCTCGAGTTCCTCTCCGCTCGTTTCCCCCCCCCTCTCCACCCCTCCAGCGAGGTCGTGCTCGTGCACCCCCCCCCCTCCCCCTTTCCCTTTTCCCGCACTGTGACTTGGTGGCGCCTCGCGGTCTGGAAGTCCCACCGGCAGGGCTGCCAATGCCAAGCGCCGCACAGTGGGCCAGAAGACCGGCACAGGCGGCCAAAACTCCAGACGCATTTTGATCTCCAGAGTCGCTGAATGGGACCCGAATCGACCGTGTGACTCCAGCAATGGATTGCTCTCCAAACGACGAATCGATTGGTGGGGTCACACGTTTGATTCGAGTCCCATTTAGCGACTCTGGAGCTCCAAACGCGTCTGGAGTTTTGGCCGCCTCCGATGGTCTTCTGGCCCACTGTGCGCCGCCAGGGACGCCGCCGTTCCGCGCGGCAGTCACATCACGCCCCGCCCCCCGCCAGGCTCAGCCAGGCGCCACCACCGTCGGGCTTTACATCGACTGAATTGATAGTGCCGGCGTCGTCTGTTTGCCGCGCGCTGCTGGCGCAGCTGGCCACGTCCCACTGGTAGAAAAAAGTACGGAAAAAGCACGGAAGATGTCTGGTCAATTGTGTACCTGGACCGTCCGTACCTTGTCAAGTACGGAGGTTCCGTGCATGTTTCCCGTATCAGTTTACATGAGATGCTTTTGTGAACTACGGAGAACCAGGACGGAAGGTCCGTACATTTTCTGTTCCAAACTACGGAATTATTATTTTTTGTAGTTTCCTGCCTGCAGCAGAGCCATTCAAAAGAGTCGTCTCGTCGCTCTGTCTCTGTCGCACTCATGGCACTCTCCGTAAGGGTGTGAGAGAGACAGAGCTATGAAGCGACTTTTGTGAACGGCTCGGCGAGGAGTCGACAACTCCCCTTAGCTGCGTACGAGGGAGTATACGTATATTACCAGTAATATACGTAATATATGTGTAATATATAACAATATAGGGGTAATGTAGAGGAAAAATTGTGGTAATATGCATATATTACATGGTAACATACAGGTAATATAGCCGAGGTAATATGTGAGTTGTCGACCCGCTCGCGGCTCGGCTGGCTCGGCTGGCTCACCTCCTCCCTGGACAGCGGGCCCGAGTCCCACTGCTCCTCCAGGTCGTGCATGAGCTTGACGATGATGCCGTGGTCCAGCGGCGTGACGACGGCCACGCGCGCGTAGGCCGCGAAGCGCACCAGCGCCAGCTGCAGGTCCGTCACGTCGCCCTGGATGGCGTGCTGGTGCAGCACGGCCTGCGCGGTGGCGCTCAGCTCGCCCCGCCACTCCCAGGTGCGGTTCTGGAAACAAGGTTTCGTTGTTGTTCGTGTCCATGCGGGCAGCCGGAGAGCAAAGGGATATAACTCAACGCTATGAAACACGGCCTCCTAATCGTGACGTCAGCGCATCAAAGTCAGTGATAGCAACTTGGAGGACCGAAACAGCTGTAAAAGTGGTTACCCGGCACGGGTGTTGAACCCGTCACACCGGAGCCAGTGACAGTTACGCTAATCGTCGCGCTATCAATCGCATAAGAGGAGTGTGGTCCAGCGCAGCATCTTGGCGGACCACGCAGGGTTGGCTCCCAATTTTTGGTTCAGATGTTGGCACCGCTGCTGTCGGTGCGCTGCGCAGACGGGCCACGCGCACCCATATGAGATATCCCCCTTTGCCGGAGAGGCCCTTCCGTCGCTCTGTCTCTCTCTTGCACTAGTGGGGGCGTCGCACAGTGGGTCAGAAGACCGCGCAGGAGGCCAAAACTCTAAACGCTCCAGAGTCGCTAAATGGGACTCGAATCGAACGTGTGACCCCACCAATGGATGCCTTGGTTCGAGAGCAATCCATTGGTGGGGTCACACGTTCGATTCGAATCCCATTTAGCGACTCTGGAGGTTAAAAACGCGTCTAGAATTTCGGCCGCCCCAACGGTCTTCTGACCCACTGTGCGGCGCGGCGGGAGCGACAGAGCGACGGAAACGACTCTCAGTCTTCAGCGATCCGGGTAGGAAGGATGCGAAGACCGATCATCTGCTCACGTGGTAGAACTCGTGCAGCTCGTGGGCGATGAAGACCTCGTGCAGGCGCTCCTGCTGCCGCAGGTCCTGCCAGTTGTCCTCCTCCGAGGTGCCGCGGTCCTCCCTGGTGGACAGCCACATCTGCAACGGCAGAGGAAGCGCTCGCTTGGACCGCACCGCCTCTCGTGGCGCTCGCCAGCAGCCGACGCTGCAATGCTGCGGGAAGCTCAGGCAGTCTGTCTCTCTCGTCCCCTCAAGGGACAGAAAAAGGTTACGATCATGTCAAATGTCAAGATGACCGACGGTCGAAGTAGCGTTATTTGACGTCAAGTGCATGTCAATTGATATCCTTTTACTGAATATGATAGCTTTTGTTCTCAATTTGACGCAAAATACTTTGTCAATTTCAGGTCATGAGGGGTCACTGATGAAGAGCGTGACTAAATTTTAACAATTTCAGCTCACTGGACGTTAACTTGACCTTTTTCTGTTTTCTTGGATGTGCGAGAGAGACAGAGCGACGAGAGCAGAGCCCGGAATGAGCCTCGCAGCCTGACCTTGAGGCGGATGCGGCCCTGCACGTTGGAGCGGTGCGTCCGCGCCTCCAGGTTGAACCAGGACTCGGCGCCCTGGGACGGGATGTCCGCCACGGGGATGTTGACGCAGCCCAGGAAGTCGTCGGTGGAGCCGGAGCGCGCCGACTGGGCGATCTGCTTGAAGAAGCGGCCCAGGCCCTTCACGCCGCGGACCTCGTTGAGTCGGGAGACGGCGTCCAGCACCGAGGACTCGTCGTCGTGGTCCCTGCACAGCAGCATACGTCAACACGGCGTGGCCTGCTCGCAGTGCCGCCCACCTCCGGGTGGACTCCGTTCAGACTCTGGCCGTATTTTCGGATGATTTCCAGCCCGACTGAACTTCCGGCCGGACGGCTCTCCGGCCGGAGTCCAGTGGTGTCCGATCGGTGCGTGGCAGTGTCCGGCCGGAGCAGCCATCAGTCAGGCTGACCACGTCGATCATGGGACAGAGTGCAACTCATGGTCGGAAGGTGAACTTTTCATTCTGAGTCGAATGGCAAAATCAGAATGTCCGTAGGACCAGCTAATCACAAGATATGGGTCATTTTGCGAACGGCTGGTCCATACTCAGTGAGTCAGAAGACCGTTGAGGCGGTCATAATTCTAGACGCGTTTCGAGCTCCTGCGAGTCGCTATATGGGACTCAAATCGGAAGTGTGACCCCCACCAATATACTCCTCGTTTGGAGAGCAATGCATTTGGTGGGGTCGCACGTTCGATTCGAGTCCTTTTGGCGACTCTGGAGCTAACGCGTCTAGAGTGTGAGCACCGGCGGATCCAGCCCGGCTGCGTCAGAGCGGCGACTGCGACAGAATCCCACCTGGCTGTGCGAGCGCAAGCGAGACGCAAAGGGGGGGCAAGGCTGCGTCAGAAACAGCAGATTGCCCCCCCCTTGTGTCTCGCTTGCGCTCGCACAGCCAGGTGGGATTCTGTCGCAGTCGCACGATTTGCTAGATCCGCCGGTGAGTGTGAGCCGCGTGCGCCGGTCTTCTGGCCCACTGTGGGCCTGCTCACGTGGAAGGCCGCATGGACGAGCGCACGCCAGACAGACCGGGCGGCACGCAGGGACCAACTCAAAAGTTGTGCCGCTCGCTGCTGAAAGCAGCAGCAGAAATTCACGAACTGAAGCGCGCACAGTGCTTCAAGCGCAGTGGTTGCTGCCGCGGCCGGCTTCAAGCGCAGTTCTACGTGACGCTCCCGAGGGGTGAATCACTCAGCAATCTGGCGTAGGCACGAGTACGTGAGTGCGGGTGAGTACACCTTACGAAACTCTAAAATTTTACTCAAACGATTACAGGCTTTATTCAGAGTTTGAGACGACAAACAACGCCAAATCGTGCATAAAAAAAAACCTAGAGAGTTTTGATCTTTTAAAACTTGTCGTGAGTACACTGAGTGCAGACCAATCTGTACAGAGTACACTTACTTGTGATTCACCCCTCGGACGCCCCTCTCCCGACTAATGAACGGGAGAAGTTCTACTCCACGCTCGACTTGAGAGTCTTGAAGCGAAGTCGCATGCATGAATGAAGCGCACGTCTACGCTTGAGTTTTTACCGTTGGGGTTTGCGAACCCAGACAGCTTACCAGATGTCCAGGTGCAGGATGTCGCTGTTGACGTCATCGATGTCGCTGTAACAGGGAGACGCACTCGGTGAGGGGAAGGCGTTGAGAGAGAGAGAGAGAGAGAGAGAGAGAGAGAGAGAGAGAGAGAGAGAGAGAGAGAGAGAGAGAGAGAGAGAGAGAGAGAGAGAGAGAGAGAGAGAGGGTGGGGTGTGGGGTGGGTGTTCTATTTGCGCCTCACGCCGGCGACCGAGGCCGCTTGATTAGAGCGATTAGAGCGCTGGTCACGGGGCCCGCTCTCAAATTAAGTTGCGAGGGGTGGTTCTTGACGTCACTTCCACGGCGAGAACATCAACAACAACCGGAGAAACAAGTGCCAGCCGGTGCCAGCCCCGGCACTGACGGCCTTGTCAATTAGTGAGCCGTGCGCTCACCTGGCGCCCTGACGCCCACCAAGCACAGTGGGTCAGAAGACCGTTCAGGCGACCAAAATCACGGACAGGGTTTGAGCTCCAGAGTCGCTAAATGGGACTCCAATGTAACGTGTGAACCCACCAATTGGTTTCTCGTTCGGAGACCGATCTATTGGTGGGGTCATACTTTCGATTCGAGTCCCATTTAGCGACTCTGGAGCTCAAAACGCGTCTAGAATTTTGGCCACCTCAACGGTCTTCTGACCCACTGTGCGCAGACGCCCACCCTGACGCCCACCCTGACGGCCACCCTTGGCTCCGACCCTGACGCCGACTCTGACGCCCACCCAGACCCAATCCCTCGGCTCGTCCCGGGCCCGAGCCCGCCACCCACGGAAATTAAACTTGCCGAAGTACTGCCTGACTGGGTTTTCCCAGCGATTCTTGCCGTGCCGGCCGGGCTGTGGGGAGCGGGGTGGTCCGGGCGCGAGCGAGGCCGGCGCGGCTGGGGGCAGCCAATGCGTCTCGCCGCCAAGCCCTGCTGCGAGGCTGCCCGGCCTGTGCCACTAACAAGCTAAGGGAAGGCTTGCAAAATGACGCCATCATCAAGGCGACGAGGCCGCCTCCCCCCTTCAATTTGTGCCGCTCACTCGCTCAGACTCATCACGGGGCCACACGCCCCCACGCCCCACAGTCGCGCTCCGCTGCTCCGTCCGCAGTGCTTCTTCGCCGTCCTTCCCTCGCCGCAGTCGTCAACACCAGAACGCCATGTGGACTCAATCCCGAGCGGAAGCTGTTCTCTCTCTCTCTCTCTCTCTCTCTCTCTCTCTCTCTCTCTCTCTCTCTCTCTCTCTCTCTCTCTCTCTCTCTCTCTCTCTCTCTCTCTCTCTCCCTCTCTCTCTCGCACTGGTATATCCCGTATGGGTGCGAGTGAGGCAGACGGCCAGGACCTCCCGCTCGGAATCTAGCCAGCAGCGCCGCCACCGCCACGCCAGCGCACAGTGGGCCAGAAGACCGTTGAGGCGGCCAAAATCCCAGACGCGTTTTGAGCTCCAGAGTCGCTAAATGGGACTCGAATCCAACGTGAGACCCCACTAATGGATTGCCCTCTAAACGAGGAAATCTGCCGCCAGCCTTCTGGCCCACTGTGAAAGCAAGCGGCCGCCCTTCCATGCTCCACAGTGGAGAGGCAGGCGGGTCGGGGCCCCGCGGCGTGCGCTGGTTGATTGGGCACACCGCCATCATTAGCGGCGGGGGCTCCGACAGCGCGCGGGCGCCACCGGAGAGAAAGAGGACGCCGGCCAATCTCCGTGTCCGCGGGCCCGAGCGGGCCCGATGGTGGAGCCGCGGGCCGGCGGGGCGGGCCAGGCTAGGCCCTCCTCGATGCCCAACGTCCCGCGCATCCAACGGAGTGGTGCACCGACACCGCTGGACGGACCGGACGTGCTCCTCCGGTTTGGCCGCCGCCCCTCGGCTTCCGGGTGCAGAGCAATGGCAGAATGGAAGGGATCCGGAGCGGCGGCGGCGGCGCGGCCTCTGCACCCCGACGGACTCCCCCCCTCCCCCCCCCTGCGGGTGGTGGCCCGCTCGGGCCCGCTGGCCGTGTTCCCGCGGGCGCCGCGATGCCCGAGATGGACCGAAACGGCCCCAGCGGAACGCCCCACCCCGTCCCACCCCGCCCCGCCGAGCCCCACCACGCCCCGCCGCGCCCCACCCCCACCACGCCCTTCCGGCCCTCTGGCCTCTGGCGCAACAAATTACAAAATTGATGACCGGAATAAGAATTTGCTCTTTGATGGCGATCGAGTTTTCTCCTCCGCGAGAGTTTGCGCTCTAATCTTTTATTGACGCAAGTCCGCCCCGGTGACAGGGCTATGGAAGGGAGACCTGGCTCGGCCCCGCCCCACCCCACCCCGCCCGAACCCCGCCCCGCCCCGCCCCGCCACGTCGACGCTGTTCCAGCCGAAAGCCGGCTGCCGGAGTCGGCCGTGGCCGCGCGGGAACGGTTCAACTTGCCCCCGTCGTTCCACTGGCACTTCTGGCTCCACTTTGGAGGGCCAGCTCTACAAACTGAAGTGCGTACTCAGTATGCATCTACGCATGCATGCCTACGAGTACACGTCGGTAGATGTGTACTTGTAGGGATGAGAGAGCGGGCGAGGGGTCGACCACGTTCCAATCCTCCTCCCTGCCTGCCCCAATCTCCTCACTGGCCGTGGTCGTGTTCTCAAGCTGTCGCCCGCCAACTTCTCATGTATTTTGATGAGAAAACATTTTCTTTCTAGACGCGGCATCTCATTAGTTACCACAAGGCGGAACGGAAATACGAGAGGGGGGAGGGGAGGGGGAGGGGCACACAGCGCCGCGCCACTGCTCTCGGAGAGTGTCCAGTGACCCGCCGGCTGCTTCGGGCAGTGCCTCGCACTCCCAGGGCGTCCGGCCCGTAGGATGCGAGAGCGAGAGAGAACGACAAGACGAAGCACTGGGCGCCAGCCTGGTGGTGCGCCGTCGCCGCCGCCGCACAGTGGAACAGCCAGAGGACCGGCGGAGGCGGTCGAAATCCCGGACGCGTTTTGACCTGTTGAGTCGCTAAACAGGACTCGAACCGAACGTGCGATCCCTCCAATGAATTGCTCTCAGAACGAAGAATCCATTGGCGGGGTCACACGGTCGATTCGAGTCCCATTTAAAGACTCTGGAGCTCAAAAGGCGTCTGGACTTTTGGCCGCCTGCGCCGGTCTTCTGTGTGGCATAGGCCTTGGCGAGCCTCGCCCGCATGGGGCTCGGGGCCTTGGCCGGGGCCTTGCGCCCCATCGTGGGGGTGTTAGCCTGTTAGCCCCTAATTGTTCCGACCTCCTCCAGCCGTTCGTGTGGCGGTGCGGCAGTAGCACCGGAAGCCAGGCACTCTGCGCGCAGCCCGTCGGCCATAGGTCACCGCGGGGCACGGTGGGCCAGAAGACGACGCAGGCGGCCAAAACTCTAGACGCTGCAGAGTCGCTAGAATGGGACTCGAACCGAACGTAGTGACCCCACCGATGGGACTCTGGAGCTAGCTCAAACCGCGTCTAATTCTGGCCGCCTGGACCGGTCTTCTGGCCCACGCTGTGCGCCGCCGACATAACGATGAGGGATGTGCCCGCATGCCGTCACTTGGTCGGTGCACGGCGTCGCGTGGCGTCGGCACGGCCGGGATGTCGGGGAGGTCGGGGGTGAATACAGCACGAGGGGCCACGGGCCGGCACTTCACACGGCAGCCACGAGGAAAAGTCGCCGCAGGTGAAACGCGGGACGGTCGACAGCCGCGCACAGTGGGCCAGAAGACCGTCGAGGCGGCCGCAATCCTGGGCGCGTTTTGAGCTCCAGAGTCGCTAAATGGAACTCGAACCGAACGTGTGGCCTCACCTGTGGATTGCTCCCCGAACGAGGAATCCATTGGTGGCGTCGGTCGGAGTCCCATTTAGCGACAACCGCGTCCACAAGTTTGGCCGCCTCCACGGTGTCCGGCCCCACAGTGCCGCGACCGCAGCCGGCGGGCTGATACTTACAATCTGAACTTCTCGTTCCAGCGCGGGTTGAGCGTGGCGGGCTTGACGGAGGTGGCCCGGATGAACTTGGCGGGCAGGGCCGCCGACATGGAGTCCCGGTGCGGCCGGTCGCGGCCCTCACGCCGCTTGAAGCTCAGCCGGAAGCTGCGGGAGGAGAAGCACAGAAAGACGTTCAAGCAATGCACACTGTGCCCTGCACCCATAAAAATAGCCGTTCCGTGATTCGAGATAATTTACTTTCGATAAGTGAGTTTACTTGAATGTTCCAATGGAATAGTCACTTTTTGCAAGTAAATAGACCATTCTAGTCGTGGCTGATCGAAGAACAAAAAGAATCGCAAAAGTGTAGTTTTTTGCACTTTTACTTCTAATATTAAAATTCCTTTTCTCGGCAGAAGTAAACAAAAATATTTTCTAATCAATGCAACATATTTCAAGCGAATATACGCTCTTTAAATGCCCTAAATGGAGTGTTTTGTGATTCTTCTTGTTCTTCACTAGGCCACGACTAGGATGGTCTATTTTCTTAGTTTACGAAACGACTTATTCGAGTGCGGGTGATCGGCTTGTTCTTGGAAGCCCGTCAGTCTGCCCCCATTGTCGTGTGGACCATT
The DNA here is from genome assembly GCA_030522485.1 of Stenchaetothrips biformis. Taxonomy (NCBI): domain Eukaryota; kingdom Metazoa; phylum Arthropoda; class Insecta; order Thysanoptera; family Thripidae; genus Stenchaetothrips; species Stenchaetothrips biformis. Next base: position 23,949,847 of record CM060086.1, on the reverse strand, counting down.
TCAATCATCGTCGTTTTGACGTCATAATTATTGTTGTTGTTGTGGATGCTGCTGCTAGCATTGTTGTTGTCGTCATTCGTTATTGTCATTGAGCGAAACCAGTGAGCTCCGCTGATTGCGCGGCGCCGGGCTCTAATCCATTAAATCACACGGCGAACGCGCGCGGCCCGATACCAGTCCTCGTCGGCCTGTGACGCTGGCAAGCTAAATCGGGAGTGGCCGCTGTGTGCTCTGGCGGCCAGGGCGGCCAGGGCGGCCAGGGCGGCGGCGGCGGCGGCGTGTTGCGGCACGTAGTGGCGCTAGGCGGCGCAGTGGGGCGCGGAGGGGGCGCGGCACGGCGTCGTCAACAAGATTGTGTCGACCGTGGTGTCGGCCCTCGTTGGAACCCCCGCTCCCCGCCCCGCCCCGCCCCGCCACGCCACGCCACCACGCGCCCTGCAATTTCCAGTCCAGGAAGCAGGGCGTGTGGCTGGTGGCGAGGCTTGGTGCCAGGGCTGGCGCCGGCACGCCACGCCACGCCACGCCACGCCACGCCACGCCACGCCACGCCACGCCACGCGGCGGACCCGGCCCGGCTTGGCCTTCGAGGCGTAACCGCGAGCCTGTCCGCTTTACGCACGGTGTAGAGAGAGTAGAGAGAGAGCCTCTCCACACCGTGGCTTTACGGGATCCAAGCGCGCCCCGGCATCACTCGCCGCATCGCGCCACCATGTCAAGTCGGACCCTCCAGTGTGACACCACCAATGGATTCCTCGTTCGGAGAGCAATCCATTAGTGGGGTCACACGTTCGATTCGAGTCCCATTTAGCGACTCTGGAGCTCAAAACGCGTCTGGAATTTCGGCCGCCTCAACGGCGTTCTGACTGACCTGTGGTGCTTCCTGAGCTTCTCCGGGTGCGGCGGCCCGTCGTCCGACTCGGTGGACTGCTGCGGGGAGGCGGGCGTGCTGTGCGACGCGCCCACCGTGAGCCCCGTGCTGGTGGGCGCGCTGGCCGGCACCGCGGTGATGCCCAGCATGCAGTACGGGTCGCTGAAGCCTGGAACACAAAGCCGGCCTTGAGCAGGGAGCGGTGGCGGTGGGTTGGGGGGAAGGGGAGGGAAAGGGGGGGGGACGCTGCCCCCCCGGTCCTCCGATGGGGTCGCAGCCTCAAAGAACGAACAGATTACAGAAGCGTTACTAACTAGCGTCAGATCAATGCACACTTGTAAGAATAGAGAAGTCTGAAAAAAGTCCGGCTAGTTTGGATTATGACGGCGAAGGATGTGGCCCACTCGATGCACTTCTATTAAGGGGGTGCGGTGGGAAACAAAGTGAAGTACTGAGCCATGGAGCTAATTACAAAAAGTGGAGGAAAAAAACTGAAAAAAAGATTGGTTGAGCATAAATAACACAAAGCGGCTATACGAAATACTTGATTGGCACACAGAGAAAGAGGGCCAACCTAACAATACCAAGAGGGCACAAACAAACAAACAAACAAACAAACAAACAAACAAACAAACAAACGCACACAAACAAACGCAGAAGGAGAGAACTACTGTACGGATTGAATCAAAACTGCATGAAAACGGGTTAAATCTACGGCTGGGCAATGAGGCGGCCTCTGCCTCGTCATAAGGGGTGCTGGAATGGACAGACTGCGTTCGAGGGGTCCCGCTCACGCCCTCGGCCACGCTCACGCCCTCAATCACGCTCACGCTCGGTGTGTCTGGAGCGTGGACCCCCCGTCCGCACTACGGTGAGGCTCCATGCTGGTCGACGGCGATCGACCAAGCAAAGAAAAACGGCATGCACCCAACCAACCAATCTGGAAAAGACAGTGAGAGAAGTAGAGCAAGGAACGCCAACGCTAGGAATGGAACAATCGTCTAAGTCGTGCAGGGACGCAGAGTAATTATGATTGCACACAGCGGGTGGGGTTGGTAACGGCCAACAGGGTCGCAAACTTAACAGAGTCAAACCACGTACCAGTTGTTCGAGCCTTAACAGCCGTTGTTTTTTTTTTTTTTTTTTTGGCTTTTGTTTTTTAAATTACAAAATATTCCGAAGGGAGCTGATAACGCCTCGACGGGGTTGGAAATGCTGTCAGCAAGTTGATTTTGTGTTGATGACATTGTCGATGATAAATCAGCGAGCCGTCACTTCTAAAGGAAATGGATTGATATTCGGGACACGCGGCGCATCAAACGCGGGGATGCCGGTGGGGTGGTCTCTGCCGCCAGCCGCCAGGCAGGCAGGCAGCCAGCCAGCCAGTCAGGCAGGCAGCCAGCCAGGCGGCGCCGTCCTCAAAGGAATCCAAGAGGAGGAGGCTCGCAATACGTTTAGTTTTAGTTACCCTTGAATTAATTTCTGATCAATAAAAAATACGCTGGGGTTTCAAAATTTATCCAACAACTAGTTAAGGATGACGCGACGAATGTAGGAGCTATTTATAATCTTCCTTCTTCCTAGCTGTAATCGACGTACGCGACGATAGAGATTCGATTCGACGTCCTGCATGGTTTTCATCCGACCGAGGAAAACAACATGTACGCAAGGTGGAGTCGGTTTTATTTATATTTCCTGCCCCACGGGCTACCACGGGCCCTGTCTTGCCCGCCGCCCGGCTCACTCCGTGTGCCGCGGGTGCTGCGCCGAGCCGAGCTCATCCCACGACGACGTACGTCCCTCCTTCCTCTCCGCAATTTTTTTTCCATTTCTATTTTTTTCTCTGTCGTTTTATTCTCCCGTTCGGACCGAGCAAGAGTAGTTCGGGTCAGCGAGCCGGAGAGGCCCGTAATAGTATCAGTTTCCAGGTAGTGTTCCGACCGGCTTGCGCGGGGAAGCCGACCCGGAACAGAACAGCCTCAATTCGGACTGCCAAACGCGCCTTGTTGATTTTCGCGCGCAGCTTTTATGACATTTGCATGGCGCGCTGCCGGTATGGAGCCTGTAGTGCCGAGCAGCAAACGCAGGCCCCACTTGTTGATTTAACGGCTGGCTGGCCCTAGCCCTGCTGGCCCTAGCCCTGCTGGCCCTAGCCCTATGCAGCACTGTGTAGCGCTGTGGGCCTCCCGTCAGAGATGCGCAG
>CM060086.1:23931776-23941776 GCA_030522485.1 Stenchaetothrips biformis | reverse complement strand
CTTTGGTGAATCTTTGGTAAGTGCAACTCAACTAGTTCTAAAACTATAAGTGCCTAAAGTCACGAGGTGGAGAAAGTAATGAGGATTTCTCGCGCAGCACAGGGTACTTCGGAGAAGAACTGGAACGGAAGTTGAGAAAAAATCAAGAAGAACAAAGTAAGCGAAACTTATGAGCATGAGCGTCTGCGTCGCCGTTCTGCCGCTTTCGCAGAGCTGCATTCTCATACAAGTCCGGCTTATGTTCTTCTTGATTCCTTCTCAACTTCCGTCACAGCCCTTCTCCGAAGAACGCAATCAGGATCTCTCTCGCGCGGCACAAAGACTATTTCTCTTAGGAGGCGGCGAAGTAGTTGTTCGGCCCACTGGGCCCAGCTGCAGACGCACCTTCTCCTCCCTGGCCACGGCCAGCAGGCGGCGGTGCTGGTCCGGTGTGAAGCCGAAGGCGGCGCGCGCGTAGTCGTGCAGCTCGCTCTGGTGCACCTGCTTGGGCGCTGCGTGGCCGAGACCGTGGCCCAGGCCGTGGCCCAGGCCGTGGCCCCCCAGCGAGCCCACCCGGTTTGCCAGCGTGTACAGCACCTCCACGTACAGGTCCTCTTGCTGCCAACAGAGTGCGTAACAGAGACTCACTTTGCTTAGTTCTCGAGCAACAATGTTTAAAAAAAACTACATTTTCAGACTAATTTGAGTGAAAAACGTTAACACATTTACGTTAACTCAACCCAATCGTCCCGTCCTTACTCTGCATGGCTTGATTCATGTTCACTCCGAATTCGTAATAAGAGGCGGGAAAGGGGTAGGCGAGGCCGCCTCCCCCCGCGCTTAGTTGATTTGCCCGACATAATAAACACCACATGATTCACACATTTTCGCTCCACTGCCAGCTTGCACAATGTGGGGGCCGGTGCAGGCGGCAATTATACGTTCCGCCTCGCTGCGTCGGTGCCATAAAGTTTAGATAGTGGTGGAAAGCTGGTATTGGGGAGTGCCACTACAGCCACCGTCCCCCTGCACAGTGGGTCAGAGGACCGTTGTGGCGGCCATAGCAATCATAAAACACACAAAAAAAAGGTTTCTTAAATTTTTTCCTTGTTTTCTTTTAAGAAAAAAATCTCGATACAAGAAAAAAATTTATACGAGAAAAACATGTTTAGCCCAAAAACATTTCTCTTTAAAAAACACAAAAAAGTTTTTTTTTTTTTTTTTTTTAATTCAAGAAGTCATTTCTTTGGGTGCACCAAGTTGGTGCTGTAATCGAGTTGCCGCCAGCGTTGCCGCCGTAGGGTTGCCGCTGCCGCCATAGGGTTAGAGTTACCTCCTTGGCGTAGGCGTCGCGATGGTCACGCAGGTCAGGGTCAGGCGGCCACCAGACCCCAGGCGGCGGGGGCGGGCCCAGGCCCCGCTCCAGGTTGGGGTCCCACAGGCCGGCGCCGGGCCCGGGCCGCTCCTGGCTCTCCCTGGCTACGAGCAGACGCCGGTTCTCCTGTTTCCACGACAGCGCCGTGTAGCTCTCGAAGAAGGATCCGTCCGTCTCCTGCACACTGCGGACAGACAAGGCGCTCACTGCGTGCCGCGGGGCTCTCGGAAACACAGCGGACGGGCTTCTACCGTTCAGCAGAATGGTGTCACACACAAAAACAAAAACAGGAAAAAAAAATCCTTTTTTGTCGCGTTCTGGCCGCTCCGACACATTCTTAGCAATAATTGAAAAGCACACGTGCGCTCCAAACGTCCACTGTGCATTCCATCATGTCGCAGTATGAACCCTCAGAAAAAAAACTGTCTATGCGGGCGATACGTTATATATTATGGTGTGGCTTCATTCAATGAAACGAAGTACAATTCACATCATAAACAAAAAAATTCCAATGCTAACGCATTGCACGGTGTTCCGGTATTCTAAGTTTAAAATATTAATTTATGTTCATTATTGGTTGGAGATTTTAAGTTGGTAGCGGAAAAAAGGGGGTAATTTTTTTTTGTTAAAAGTTGGCAACAATATGCTTGGTGAGAAACGAGTAGTCGCGCATTGAAACTGCCTCTTGATTGTTGTTGAAGCGGATTTGTTTGGCTTGCTTTTAAAGGCTGTGGTTTCTCATGTCATGTTTTCCTTTATTCACTGGAATAGTTCTGACCCACAACCTAACAATAGTTCGGTGGTTGGTTTGACAAACTCATAAAACTGGAAAGGGATGGTTTTAAAACGCGGGTGATCTTTGTTTGAGAAGTATGAGCACTGAAAGTCGCGAGGTGGAGAGCAGAAATGATGGTGGTAACTGAATCAGGTTTGACCGGAAGTCTTCGGTATTGGTCGGTTTGAATTGAGCGCATGCGCAGGAAGAAAATTTTGAATTTCCCGCCATTCTGCTTTGTTTCTACTGGTCAGTTTGAATTTTGACGGGTGGATCGTATTCGTTTCTATGGAAATGATTTATTCATGTTTTTCGTATTAGACCGTAACGTAGACAAGTTTTCGTTAATTTAATGAGTCAAAAGTTTGAATTTTCTACTGAGGCACATTTTGTCTTTGAAACGTTTCTCGATAAAACCAACGGTTAAGGGTGTTTGATTGTTGAAGTTTTATGTTTTAACAAATTACGCAAAATTTCCACGATAAATTTTTAAAAACTTCCCGCTACCCTTATTTTTTTATCGTAACGAATAATTTGGCGGTACTCATTTTCCAAAACCGAGTAGGATATAAAAAGAAGAAGCGGAGCCGTCAAAAACAATAGGGGTCCTCCTTCGTCGGAACCCCTAAAAACAGTGTGAAGCATTAAAATTTTTCAAAAAAGAAAGAGGGGCTGGTATACATATTGGAATTTCAGTCCAGATTTTTACAATAAGTTACACTCACTTTAAGAGGAAGTATGTTCCCTTGGACCCATGAAGGGCCAGTGTCGCGGCGTGGACGCAGCGGGCCGCCCACACAAGCCTTTGGACGTGGTCGTCGCTGCCAGCGTGCCAGAGTGGGTCAGAAGACCGTTCAGGCGGCCAAAACCCTGGACAAATTTTGACCTCCGCAGAGTCGCTAAATGAGACTCGAATCAAACGTGTGACCCCACCTATGGATTCCTCTTTTAGAGAGCAATCTATAGGCGGGTTCAAGTCCCATTTAGGGACTCTTAAGCTCAAAACGTGTCCGGGATTTTGGCCGCCTCATCGTCTTCTGACCACCCACTGTGCGCCGCCGCCGTGAGCATGGTCGAGGTGCGCCCAAAGGGCTATCAGCACAATGCGGCCCTTGTAGGGCTTCCTCGCTCTCCGGCTGAACGCATCGCGGTGCTTCCCGTCTCTTTCAGGGATGCTCCTGATTATCTTCCTGGAAATGCAAGGTCCTCGAAACCTTACAAACTATTTTCGGCTTTACGAACAAAAGTACCTCGTTATAACGAAGTATATTTTGAGCACGCAAAGCACGCACGAAGAAAATACTTCATAAACTATTTTTCCGTATCACAAAACTAAATAGTTTGTTGTGCCTTCCATGTTCCATTCTGACGTGTACTTCGTGTTGTCCTTTCAATGCGCGATCGGAGAGTGGCGGCTCTGCAGGGCGCTCCTCCGCGAGGCCGGCGGCCCTGAGGCGGGGCGGGGCGGGGCGGGGGGGTGCGGGGCGGGGCGGGGCGGGGCTTCGAGGAGCGCCCGGGGGGTGGACAGTCCCGCCACGCGCGCCCGCTGCCCGGGCGGCCCACTCTCTTCACCACAGGCGCTCCGGCCCCGCCCCGCCCCGCCCCGCCCCACCCCGCCCTACCCCGCCCGTACCGAATGATCCTGTCAGTACTGCGGGTGTCTCACTGTGTGGCGCCGGCGAGGCTCAACAAAAACAGAGTCTATGGGATTTTCACGAAGTGTCATAAATCATAATGAGACCGCGCGCTTGCGCCGGGGGCCCTCGGAGCCCCGTGCCGCCTGTTGCCTGCCGTGGGCACGAGGAGCGCAGAGTGGGGACCCTCTGGAGATGCGCACGCTTAACTGCTGGAGTAAACCGGGCGATTTTCGCCCCGTGCGAGACTAGCACTGCGAGGCTCCCGGCTGGGCGGCGTCCCCCCTCCACCTCCACCCTCGCCTCGCACCGGGCGGTTTACTCTCGACCAATCAGAAGGCCGGATTCGCGGCCAGCGTGCGCATCTCTGACACAGAGGGTCCCTAGCGCAGAGTACACGGCGCAGAAGACGGAGAGCGGGGAATAGATTCCAAACACTCAATACAGAAAACGCGGCCGCTTGTCCAGAATACGGAATGCAAAGCACGGACTCAAAACACAAAATGCCGGGAAAAATAAGCCCGCTGGCAAACAGAAGCGCGCGATAAAGAGTAAATAGACGTGTTTGCCGTCCCGGCGGACTGCATTATATAGATCCCGGGGCTCAAAGCGGCGTGGCGCGGCGCGCGCGTGTTTCGCTCCAGCGGGATGCTCTGTTTGCGTCACGACGGGTCTCATTGTGGCGGCACGGCGCGGCACGGCGCGGCACACTGGGCCAGAAGACCGTTGAGGCGGCCGAAATCCCGGACGCGTTTTGAGCCTTCAAATCGCTAAATGGGACTCGAATCGAACATGTGACCCTACTGGTGGATTCCTCGTTCGGAGAGCAATCCATCGGTGGGGTCACACGGTCGGTTCGAGCCCCATTCAGCAACTCTGGAGCTCAAAACGCGTTCGGGAGTTTGGCCGCCTCAACGGTCTTCTGGCCCACTGTGCGCCGCTTGCTCGGTGCGGCTCGGTCGCGCGGCGTGTGCCGTTCGCCGCAGAACAAACATTATTATTCCGCCTCGCGCGCACACAGCATCACAGCCAGGGAATGACGAGGTGGTTTCGGCATTATTGTCACAAACGAGTTTCGTTTCTGCTGGCAGTGTATTCTTGCACCGTGCTGCTCACGACGGAATTCCCGCTCGCTCTCTGAAGACCTAGCAAAACTATTTTAGGGCTTTACAAACAAGAGTAGCTTGTTATAACAAAGAATTTTGAGCATGCATAAGCTTACAAAGAAAATACTTTGTAACTTACGAACTATTTCTCCGTTTAACGAACGAAATAGTTTGTACCTTGCATATACTCAAAATACTCCGTAAGGTTTTAGCGTTTTAGCTAACAAAGAAAATAATACTCCGTAAATTTACTGACTGTCTCTTCGTGCGACAAACTAATTGGTTTTGTGTACCTCACGTCTACTGATAATACTTGGTAAGTTTTTAAGCGTGTTGACAACATGCAGCAGAATGCGGATGAGGGTCAGAAGAGGAAACAGAGTTGGTTCGTGACACCTCTCTCGGCGCCTCCCGGTGGGCGTGGCGCTATGGCGGCGCGCGGAGGCAGCGGTGCGTAATCATCCCCAGTTTAGACCGCGCTTCCCGAGCGCCGGGCCTCTCTGCAACTTATAACGACGCCACAGCCAACATCACAGCCAATCCAGGCCAGTCAAAAGTAGCAGTTTGCTTGCAACGAGATCGGCGAGCCGTTTTGAATGGCGGAAATCGGCACGAAGCCTTGACCCGACATCTTCATCGGGTTGCCGCTATTGAGGGCTTCAGCCGCCTGCAATGCCAAATTTTGGCAAGGTGGTTAGTATTTCAGGACCTGGCTTGCCAATCCCGGCGTTCAAACCGGGGCGTGGCGGCGTGGGGCGGCGGGGCGTGGCGGCGCGGGGCGGCGGGGCGTGGCGGCGCGGGGCGGCGGGGCGGCGGCGCGGGGCGGCGGGGCGTGGCGGCGCGGGGTGGCGCGCGCAGCCTCCGCAATGGGCGGTGCTCATTAATTCTGAGCGTCGGAGCGTCGGGCTCCAAAATAAGAGACCGGCGGCGCCGCGCCAAGAGCCTCGCTGAATGCCTCTTGTCGATGTTGCGTCCCGGTGCGTCCCGCGTTTCGGTGCGTGCTCGCCGAGGCGCCCACTGCGAGGAGCCTCTTGGTCGCGGTGTCCCGGGGGAGGGGCGATGAATCGACTCGTAGCACCGGGCGGACCAAGGGGGTATGCACTCGTGTAATAGTCGGGTCCGTTTTAGTGCGCTTAATAGTTCGCTAATAGTAGCTTAATAGCCGAAATGGTCAGGATTTTGCCTGCTTTTTTGTTGTTTCAGGCTGTTTTGGGGTTGTTTTGGTCTTTTTTCAGGCAAATTTCGGCAATTTAGAGGCGCAATAGAGCGTAATAGCGTATTAGTCGGGTCACTCGTTTTGAGAGTGCATATACGGTAAAAACAGTTCCCGGTTTGTCCAGGAAGCCTGTAGAAAAGACGTAGGCGATTTCCAGGGAGTTCCTGGGAAAACCAGGAACCGTTTTTACCGTGTACCCCCTCGGGGCGGACGGACGGGGTGCAGCAATCCACGCGCACTGCTGCAGGTACTGCTGCAGGCAAGCTGACATGTCCAGGTGCTGTGATTCTGCACCCCCAAGAAGCGGCCGGCCATCATGTCCACACATTTTGTTTCCAAGGAGCGAATGGTGCTGCACTAAAGGGACGCATCAAGCATGACACGCCGCCTAAAGCGTGCAACACGTGCACGGGAAAAATATCGATTAGCTACGACACCTGACATGTTAGCTGATAGAGCCTCGCCCAAGCAAGCACCTGCCAAGCCAGCAGACTTTAAAAAATAAAATAAAAAGAGTTTTGAATCCGAGAGCATAGATCACATTGATGGAATGGTCTCAGATATCGCGAGAGCATCTTTCGATGTGAGGCAAATGCCTTGGATACAGAACTCTTTTTTTTTTTCTTTTTTTTTTTCAGAGTGCTCAGCCTGACACAATGGTTTTCCTAGCGCTTCCTCTTTCCAGCCGTGAAGAGAGGGAGAGAATTAAACTCGGAAGAGCGTCTCGCTGATGCCGTCTCTCATGAAGCCGTCGTCCTGGAATCCGGGAAGCAGGCATTCGCCACTTCTTCATGTCAATCAGGGAGTCAGTGCGGCGGATGCGCCAGACGGATTCAATTTCCAGCCCCACCCCGCCCCGCCGCGCCCCGCCCCGCCCCGCCGCGCCCCACCCCGCCGACGCCCAGCCCCGACGGGCAAAGGAGGGGGAGAGCTTCCGGAATGCTGGCTCGCGGGTGTAACGGTCGGTGCGCGGTGCCAGCGGTGAAGCAAGTAGAATTCGCGTTGAAAGTCATCATATCGCCAAACTACCACGCAGCGGCGAGTCCTAGTTGGCGGGGCGGGGCGGGGTGGGCACCTTGGTGGCGGGGCGGGCCCACCTACCTCCTCCCCTGCGTTCTGCTCCGCCGGTTAGAGGCACCTGCTTGGCTGGGCTAAACTCAAAGCAATCATATAACACTTGCCGGAGCAGACGGAGCTTGCGCGCCCCACCCCACCCCACCCCACCCCACCCCACCCCACCTCGCCCCGCCCGCAACTCAAAGGAACTGGCATGCAGCCGACACGAGAGTCAAGCTGTGGAGAAAAGTTTGTCACGTGAACTGGGGGGGGGGGGGGAGGAGGTGGCGGTGGAGTGGGCCAACTCCAGAGAGACGTCAGTCTAACCACCCCGCCCCACCCCGCCCCGCCTTGCCTCGCCGCTCACCGGTCTCGCACCCACGCTTTGTTCCAGTGTAGCATCACATGAACCGACAACCGAGCGTCGCGCCCCGCCCCGCCCCGCCCCGCCCCGCCCCGCCCCGCCCCACCAGCAGACAGCATCCATCTGATCTGATTTCTCACTGCGACCGCGGCCGGGACCGCCGGGGATAGGGGGCGGGGCACGGGGAGGGGCGCGGGGAGGGGCGCGCACTGCCAGGCACACCCACCTCCTTCAACACACATATCGTACATAACACATACGTACGCGCATGTACGCGCAAGTACGCGCAGTAAGTACACAAACGCAGTGGGCCCGTCGGTCGCGGCCCGCCCCAAGTCGTCCAACCAAGTCGCGACCTCACTACATGTCCTTGCCCCGAGCTTTGGCCATGGCCGTGGCCAGTGTGTACCGAAGACGAAGTAAAACTTTTTGCGGGACTCGCCCCAGCCGGGGGAGGGGGAAGGGGGAAGGGGGGGTCAACCATTCATTTGCCCCTATTCAGGTGTTTGGACAGCAGACGCGCGCAGCCCAGCCCCATTGCCAGGGCAAGGGGGTTTCAAAGGCAATGCGACGGAAAGTCCAAACCCTCTTGACGCCAAAGTTACGTTCTAATAAGACTTACTGCCTCCCTCGGCCAGCGCCGCAGAGACTTCATATATGGTTTCATCCCGTTTCGGCCCAACGCCTCATTGCGTCCGACGTCCTACACCCAGGAAAATGATTTCTTGAATCAAGTAAAATATTTTTCTTGATTAAAAATACTTGATTCAAGCTAAACTTAGTGTCAGATCAATACTAATAGGCTGTGCATTCATTCAACTCTAACCATATCAAGAATATTTCTACTTTTTCACTCAAAGCAGAACTTTATGCAAAAAATTACTTGCATCAAGTAAATTTTACTTGATTTAAGAAAACATTTTTCTGGGTGTACGACCCACACGCAAAAAATAATTTGAAACAACTCAGCTAATTGTTAGGAGTGGTACTAAAAATGTTCCTAAAATGTTAGTGATTTCGCAGAGCTAAAGATTTTTCTACACCCAGAGAAATGAATTCTAGATTCTTGATCCTTTCAAGAAATGTTTCTTGATTCAAGAAAAAAATTCTTGGCTCAAGAAAAAAATTCTTGGCTCAAGAAAAAAATTCTTGAATCAAGAAAAAAATTCTTGAATCAAGAAATATTTCTTGAAAGGATCAAGAATCTAGAATTCATTTCTCTGGGTGTAGTGAATACTTTTGTAGGCACATCGCTAAAGATTTCCTCTTATCAGCAGCTAATCTATTAGAGCCGGAGCTAAGTTATTCTGCTAGTGGGCTTCGCTTTGGTCTGAAAATTATTTTTGCGTGCAGTACACTCCAGGTCCTTACAGGACTACAGTACTCAGCCGGCCGCTGCGAAAAATCTGCCCGGCCTGGACCAGCCTAGACAAGCCTGGACTAGCCTGGACTAGCCTGGACTAGCCTGGACCAGCCTGGACCAGCCTGGACAAGCCTGGACTAGCCTGGACCAGCCTGGACACGCCTGGACTAGCCTGGACCAGCCTGGACTAGCCTGGACCAGCCTGGACACGCCTGGACTAGCCTGGACCAGCCTGGACAAGCCTGGACTAGCCTGGACCAGCCTGGACACGCCTGGACTAGCCTGGACCAGCCTGGACAAGCCTGGACTAGCCTGGACCAGCCTGGACACGCCTGGACTAGCCTGGACCAGCCTGGACCAGGCGGCAGGGCCGGAGCAGCCGAAGCAGGCCAGAGCCTGCGCGACTCTCCGTCTCTATCGCACTCCGACCAGCCGCCCCATGTGCGCGAGAGAGGCAGAGCAGCAGAGCCGGGCGGCCGGGACCCCCGAGCTAGCTGGCCTGACGACCGCAGCGCGTGTCAGTCCCAACCCCGGCAGCCAGCCAGCAGCCAGCCAGCCAGCAGCCAGCCAGCCAGCCAGGAACCAGCCAGCCAGCAGCCAGCAGCCATCCAGCAGCCCCAGCGCTTCCGGTCCCGGGGCCCCAGACTGTAAGCCTCTGGCGAACGGGGCTCGGCTGTGTATGGCACGCCTCGCTCCGCCCGCCCCAACCCCGCCCCTCCGACCCCGGCAGAGCGCGCACCACATGGCGGGCCGCCATGGACCTACTTGCCCCGGGAACGTAACCCCCAAAATCGCCCCTCCCTTTCCCCTCCCCCCCCTCGGCTCTTTGTCTTCTTGCGGGGCTCCGGTCCTTTCTGGTCACGTTTACTCCCCGGCCGCCGAATCACCAATGTGTCGGGTTCTGCCCGCTTCCCTTCTGAGCATCACTCGCACTTGTGCGGTCGCGCCGAGGCAAGGGTCAAGGTCGTGCTCGAAAACCACCACACAGCGGGCCAGAAGACCGGCACAGGCGGACAAAGAACCGAAACACTTTCCCAGACGCGTTTTGAGCTCCAGAGTCACTAAATAGGACTACGATCCCGGAACGATACCCACCCAGGGATTTCCTCGTTCGAAGAGCAATCCATTAGTG
>CM060086.1:23770952-23930776 GCA_030522485.1 Stenchaetothrips biformis | reverse complement strand
CAGGAGCCCCTGTGGCTGCGGCAGCCAGGCAGTCCCGCGCGGCGCGGCTGCCTGCGGGTCTGTCTGCTTCGCAGGGGGCCGTGGTGGCCGGCATGCTATTGCTATTGCTGGCACAATGATCGTGTGCCTTTCCGGATCCGACCGCCTACACCGGTGTCCACCAGCTCGTGACGGGTTGTCCTTACTTAAAGGAGTGGGTTCATCTCCGGGAGTACGGGAACGCAGCCCCCTCAGAATCGGATTTGTACCTTCTTGTGACAGCAGTCTCGCGCTCCCTGCATAAAAGGTTGCAGATCGGAGCTGGAGGTAAGACTATCGTTAACGACGGAGCGCGCAGCGTGGCATTGCGGGGTGGTATTGGTACCGGACAAGCAATTTCCGCCAACCTTGTCGGCGGGTCCGGTGCGGACGAGGGACAGGCCCACTGGGCCCAGTTGCCTACAGTTTGCGCCAGACCTGATCGCGACCCGTCGGTACGGATTACGGATGACTTAGAGCGTTCAACTGCCTTGGGCCACGCTGGACAGCCACTGCGAAATGCACTGGGATTCAGTATACATTCAATTTCGACCAATGGGTAAAATCGTACTCGGTTATTGTTTCTTGGTATTCTATATAATCTTACTCATACTGTTTGTTTTCTCTGCACGCATAATCGTGAGTGAGGCCACTCGCATAGTGGTCACCACTGTCGAAAGGGTTAACGTTCGAGCCTACACTTGGCAACCTGTTTCTCGAGACCTAGAAGGTCCAGATATTGCGTTATCTATGGGCGTAGTCCTGAGGTTAGCAAACCTTCGACCACATCGGGGGGGGGAGTTTGAACCTGCTTCGGAGTGGCAAACACTGACGACGTGGTGGTGGTGGGGCGTGCGGGCGGCCGGCCCGCCCTATCGCGCCCCCGCTGTGATATCTCAGGGCGTCTTTATTTGCCAGGACCGCCCTCCCTCTATCCCTCCCGCCTCTCTCTCTCTCTCTCTCTCTCTCTCTCTCTCTCTCTCTCTCTCTCTCTCTTCTCTCTCTCTCTCTCTCTCTCTCTCTCTCTCTCTCTCTCTCTCTCTCTCTCTCCCTCTCCCTCTCCCTCTTCCGGAAGCGGGCCTGGAGGCGGCCGGCCGCGGGGCGCGAGGCGTGCGCCAGGAATTTGCATTTTGATTTTACGGCCAGCCATTCGGAGGCAGCTCGAAAATCGAAGGCAGCGCTCGGGATGCTTGGGCCTTCGGGCTTGGGCCTTTGGGCCGATGGTCGGTCTGCCCGGTGCAGGGTTGAGATGGGGGATGGACGCTGGCTCGGCCGACGCTGGCGCCGGCCTGAACGTTTCCTAATAATCAACTGGCCCCTGAACGACGGGGGCCTGAATCGGCAGTAGGGATCATGCCTGGTCCTTATCAAGTTGATACGAACAAGGCACTGCCGATACATCCACGCTTGCGGGGCACAGTGGGTCAGAACAAAACCCGTTGAGGCGACCAAGATTCTAGAACGCGTTTTTGAAGCTCCAGCGTCGCTATATGGGACTACGAATCGAACGTTGTGACTTCCACCAATTGGCATTCCTCGTTTGGAGAGCATTCTATAGGATCGGGTTCCTCACGTATACGATTCGAGGTCCCATTTAGCGACTGTGGAAAGCTCAATACCGCTTGTCCGGAATTTTGGCCGCCCTCAACGGTCTTCTGACCCACTGTGCTGCGGGGGCTCCATCTCAGGCACTGCATCATCAGCCCTCCCCGTCTTGAACCTTTCCTGACCCGCCTTGGGGCCCGGCGCGCCGCCGCGTTGGTCCCTCTGGCCTTCTACCGTGTAGTTAGATAACCCCTCTGAATAATTAATGGCCCTAAAAACGACCTCGGGGGCGGGGCGGGCCGGGCCGGGGCTGGGGGCGGGGTCGCGCTGCTGTATCCACACCCGGCGATTTCCTTTGGCGCGTCCCGCTTCTCATAACCACTTACAGAGGGGTGACTGCGCCAGTTCCCACGAACCGGCGCCGCTAACCCCAACGGATCTTCCGCAGTCACGGGGTTAATTCGCCAGTCTGTTTGCTCTAACTCATGGTTGTTGTTTTTGTTTGTTGCAGCGTGCGACTGCCACCCGATCGGGCGCCTTCGGGCAAGACGTGCAACCAGACGAGCGGGCAGTGCCCCTGCAAGGACGGCTTGACCGGCACCACCTGCACCGCTGCGCCAGGGGCTACCAGCAGAGCCGCTCGCACATCGCGCCCTGCGTCAGTCAGTATCGCCCGGCCAGCCCGTCCAATCTAACTCCTTAAAAATGGAAATTTTAAAAAAATGAAAAATAGTTTTGTCGGAGCATGAGGTCAAAAAGGCATTCTTTGCAGGGATCCCCAAGGTGTCCGTGATCCAGGCCGAGGCCGCCGCCGTGGACGAGGACGAGGAGGAGGCCACCAGCGAGGAGACGGCCTCAGGTCAGTCAACACCTGTCTAGACAGGAAGTAGGGTCGTCACCACCGCCCCAAACCAAACCACAAAAATTGAACGACGGGTCCTTTTTCTCTTCTCCGCTCGCCACCAGGTAGTACAGTCGCTCTCAGCTTTCCCCACCATGTGCCTGAGGGCCTGGGCTGCGCGCGAAGGCGCACGATGCTGAATTACGAATGTAATAAAATTAATGTTTTCGCTAATGAGCGGATTAGGTAGTCATCATGGGTTGTGAAGTCTCATATATGTGTGTGTATGTGTGTGTATGTGTGTGTGTGTGTGTGTGTTTTTAGGGGAGGGGTCGTAGTTTTGACATGCCCGAGATAAAGTGACATTTCTCTCCTGTTTTTTGTTTGTCGTTTTCTTCTAGCCGGCGTCGGTTTGTATCGCCGAGGGGTGCAGACCGCCGACTGGCCCACCCCCTTAGAGAAGGGGAGAGAGAGAGAGAGAGATAGAGAGAGATAGAGAGAGAGAGAGAGAGAGAGAGAGAGAGAGAGAGAGAGAGAGAGAGAGAGAGAGAGAGAGAGAGAGAGAGAGAGAGAGAGACAGACAGAAAAGAAAGAGGGAGGAGCAAACGGGGAAGAAAGGAAATTAGTTGATTCTGCTCCTTATCCCACCACACCACCGCCAGAGGCACGTTCCGAACGACCGCGGTCAAACACACACAAACAGTCGCACGGCCGTGCGCACACGCGAAAACAGACACAGACACACGCACACACACACACGCTCCCTACAAGGCCAGCCCTGCGATCACGTCGTAATGAGCGTTACGTACTTCCGCCCGGTCCATGTTTCCCTTTTGATGTCGTTATATTTTTCCGGGCCATCGTCATGGCGCTGCGATGCGATGGCACGGCCCTGCCTCCCCGCCGTCTGGCTAGAAGTTCGCCGCGACATGCCTCCTTGTTTGTTATACGTCCTTCCTTTGATAGGATTTGGAACCTAGTTATGCTCCCTTTTCCTTTTTCTTTCACATTTTTTCCCCCGAAAACTCGTTGTCTTACCAACTGTTGTCCTCCGCCTTCCTCGCTTCTGTTGCTGTCGCTCGGCGGTGCACAGTGGGCCAGAAGACCGGTGGGGGTGGTCAAAATACCGGACGCGTTTTGGAGCTTTAGAGACGCTGAGTGGGATCCGAACCGAACGTGTTGGGCCCTCCAATGGATGGATTGCTCTCCGAACGAGGAATCCATCGATGGGGTCACACGTTTGATTCCAGTCCCATTAGCGACTCTGTAGCTCGAAACGTGTCCTTGATTTCGCCCGCCTCAACGGTCTTCTGACCCACTGTGCGGTGGCAGCATCCTGCTCCGCCACACCGGAAACGGGCAAGAAGTCGCTTTAGACTGCCGGGAAGAGCCTTGTCTCTGCGGGTATGGGCGAGCTGGGGCGTCGGACTGGCTAATCCCCGAGGCGTGGCGTGCTGCCCGAAAGAACTGGGGGCGCTTCGGGCTGAGCCAGCCAATAAGAGTTGTCTCCTCTCTCCACGGTGGGCCAGAAGACCAGCGCGAAACCAGTAAAAACGGCTAGACGCGGTTATGAGCTCCAGAGTCGCTGAATGGTACTTGAATTGAACGTGTGACCCCACCTATGGATTCCCTCGTTCGGAGAGCAATCCATTCTTGGGCTCACACGTTCGATTCGAATCCTATTTAGCGACTCTGGAGCTCAAAACGCGTCCGGAATTTTGACCGCCTCCACTGGTGGCCCACTGTGCTCTCCCTGCGAGGCTTTCTCAAAGAATGCACGCCACCTTCTCGCGTATTCCTCAATGGGCCCTGGCTGCTCGGAGCGGCCGCCGGTCAGGGCCGCTCCGCCGGCGCGCTGCTCTCGCCCCCGAGCACCCCGTCGTCGCCCTTGCCCCGCTGCCCCCGCTGCCCCCGCTGCCCCCCGCTGCCCCCCCGCTGCCCCCGCTGCCCCCGCTGCCCCCGCTGCCCCCGCTGCCCCCGCTGCCCCCGCGGTGGCGCGCGGTGCGGTCCTCGGCTGCAACACTCCGCAGCGCAGCGCTTGCTTCGAATCTTGTTTTACGTCACTTTTACGGCCAATTAAACGGCCTCGTCTTTAACGGCGAGGAGGCGTGGCAGCGCCGCGAACGCCGCGAACCTGGCAGCAGGCAGCCTCGCTGAACCTCGGGCTGCCTCCACTAGAACCCGGGCAGGCGCAGCGCGGCGCACGGTGGGCCAGCGAAGACCGGTGCAGGCGGTCAAAATCCCGTACGCGTTTTTAGCTGCAGAGTCGCTAAATGGGACTCGAATCGAACGTGTGACCCCACTAATCGATTCCTCGTTTGGAGAGCAATCCATTGGTGGGGTCACACGTTCGATTCGAGACCCACTTTAGCGACTCTGTAGCTCAAAACGCGTCTAGAATTTTGGCCGCCTCAACGGTCCTCTGACTCACTGTGGGACGCGCGTCAAAGACACGCTTCTATCTGCCGTCTCGCTCTCTCCCGCCGCCATCGCGAAGCTGCTCTCCCTCGCCTTGCCACGCTGCGCTCCCAAGCGCTCCCCCGTGCTGCTGCAGCATGCTGGTGCGTGCTTGTTTTCAAGTTTTCCCCGCTCACTTTTCTTCTCCTCTCGAAATAAGTTTTCTCTGCATTTTATTTATGCAGGGGGTTTTCAAAAGCAAGCCGACTCCGCCGTTGCCAGCGGTGTCACCGCCCGAAAGAGACTGTGCGTTGGTGAAGTTGCTCGCCGCGCCGAGCGACGGCGCTGCGCGCGCCACACGGCCGTTCCCTCGCGGCGTCAGTGTATACCTTGCCAGTTTAACTAGTATTGCCGTGTTTCGTGTGAAGCACCATTCAAAGTCGCACTGTATGAACTCATCGAAGCCATCTGCGTCATCACCCGCGTTATCAATACCTCTCAAATGCGAATGCTCTCATGGAGTCACATGAGATCATAACGCGCTCTGATTGGTCCAAGCAGTAGAAATTCTGAGAAATTCCCATGTTTGGCATGGTTGCGTGCTTGCCCGTTGCTCGTGATCTTTTAGCGAAACACGGCCCATGTTAGCGATGGCGGTTCTAGTCAGAGGGAGGCGTTCGCGACGTCGCTGCGCTTCCGCTGAATTTGACTCGCAGCACGGCGGGGTGCTGAGCGATGGTTCGGGGCGAGGATGGCGAGGGCCTCGACGGCCTCCACCGCGGCGCCACAGAGACAGAGACCTACACGGCGTAGAAGCGCTGCTGCTTCCGTAAACCTCGATATAGCCCTCCATTCCCGGTAAATGGCTCTTCCCTCAACTTTTCCCCCTCTGATTATGATCCCTGCCCTTTGCCCCTCGCAGCGGCGGCCCTCTCGCCCTATTCGTACCTTCCGGCCTCGCGCAGGCCTCGTCGTGATGGCAACAAATCCAGTCCGATTTGTTTGCTCGTCTAGGCGACAAAAAAAAATGAGGGAGAGAAAAATGGGTGCCGGGCGCTGCTTTGACGCCGGGAGCTCCTCAGGGGCAGACGGCAGACAGTCTGCTTCTGCTGACCCGATCGGACCCCTTCGATCCCTTAGTTCCCCCTTTCACTCGCTCTCGTTGTCGTCCCGCGCGGAAGAAGGCAGAGTTTAATCGAACAATCGCCCGGCTCGGCGACAGAATGCTGCGGTTTCATATTTTAATTGGTTTGGAAAAGATCTCGGGGCACAGATTAAACTCCTCCCTCTCTCTCTCTCTCTCTCTCTCTTTCTCTCTCTCTCTCTGTCTCTCTCTCTCTCTCTCTCTCTCTCTCTCTCTCTCTCTCTCTCTCTCTCTCTCTCTCTCTCTCTCTCTCTCTCTCTCTCTCTCTTACTCTCTGTCACTCTCCCTGTCACTCTCACTCTCTCCCGCGTCGCGGAGGAGGCTGAATATTATTCCTATTAAATCGTGGCGGACATGCCGGGGCTTTCCGTTGGGGGAATCATAAAACTGGAATTATTTATTCCAGGAATGAAAAGCGGCCGGCCGGCTGGACAAATGAAGCCACTCGCGCCGCCGAAAATGATCTCCATGTCGTGCAGTGTGTGCTCCGCGCGGACAGACTAAATAGCACGTCCGCCTTGCATTGCATTGCGAGGGTGTTTGGTCGCGGCGTGGCCCGGCGCGCCAACACGTGTACGATACACAAAGCACGCACGCACATGTATACACACACACACACACACCTACACACTCACACACGCGTCGACCTTGCTCCGCGCCCAGTTTGTCACCTCCGGGGCGAGAGTGATGATGCTCCATTTCAGCTCGCGCCGTGCCTCCGAGTTAATCACAGATCCATATCTCATTAACCCATCATCCAGTCTGATTAAAATGCAGCAAGGCGTCCCGGCTCTTCCCCCCTCTCCCTCTCTCTCTCTCTCTCTCTCTCTCTCTCTCTCTCTCTCTCTCTCTCTCTCTCTCTCTCTCTCTCTCTCTCTCTCTCTCTCTCTCTCTCTCTCTCTCTCTCTCTCTCTCTCTCTCTCTCTCTCTCTCTCTCTCTCTCTCTCTCTCTCTCTGTTCCCCCGAGGGCAAGTCGGTCCCGCGCGCCGACCCCGTGCCTCTCGTGGCCCGTGGCGCACTGCTCCTTAGTTGCTGCCGTTGCCGCCCCAAACCCGATCCGAATCCGTCGCCCCGCGCCGCGGAGAGCAGCGACTCCAAACAGCAGTGTCCCGTCGTTTTGTCTCCCTCGCTCCCTTGTACAGCTTGCCGGGCACGCCCTAGCACGCCCCAGCACGCCCCAGGAGACAGAGCGAGACAGAAAGCGCTGCTGTCCCGAGTGAGCCTCCCTAGCCGCAGACATCAACATAAAGCCGAATAAAGGCGAAACTTTTTCCGAACTTTTCCGGCGGGTCGTTGCGAGTTCCGCGTCGCGTCGCGCCTAGCCGCGCCAGCCGCGCCGCCCCGAAGCCACCGACGGGGCAGGGGCGTCCGCGCCAGAGCAAGCAGCCCCATTAGCGAGGTGCGAACTGGAATGGGATTGCGCAGGCCGCTCTCTCTCTCTCTCTCTCTCTCTCTCTCTCTCTCTCTCTCTCTCTCTCTCTCTCTCTCTCTCTCTCTCTCTCTCTCTCTCTCTCACACACCAATGATACTGGTGCCTGGCCCTAGCATTGGGAGCCAGTCGCTCTAGGAAGTGGATCCTGCCCGGGCGCCCCAGGGTCGCAGCTCCATGCGGTGCGACAGGATGGATGTATCGGAGCGCGGGAACGCTCCGGCCTGGGTTATGTTGATCTTGTCGGATCTTGCTAATGCCCCTGTCTGTTCTTCTCGCCGTTGCAGATCGCTGCGGCAAGTGCACTGCCAGCAGCAAGCGGCTCAACCTCAGCAAGTACTGCAAGCGTGACTACGGTAAGTCCGGACGGGAACCGCAGCCCACAGTGGGCCATAGGAGACCGTCGAGGCGACCAAAATTCTAGACGCGTTTTGAGCTCCATCAGAGTCGCTAAATGGGACTCGAATCGAACGTTCTGACCCCACCAGTGGAGAGCAATCCATTGGTAGGGTCACACAGGTTAGCGACTCTGGATCTCAAAACGCGTCCGGGACTTGGACCAGCTCAACGGTTTTCTGGCCTAATGTGCCGCTGCTACAGCTCTGTTCAGCTTTCCTGCCAAATGACACCTCATTTCAGCTTGTTGGAAAGGGAGCCTGTGGGTGACGTGGTGCGTCTTGTTGCAGCGCTGATGGGCGAGGTGGTGGGCCGCGAGGCCGTGTCCGGCGACTGGGTGCAGTACACCCTGGCCGTGCACAGCGTGTTCAAGAAGGCCCGGGACTCGCGCCTGCGCCGGGGCTCCATGTCGCTGTGGGTGCGCGTCAGCGACCTCAACTGCAACTGCCCGCGCATCCACACGGGCCGGTCGTACCTGCTGCTGGGCCAGGAGCACCACGATGGCGGCGGCCACGGCGGCCACGGCGGCCACGGCCACGCGGCCCGGCCGGGGCTCACGGTGGGCAGGCACTCGGCGGTCATCGAGTGGCGCGAGGAGTGGCACGCGCGCATGCGGCGCTTCCAGCAGCGCTCCAAGAACTGCCCGTGACCGCCGCCGCCGCCGCCGCCGCGGGGAACCGGGAAACCGGAACGCCGGGCCTTCAGCCGAGCCGGACCGCCGCACCGGATCGGCTTCGATCTTCGATCACCGAATCCCGCGCGGGGAAGAGCGCCGGGACGTCCGGCCCCGAGTGCCCCGGCCACCGCCCCGGCCACCGCCCCGGACAGCCGCACCGACCGAACTCATAGGGTGCGAGACTGACGTGGACCCTGGAACCAGGGGCGGCTCCAGAGTCGTTTTTCGGAGGGGGCCATGACACACCTTTGGCCCTCCTTCTAGTGGAGTGCCATGCTTTTTGCCCCACCTTCAGGGTGGTACCAGATCTGACGGGAGGGGCCCCCTGGCCACCCCCTGTCTGGAACGAGACTATCACGCCGGTGATTCGGCCGGCCGCACTCCTCGCTCTGTCTCTCTCGCACTCAGGGAGAGTGTGGTACGAGTAGTGCGAGAAAGACAGCGAGGAGGGTGGGCGGCAGTGTCGGTCGGCAGGCCGCGGTGTCTCCTTGTCTCGAGCGTCGGGCGGACGGGGCCTCGCCCTTCAGGGGAGTCTCGGAGTCTCGCAGGGCACTGAGCTCAAAGGGCTCGCTCAGAGGTATTGAAAAGGAACGATGCCTGTAGATATATGTCATTGTAATTCGAGTGTGCGAGCGCCATGGTGTGTAAAGTGAAAATGTGTGGGAATGTGTGTGATATGTATATTAGGGCTGTTGCTGATGTAAATATTGTGACCGTGTGGATGGAGTACTTATTTATTGTAATTGTAAGTCTCTTAGAACGTGTTTGCTGCAATGTATATGGATGCGACACAACTTCCTAGAAGGATTTGCTAATCAAACTTTGAGTCCTAATAGTTGTCCTAACCAATAGCTCAGGCCAATTTCGTTGTCTGACGTAGTTTTTAATTTTCCATCAACTTGGAGCCTAAATGTAACAGAAAATACACTCGCTCTTATCGAAGTGTTGGTAATTTGTTGGTCGTGGGACTTGCTGTTGAACGCGATTGTAACGTCCATCTGGGTTGAGCCAGGCAAGCGCCTGATAGAGGCCTCTAGTGCCTGAAGACCTGGCGTAGGCAAGCCCGCACAACGTGTGTGTGCAACGGGACTGCCCGCCGCGAGGGCGCTTGAGAGCTGAGTACTAAGTAAACGTCCAGTTTAGAAAGATGTTCCTAGTCAAGGAGGCAGGTCTCAGCCACTCGCCGACCACACTTACTAAACGCAAGGAGAATTGAAGACGCCATATTGGTGCATAAGTTACTCAACTCGTTCTTTCCTATGTAGTAGAAGCATTGTTTTATACTGTGAATTAAATCTTTTACTGCTACATCGCAGAGCAAAGTGCTATTTATCAATCAAGGCGACACCTGCAGCGCCATCCCCTTTCACATTTGATACACAGCATACCTCAGTTTTTGCTGATGTTCTAATTTGAATGTTTTCACCAAAATTAGTGGACCATCTCCCAACGTTGCTGTATGTGTAAGAAGCACAGGTCTTGTTTGGTCTGAATCTGAAGATGGCTTTTCCCATCAGACAAGGGGGCATTCCAAAAGATTTCCTCAAGGCTCCTATTATTCTTATCCATGGCTGAAAATAACTTTTAGCAGCATATTCAGTTAGTACCACAAGTATTCTTAATAAAGTTGGACTTTATTCTCGATACATTTATCTGATAATATAATTTGTATTTACAAACATAACACAACAAACTATGATTCTATATAGTCATGCTAGTTTCAAAATAAGAATCACAGACAGAATTGGCATAGTCCAAAAGAACAAACATGGATTTTGAAAATTTCTTGATTCATCCATGAAAACACAAAGACTACATAGGTGCATGCATTTAACAACACCAAAACCCTATGCTTGCATTTAGTTCATTTAATGACAAGCAGAGGTAAAGAATCAATCTTTTTTAAAAAAAAAAAAATTAAAAAAATTAAAAATAGGAGCAGCAACAAGGAGAGATCATTTGGCAAATAAAACTATTTTCTCAAATAGCACAAATATTCAACTACTCTATTAACTAAAATGTGTACTCTGTACACACATACGGAGAATGAAGGTAGTTCAGTTGGTTGGTCTTTCCTAAAAGGTAAAGCAACCAGTCGAATTTTTTTGATGAAAAGCTCCCGTTCTAACGTACACAGTTAATTTTGAGTTATAAAGTTAGTGCTTCAGAAAAATCATTACACGTAAAACATATGATTTGAAATTTGTGGCACACAGAAGTCAAATAGGTCAGGTTTGAACTAATTGTAAAGAAGCAAATATCCTGGTCTATCTAAAAGATGTCACTGGCCTTCGAGCCAAAGATGAAATGAGAGGGTCTTTGGTCCGAGGCAGCTGGCATCATGTTTCCTCCCGAGATATAACAGGAACCCGGAGGGTGGCTGCCCCAACACCATATCTACGATTTAGCATTGCTTGCACGCAATGCCACCTGCAAAAAAAATAAATCTTATTATGAAAATTGGTCTATTTAAACTCTTACTGTACAAATGTACGAAGAAAACATTACCTGTTGGTGCGAGGATTAAATTTCTCAACGGTGTTAGTAAAATTCACACCATTGTAACCTCCCACACAATAAATTCGATTGTCCACCACAGAAATTCCAAAACTAGCACGAGCATATGGCATTGGTGCCATGATGTTCCACTGATTTGTGAGTGTGTCATACCTAAATGGAAGAAAATATAAAAAATTTAATTGCAGAAAAACTAGAGGTATAAACAATGCAGTGCATGCAAATAGTGATCTTACCTCTCCACAGACCTCAACCAATGATTCTGGTCACCACCAATACCACCAACAACATAAATAAAATTGCCTACAGCAACACATCCAAAGTCATATCTTTGCTCGTGCATTGGGGCAAGTGAAAACCATTTTTTCTCACTGGATTCATAGCGTTCCATTGACCTTAAAACAGTGCCGTCTTCTGCAAATATTAAAAGGCATTTGACTCCGAGCTTCTACAAAATAATCTTTCAGAAATTATATTTTTAGAAGATTTTTCACCTACCTATTTTTCCTCCCATTGCATACAAGACTCCATTAACATTAATAAGTCCATGAAATGAGCGATGAGTACTCATTGGTGTATAGTCTTTCCAGCAAGCAGATTTTTCGTCCAAATACTGCAGGTTAAAAAAAAAATAAGACAGTCATAAATATCAACACCATATGCTCAGACAAAAATTGTGCTACAAAGGCAACACTAACCAAAAAGAAATTTTCCGTATAATCGGCATACTGTCCTCCAGTCAAAACAATTTGACCATTCCATATAGCCATCCTGATACCTGATAAAGCTACTCTAATTGAGGGAAGATATGTCCATTGGTTTTTAATTAAATTGAAAACCTCAACGGTTTTTATTGCAGATGAAGGTGTAGAACCACCTGAAGCAAACAGACATGACAAAGAATGAGAGAGGAGGATAGAGTAAAGACCAAAACGCAACGGGAATAATAAAAATACGCACCAGCAACATAAATCTTATCATCAGAATGACAGACCCCAAAAAAGCTGCGAGGGGTCTGCATGGGAGGAATGACCTTTGTGTCTTCACAAGCTCCCCCTGCAGTCTTCATGGCTGTGGGTACTTCACATTTCCAATTATCGTAGCCCAGAGTTATGCATTCTACACTCCCAAGAGCCATGCCACAAGATTCGCCTCCAAGAGCAAGAAGTACCTGAAGTTAAAAAGTTTTCAACTTATCAGTAGTTATTGAAAATAGCATTCAAGGGCAAGGGCAACTCTAAAACAAACACAATACTCACTTCCTGATCATCACAGAACCGTAACATCCGCCGTGAGTTTTCTTTGTACCCAGTTGCCCATTTGGCTCTTACATCTGTATCATACCTTTCTTCTAGAATTGTATTGATTGTATGTTTAATTTGATGCTGAAGATTTGCATTTTCAACAATGCTCTCTTGTTTCGTTAGGAGAAGAGTTTCCATGGGCACTTGAAGCAGATGTACAGCAGATGAAAGCTTGTCTAAATCCTTCAGCCTATTTGTAGGGTCATGTTTGACCCATGCAACAATGATCTGAATAAGAGTTAAGAGACGTTTGAACAAAGAGTTTGAACAGAACTTAAATTATTAAGAGAACTTATTAACTTATTAACAGAACTTATTTTCACTACCTTGAGAAGAAATCCTTCATCTGGAATGTTGAGTACTTGGCCTTGGATAACTTGAAGAAGGACATCAGCTGGGGCAGACAAAAATTCTTCTCCTTTTGCTACATTAGCTAGGTTTTTTCTTGCAAAACGAACAGCATCATTTATCAAATCATAGTAACCACAGTGAAAGCTGGCAGCAGTTAGTACCGATAGGCAATTTGAGGGATTCAAAGAGCTCATCAGAAAGGAGGCGCAAGCTTTGCGAACTGATGAAAGTTGTAAGATATCAGCCACCGACATTAACTCATATATATTGTCATCAGTAACCTGGAAAACCACAAACTTAGTATGTCTGCCAGGGAAAAGAGTGGTTACTCAAATTAACCACAATTTGAGAATTACTAGAATATACCTTCAGTTCCGTTGTGTAGAAAAAATTTACAATTTCTTCCAGTAGATTAAATGAAATCTCATGCATGACTATTTTATCTTCTGAGGCTTCTCGCAATTGGCAAGTGAACATTGTCCTGAAATTATCACGAATAAAGAGCAAGTTTTAGATATTACAAGACAATTTTTTTTCCAAATTATATCATAATACCTGAAATATGAAGAAGCTGCAGCAAGAACAACTTTATGTGCTGCTATTTCCCTTCCCTCTGCCACCAAGACAACATCACAAAATGTTGCAGATTTCCATAGTTGGCATAGACTCTGAAGTAGACACGTTGGAAGTAGACTATCCGCATAGTTCAAGTTTGATGTCTCGGGATCTTCCTGCAATGCACAGAAAAAGGAGTTTAGTTTGTTTCAGCATGATTTTATGAGTTGGGAGTTGCATGAAAAAACATGGCATAAGCAGCTACTTGAATGCCCAAATTACCATAACTCAGAATTTTGAAATATTTCCCATCAGCTCAAGCCTAGCATCACATTGATCATTGAAGCAAAATCAAAACCCCACCTAGGATAGGTAAAACAAATTTTTTCTCCCCAATATGAGCACAGAAATAAAAGACTTAGCTGAGCAAAGCGTCACTTACCATTTAGAAATCGAAAGCTTCCGGTGATTTACAGAATCCTCCTGTCCAGCAAAGAACATAAACAAAGAACAAAGAAAAATTTGGAGGCAATGAACTCCGCCCCTAGCGAATTTCACTCGACGTTTGTAGACACTCAGAGCTAGCACTGAGACACCTCGGCACCTCGTTCAGTAATATCTCTTTTCCAGGGGGAGCATTCTAGCATAGAAGTCATTCCAAATGCAGACTGCAAGAACCATGTTATTGCGCTTTTGCAGGCAACCACAGCAGACGAAAGTGTAAACTAGCAGACGTCTATTGACTGTATTCGCAGCACAGACTATATGCAGGTCGCTGTGCGCTATTCGCAGTGAGTGGACACGGCCTTTGTGATTCGTGAACTTCAACTTTTACTTTCCTATCGTTTGGGCGGAAAAAGTTAAGAAGAATTTGCCTAAATCGCCTATCGCTGTCGCATACGCCTTGGACGCCAACATAAATAAACAAGTGACTCAGACACCAGCTGCTCACGGGGCGTAGCGCAACGTCAACTCAGGCGACACCACGCAACAGGTAAAATATTTTGTAGCTACCTTTGTTTGGCGTCAACGTCAGTGAATGCGTTTTTGTTGCATTACGTAAGCAATTGCCGTTGGCCGTGCTTTACTGCTTTCCAGGGATTTGATTTGAATAATCTTATCTGTTCGCAGGGACCACACCAGTTTCCCTCAACTTCTAGGTCCTACTCTCCAATTTTGTCATGGATAAGTTAAAGAAGGTGCTCAGTGGTGAGGATAACAACAGCGAAGACAATTCCATTCTCAGTCCGGTATGTAGACAGCACTTTGTAACCTTCTAATAATCTAACCTGGGTACTCATCCTCTTAGTCTTTTTGCTTTATCTCAACAGTCGCATGAATAGTTTAATAGAATTAATTATAACATTGTGCTTGTCATTGATTTGGTATTTGTTTTCATTTCAGGTTTTAGATGCTGCGACTTTGAGTTGGTCAACCAGAATTAAAGGTTTTATCATCTGCTTTGTAATCGGCATCCTTTTGTCACTGCTTGGCAGTATTGCTCTATTTTTACATAAAGGAATGGCCGTCTTTGCTATTTTCTACACTCTCGGAAATATTACATCTATGGCCAGGTAAGGAAGGAAGGCTTGGAATACTAAACCCTTTACTTACGTGCATACAATAAACCTTTCCGCATGTGATTTCAAAGTGAATTACATCAGAACCATGTCATCAAATGATGTTGTTTTGATTTGTTTTAGCACATGCTTTTTGATGGGTCCTGTGAACCAAATGAAGAAGATGTTTGCATCTACCAGAATCATTGCCACCATTCTGGTCCTTTCGATGATTGTTCTCACTCTATTTGCAGCCCTCTACGTAAGTAGTACACTAAGTGTGACCTAGAGCTCTCACCTTTTTGAGCTTTATGGTTGAAAAGACAGGTTCACTTGCCAAGTACAAACAGTTGTAATGCTGATACATTAATTAGACCATATTTTCCTTTTGCAGTTGAAGAATGCTGGACTGGCTCTGCTATTCATCATCTTGCAATCTGTTGCAATGACATGGTATTCCATCTCGTACATACCCTATGCCAGAACTGCTGTGAAGAAAACATTCACTGAGTGTATTGCCTAATGAGGATGAAGCCTGAGGTAGGAAATCCTTATCAGTTTATTTGACTTGAATTATATGCGTCTATTTCTATTTATCAGAAAATGAACTCTTTAAGAATGGGAAGTACAGTACTTCTAGTGCTGTAAATTAATTTAAGGTAATTAATGTGCTTGGACATAAGAAGGGTGCCGTCAGGAGCAGGATAGTACTTATTGTGTAACATTTGTCTGAACATTATTGCATTTCATATAGTCAATTATTTGAGATATTTCAAGTATTTTTTTCCTCTCTTTTCTAATTTTAGTCTTAAGAAACCATTGGCAATGCACAATGAAAAGTTTCCTTTCCTATGTAATGGATGTCAGGAGATCGCAATGCTCGTTGTATGACGATGCTTGACTTAAAAGATCAAAGTTATGTTTGTCTTTGAGTGATGCTTCATTTAATGCTTCACAATGCTTTATTTTAAACATCATCATGAAGGTGTTCTTGTCATCAGTTAGTCAAATCATTCAAGGAATTGTAATACATATCAACTTTTCAATGTAACTTTATCCTGGGTACTGAGGAGTGAAGGCAGTTCTTCCTGAGAAAATGGGACCAAGATAAAAAAATTTTTAATCAATAATTGGGAATGATAATTAATATTTTAAAAACTTATCATGCTATATGATCTTATGTTTACTGCCACAGGTTTTTCTTTGGAAAGAAATATTAAAATACCTGGGGACCTGGTGTATCTTCTAGTTTTATGATCACTTCATCATATTGTGCCTTTTAGCAGATTGAATGATATCTTTGCTATTTATCTATCAAGTATTATGTATGTAAAAAGTGTCGAGTGCTGTGATAAGGTTTACTTTATATGTAGGATAAGAATGTGAAATTGTTACACTACACTTCATGACATTTATCATTCCTTTCTGTGAGGCACATACCTACAGATGACCTCACATATGCCTGATGGAATGGTATTGTATCATTGTTGGTGTTGACTGATGACCTCATTTTTTGGGCCAATTTATGTGGCGTTGTTTATACAGTTTCCCTCTAAATGCTTCATACACTACACTAGTGAACAGACAGTGAGGATTCAACTTCGCTGTTTGTGGGATCTTAGTCTGTTTTTTTTTTTTTTTTTTTTTTTTTTTTTTTGTGTTTTTTTGTCAAATTATGGAGTGTGTATTTTTTTTGTGAATATATTTTTATTATATGCATTCAATTGACTCTTAGATTATTAAACACCAATATGTACAATAGTAACAAAATAAGCAGCACAATTATTTTTCATTCAATAGCCCATGCTCATTTGCTAGGGCAGCAAATCGTTCAGAGATGTCATCTTAAACATAGACAGCATATTATACACAAAGAATCAAAGCACGTTTGGAAGAGGGGGAAGGGCGGGGATGTGGTCAGTATGTGACTAATCACAAAGTTCAATTTGTGATTTGTGCAAGAAAAAGGGAGGGGGGACTGGTTTAACATGCATCTATTTCATTTCATGTTTCTGGGGTGTCACTGCTAGTTTATACATTTTCACTATCAGTATTTTATGCATAATTCCTGCTCCCGCGTTGCATGTGAGACCTCATAGTGCCAAATGCCACAACAAAAAATAACCTCAGTTAAAAAAATGAGTCCTTCTTTGAAATTTGACCATAGATCAGTAGAAAAGTAACATAGGAAACGTCCTCAACACCAGGAAGGAAATATACAAGTATAGCAATTATATAGAGTATGTATACTAAAAAGCACTCTACCAAGAGAAGGAAGGATATCCCTACAATAACCAGACTTTATCACGGTGTGACTTCTAGCTTATGGAATTTGCTGGATACCTGTAGTTTGGTACGAAATGGTTCTTATTTACAAAAGTGGAAAATTGGCAGGTCAGGTAGAGATCTACATACACTTAGAGTTACTATAGAGTACAGTTCACCACACTTACACAAAAGCTTTAAAGTAGACAAATCACAGCTTTCTCTTACACACATAAGTATTGTTCTCAACAATGGGCATGTTCCCAAAGGGAACTTCAATTTCATTTGAGGGAACGCATTTCACCAAACAAGAGGCGGAGCAAAAGGGTTTGGTGAGAACAGTAGGAGGAATAACTCCTTGCAAAGCTGGAATATAAGACTTTGCTCCTCTCCGGACCTTAAAACCCATTCCTAGTTGCCTAATGCTCATTGAAGCAATTTGAAAATTTTTGAGCTTGGCCTTGAACTTGCACAAGAGATACTCATTAATGGGAGAGTATTGGAATACCAAGCAAAGCTCAACAAAGCTCTTGGACAAATAATGTGACTGGTGGTCTCCCACAAAACTAATTAGCAATCACTAAGTGCAATACTTGTTGCATTGGAGAAGCAATGTATTATAACAATAAAATAAGGTTTACATTCAGTGAGGACAGTAAGCTGACAGTAATCTTTGTTTACTGGTGTACAATGACCACCTACCTAAAACTTAAAAGCTGTTATTAGTATTGGTTGAAAATTAATATTAATTTAGCTGCTTTCAGCAGAATTAAACCAAGCGTATAGTTTACTATAACACAGATCCCACACAACGTCATAAATGTCTATTGAAAATTTGAATCCAACATGAAGATTGATCTGACAAGGCACAGAAAGCCACATTTTAAAAGATATTCTTCTTTCTGAGACTGCTGTCTAACACACAGCATGACAACATTGTTATGCTTCTTTCACAGAGTATCAAATGACCCTAGTTCATCAGTCGTTTATACAATGTCACATTGAAAATAATTTCAAGAGTAAATTTGACTGTTGGATCTGTTTCTGATATTTTATTAAACCTTAATCCTGAAATTAAAACCATTTGACACCTCCTCCTAAAAAAAATTTACCGCAGCAAATTAACATCCCTTAATCAGTATTTTTATCCATGGAAAACTTGATTCTGAATCGGCCAATATCTAAGTGACCACTCAACACCGAGCTTCAAAAAATCCACAATCAACAAACGCCCCTGGCCTCTGGGGGTCACTTCCTCGATTATTTGAAGAACAACGCCAATCAAGTTCTAGGAAAAATGTGGGAGCAGGAAATTCTTGGCAAGTGTCGCGACACCATGACCGCAGCACGCACGGCGATACCGTGAGGGTAAGGCCGCCGTGGCGGCGCCTGGCCCAGTGGGCCGCACAACCAAACAGATCTCTTGACACAACCAATCCACACGCTCGGCGCTGGGCTTGGCCGTGCGCCGTGGCGCCTGGCCCAGTGGGCCGCACAACCAAACAGATCTCTTGACACAACCAATCCACACGCTCGGCGCTGGGCTTGGCCGTGCGCCGTGGCGCCTGGCCCAGTGGGCCGCACAACCAAACAGATCTCTTGACACAACCAATCCACACGCTCGGCGCTGGGCTCGGCCGTGCGCCGTGCGGCGTCTGGCAACAAACACGGCCAACGCGGCCGTCCACGCCGAGGAAGACAAAGACACGGAGAGCAGGGAGGTGGCTCCCTGTCTACGCCGTGGCCAGCCGCTGCTTCTGCTTCTTGACGAAGTCCAAGGCGCCGCGGTCGTGCAGGCGCGTCTCCAGCACCTCCAGGATGGGGTGGTCTGGAAAGCATCAAGTGACGGCCGCGTGAGTGAGAGCGTGGAGTGGAGATCAGATACCTCATTCGGGCTCACTGCTTCGCCGAAAAGCAGCCCGACGCTACGGAGCGACCAGCCCGAGCCCGGCCCGGCCCGGCCCGAGCTTGGTGCCGAGAGCCCGACGCAGCCCGGAGCAGTCCCCACGGTCTGCCCAGCCCGACGCGTCTTTTAGGCCGGTTCGTTGTTCGATTCCAGCCAGAGGCGACCGGTTTTCACGGCCTAAGAAATGCTTTTTGGAGTGCCGCTTTCGCAAATATGCGTCCGTAGTATCTGACCACACATATTGCGTCGACAAAAACCGGAACTGACAAAAATTAACCGGCACCTTCGGGCGCTCTCTGGGATCGAACATCCGACCTGGCGCTGCCGGTCAGCCGACGCTCGCTCTCGACGCCAGCTCGGTCTCCGCGGCAGCGCCTGCCTGCCAGCTCGGCCTGTGCATCTTCTGTCTCCGTGTGGAGCAGCCCGAAGCAGTGAGCCCGAACAGCGGGTGGAAACTCCGCTGGCGCGGCTGGGACCATGTCTCGGGCGGCTCGCCACGGCCCGGTCGGCCGCCCAGCAGACGAAAATGAGCTGCACCAGCCTCTATTATTGCTTGGAAATCAATTAATAATTCGACTTTTTGAAAAAGTAGCAATGCTAAGCCACAATTTAAGAACCAAGGAATCGTTTCCATTCATTAGATTTGACCGACAGACAGGTTATAACAATAAATTTCTCTCCGAAACTTTTCGGCGGCGACGCGCTATCCTGCGAGCTGCGGCCATCTTACGCATAGTAAACTTAATCCGCTTCGATCTCAGCAATCGTTCATCGTATTGTAAATCCAAGCACAGATTCGGAATCTGCGTAAAATTTCCCGTGGCGTAGGGTGTGTCGTCAGATTTAACGCACTTAAGATAAAGCGTAGTCATAATGGGAAAATAGCCTAAAATGACCTTGAAAAACCTGCAAATTTTAGGCTATTTTCCCATTATGACTACGCTTTATCTTAAGTGCGTTAAATCTGACGACACACCCTACGCCACGGGAAATTTTACGCAGATTCCGAATCTGTGCTTGGATTTACAATACGATGAACGATTGCTGAGATCGAAGCGGATTAAGTTTACTATGCGTAAGATGGCCGCAGCTCGCAGGATAGCGCGTCGCCGCCGAAAAGTTTCGGAGAGAAATTTATTGTTATAACCTGTCTGTCGGTCAAATCTAATGAATGGAAACGATTCCTTGGTTCTTAAATTGTGGCTTAGCATTGCTACTTTTTCAAAAAGTCGAATTATTAATTGATTTCCAAGCAATAATAGAGACTGGTGCAGCTCATTTTCGT
Source organism: Stenchaetothrips biformis (assembly GCA_030522485.1). NCBI lineage: Eukaryota > Metazoa > Arthropoda > Insecta > Thysanoptera > Thripidae > Stenchaetothrips > Stenchaetothrips biformis. The sequence continues at coordinate 23,910,588 of CM060086.1, read as the reverse complement.
CTGCTGGGCGGCCGACCGGGCCGTGGCGAGCCGCCCGAGACATGGTCCCAGCCGCGCCAGCGGAGTTTCCACCCGCTGGCCCGAATGAGGTCTCTGGGTGGAGATAGAGGGGGAGGGGAGCAGGGGCGCGTAGCCTAGCCCGCGAGACAGGCGTGCGCGGCGGGCAGCCTACGCCGCGGTTCGCGGGCGCCCCTGCTCCGCGGCCGGCACCGCCGGCAGCAGCAAGGCAGTTGCCCGCCGCGCCGCGCTAGCCCGCGGAGTACAGTACTCACTTCTGTTCTTCTGATGCATCAGAGGAAGCTCGGCATGCTTGAGGCCGTGGAAGTTGTCTATGGACGAGTTGGTGTCGGCCACGCCGGGCACGGAGGACAGCGCCAGGAAGGCCTCCCCGGCGAAGTCGTTGGCCGTGAGGACGTCGTGGTCCATGACGGTGAACAGGATCATGGCGCCCTCGGCGCGGCACTGCTCCAGCGTCACCGAGCTGCAAAGCGGAGAGGACGCTGCATTCAAGGCCGCCGGTCGGTTCTCACTCGCATGCTCGGTTCTGGGAGAGACACGCACAACTCGAAGCACTCGTCGAACACCGGGTTGAGCGTCTTCTTGTGCACGTGCGTGGTCTGCTCCAGGCAGTGCGCGAAGAGGCGGCGGGGCAGCAGCTCGACGATGACGAACGGGTCGCTGAACCCTGCGCAATGGAATCGATAGAGTGGAACCAGCACCACGACATTGAAGAAGGCCACTTGGTACACCACTTCTGGGTTCCCTTTGTTCACTCCCAGACTCGTACTGATTTTTAGTTTACTAACGTATTGACGTTTGTGCTTATTAATGAGCTTATTAACATTTTTATTTGTTTCAGTAACTTTATTATCAATTTCGTCTTGACAAATCTGTTCAGCTTCTTAACGAAATCCCATTCATTAATGTGCACAAAGGTCCATGAATATTCCTACATTGTCTATCGAAGGATGAGAGTGTTCTCCTAACGCGCAGCGCGCGGCCACGTACCGTTGGGGTCCAGGGGGATGACGTCCCGCGCGCTGAGCACCTCCACGCACAGGGAGTCGTGGTTGAAGTAGGCGCGCACGGCCAGGACGCCGTACTCGACCGACTCGCAGCCCAGCTGCTCCATGAGCCGCTGCTGGTGGTACAGGTCCACGAGCCGCTCCGTGTCCGTGCGGTGGTACTGCAGGCGCTGGTCCACCTTGAAGTAGGTGTTGGAGCGCAGCGCCTCCAGGTTCAGGCCCTGCGTGTCGGCGTGGAAGAAGGACAGCAGCAGGCCCAGGGCCTCGTGCAGCCGGTCGTAGAAGCCGGGCAGCTTGTCGCCGGACGAGCCGTCCATCTGGTGGCCCAGCTCCAGCAGCACCACCTCGGGGACAGTGCGGGTGCATCAAGCCGCCCCAGCCGCGGCACACATTGCACAGTGGGTCACAACGGTCAAAATCGCGAAAAAATAAAATGTTTACGTACGTAGAAGTACGCTCCCCACCGGAAACTGAGGGAGCCAGATTCAGATTCCGCAAGAAAATTTGAGTCAGAATCATGAAAAATCGCCGTGCCTTTTTCAAAACCCGCCGATATTTGAGCCTCTAAAGCAGGTAAATGGGCGAAGATCAAAAATTAAACCTAACCCATACATCGTCGGGTTTTCAAAAAGTCAGACCCGCACGACGCCCCTTAGACCCCAGTCTGACGGAGCAGCCGAACGCCTAATACAGACGGTAAAACGGCAGTTGACCATCGTCTGTAAGGACGCTCAGACCGAGTGGGATTTGTCATGGTTCTGACTCAAATTTTCGTGGTGAATCCGAATCTGGCCACCTCAGGTTCCGGTAGGGAGCGTACTTCTGCGTACGTTTTTTTTTTTTCTTTTTTTCTCTTGCGATTTTAACCGTTCTGAACCACTGTGCGTTGCAACGGACACTCACCTCCCACACCTCGCACAGCGCTCGCTCGAAGTTCTTGGGAAGCAGGGCGGCGTTGAGGCTCTGCAGGTGGCAGTCCAGGTACTGCAGCAGCGGCGAGATGGCGTCCACGGTCGGCAGCGAGTCCGGCGACCAGGCCAGGTGGAACATGGCCTTCTTGAGGGAGGGCCGCATCTTGGCGCCGATCTGCGCGATGATGAGCAGCGTGTACTGCTCCATCTGCAAGGCGGCCTGCTCCAGCGCGGCGTACATGTCCTCCTTCCAGGCGCCGCTGTTCTGACGCGCCGCCTCGCGCGCCGCCTCCCGGGCCGCCTCCCTGGCGTGCGCCGCCGTGGCGCTGTCCGGCAGCCCGGGCGACGGCGCGGCGGTGCCCAGGGCCAGCGGGTCCACGGCCGCGGCCATCTCGGCCGCCTCCACCGCCTCCAGGATGCTGTCGACGTGCAGGTCGCGCGGCACGTGGTTCAGCGCGCGCCGCACGTACTCCAGGTCGTTGATGGCGGCGCACATGTCGTCCGTGGTGCGGTACGGCCCCTTGTCCTCGTAGAAGCCCTGGTCCTTGAGCTTCTGGTGCGTCAGGTCGGCGTAGAACAGCGCCGCCGTGCTGATGGTCTGCGCAGCCACACAGTCATGCGTAACAACCCCACTGTGGAGTGAAACCAAGTGAGGACAACTCCACACTTGAAACGCGGAGGTCTGGAATTCTCTTCAGTCTCCACGTCTCCACGTTTGGAAGTGCTGCGTTTGCAGGCTCCATACGTCAAGTGTGGAGTTCTCTCCACGTTTGCACCATGCCGAGAGATAAGGACCCTGTGAGCTAATCCACCCATGAAGAGTAGAGACTGCCAACTCGGCATTTGCAAGTGTGGACATGTACTCCACACCACGAAGTGTGGAGTTGTCCACACTTGCGTTGAGAGTGCCGCGATGGCCGTACTGCATGCGGGCTGCGCGCCGACTGAGATGCTCACCCGGATGATCTTGTTGACAATGTTGTACGAGCTGACCAGGTCCGGCCAGTTGAGCAGCTTCCAGAATTCGTTTATCTGTGCAGCGATGAGGAAAACACTCATAAAAAATACGATTTCACGAAATCCTGGTAGTCACGAAGTTAATTTTCATTTATGTTCTGGTTTAACAAAGATAACTAAGGCTAGGACTGCGTTGTGTGTAGTTCTGTTTATGTTTGTCAGGCCATTATAAATAATACTAAAACTTACGTAAAGACCAGCTGCGTATCAATTTGTGTCAAAAACAGACATTTAAGACAGTCTCATAATACCTGAAGGACATGTTATACACAGAAACGTGCAGTAAAATAGTCCAGTTCACCCAGTTCACCCAGCTTTAAGGTTAGAAAAAAGCACAGCCCCCGTGTCCAGATCGTTTCGTCTTAGATTCAGAAGTACCATCAAACCTCGCTAAAAGGTGCAGCTACACGCCCACTGTTTACGAAAAGGGACTTATAGTCACACTCAAACTACGTTAGGGATAGTTTTTTCACAAATGCATTTGCACAGGCACGCAGTTTTATGTCCTATTTCACTCCGATTCAAAGAGTTTGGAACATTTAGGGTTGGTATTTCTGAAAACAACAGGGCCTGCGCGCAGCGGCGCGGGACACTCTGGCCAACAATCTCCGACCGACCGGCCGATCCAAATGGCCACGTTCGAAAACAACGTCTATACCATTGTTGGAGCTCTTCTAGCTGCAGTAAAAGACAATTTTGATTCGAACGCGCTTTTTCAAGGGAGCGAGCGTTTTTGGTGTAAGCTGTACAGAGGCGAAAAGGAGCGCTGCTATTGGTCGGATTCCATTTCCGGTGGCTCGGCTCCCCCTCTCCCTCTGTTTTTCGCTGACGAGTCGAGTTTTGCCATGGAAACGGCGATTTCAACTCAAAATTTCTCAAAATTGGCCCTACACTTTTCAACCACATTTCACCACTGAAATCAGGATACAAAGTTCTACCACTCTGCCAAATCTCATCAAAATCGTATAGAAAATTTCGGATTTGCATAAGGGGCCAGACTGACAATAAAAATAAAAAAAAAAAAAAAAAAAAAACCCAACCCCGGTGAGGCTATAAGGCTACTTCGTGCCTAAAAAAAGGGAACGAGGAAAGCAAGAAAGGTTCGGGGCGCACAGTGGGCAAGAAGACCGGCACAGGCGGCCAAAACTCCAGACGCGCTAAATGGGACTCGAATTTAACGTGTGACCTAACCAATGGATTCCTCCTTCGGAGAGCAATCCATAGGTGGGGTCACACGTTCGGTTCGAGTCCTGTTTTTAGCGACTCTGGAGCTCAAAACGCGTCCAGAGTTTTGGCCGCCTGCCCCGGTCTTCTGGCCCGCTGCGGGGCGTGGCGCTGTGACCCACGTGGTAGAAGCAGGCGGACACGTCCATGGCGGAGGTGGTGTGCCTCACGATGAGGTCCGCGGTGCACAGCGTGTTCATCTCCACGGCGCGCCGGATGCGGTTGGACATCTTGACGTGCGCCAGGTCCAGCCAGCGGTGCAGCGCCGCCTCGAACCACGTGTAGAAGGTGGTGAGCGTGGTGGGGGCGCGCTCCACCGAGCCGCGCTCCGACCGCTCCGTGTACTCCGCCATGGCGCTCACGTCCTGCAGCGCGAGGTACAGCTCGAACACGTTGGTGCACAGCTGCACGGGGCCCGGCTCGTCGCCCAGCTCGGCGCAGCGCAGCTCGCCCAGCACCGCGCACGTCAGCCCGCACAGGTCGGCGTGGACCTGCAACGCCGAGGTGTTTCTCAGGGCATCCCTCCTCCACTCGCAGGGCAACGCACAGTGGGCCAGAGGACCGGCGCAGGCGGACAAAACTCTAGACGCGTTTTGAGCTCCAGAGCCGCTAAATGGGACAAGAACCGAACGTTCGACCTCAACAATGGATAGCTCTTTGAACAAGGAATCCATTGGTGGGGTCTCGCGTCTCGCGTTCGGTTCGAGTCCCAACCAGCGACTCTGGAGCTCTAAACGCGTCTAGAGTTTTGGCCGCCTGCGCCGGTCCTCTGGCCCACTGTGCAACGCCATCCAGCCGCGCGGCGAGACTCACCAGCTTCTCGAGCTGCTTGAACGTGATGCAGAAGTAGGGCACGTGCGTCACCGAGTGGAACATGTTGTCGTAGGCCGTCCGCGAGGCCTGCAGCCCGACGAGCAGCTTGTTGACGGCCAGCAGCAGGGCGTACAGCCTGTCGTCCAGGTTGGCCGTCTCTCGCACCGGCAGCATCAGCTCCTCGTACCAGTCGGTGGCCGCCTTGCGCAGCGCGCAGCCCAGCTCGGCGCGCAGGTCCTGAACGACAAATGATGACGGGGTCTCATGAGGGCGCCCCACAGGGGGTCAGGAGACCGTTGGGTCGGCCGAAATTCTAGACGCGTTTTGAGCTCCAGTAGTCGCTACATGGGAATAGAATCGAACGTGTGACCCCACCAATGGATTCCTCGTTTGGAGAGCACTCCAATGGTGGGGTCACACGTTCGATTCGAGTCGCATTTAGCGACTCTGGTGGAGCTCAAAACGCGTCTAGACATTCGGCCGCCTTTACGGTCTTCTGGCCCACTGTGGCGCGGCCGTACTCACCTTGTTGAAGGGGCAGCACTTGGCCATGGCGCGCGTGTGGCCCATCGCGTTGACGGTCCGCAGCAGCATCTCCAGGCGGCCGCACAGCTCCCTGCAGCGCGGCGGGTACAGCAGGCGGTGGCGCCGCACCAGCATCAGCGCGTGCTCCGTCCACAGGTTGAAGGCCTCGGCCAGCGCGTCCTCCTGCACCCGCCAAGCCATTCAGCCGACAACTCAGAAGCGTTTCATTGGTGGGGACGGACGGCCGATCGACTCCCCACATTTCTCATTTTTTTCCCGACTGGCTCACCCAGAGGGGCCAGTGCGAGGCCAACAGCGCAGAGGCATCTGCAACAGACCCTCGACTCCCGGGTTCAAATCCCAACAATTACTAACTTTATTATTCACTGCCTGAGAGCAGCCGTTTCAACCGTATAAACCGAGTTCAGCACCCGCCACTTTCACCCCCACTTCCCACAGCAAGGGCGTCTTCCGTGTCTTGGGGTCGTATTGCTCCGCGCTCCGCCCGCACGACATCCCCGACTTGTTGCTTCCCCTGGCCAGGCTGGGCCGCGGGCTTGCCGCGGGCTTGCCCTGGGCTCGGTGGCTTGGCTCCTGGAACGCGGGGACCCGCTTTACGAGCTTGTTCTCGAGTTCCTCTCCGCTCGTTTCCCCCTCCCCCTCTCCACCCCTCCAGCGAGGTCGTGCTCGTGCGCCCCCCCCCTTCCCCCTTTCCCTTTTCCCGCACTGTGACTTGGTGGCGCCTCGCGGTCTGGAAGTCCCACCGGCAGGGCTGCCAATGCCAAGCGCCGCACAGTGGGCCAGAAGACCGGCACAGGCGGCCAAAACTCCAGACGCATTTTGATCTCCAGAGTCGCTGAATGGGACCCGAATCGACCGTGTGACTCCAGCAATGGATTGCTCTCCAAACGACGAATCGATTGGTGGGGTCACACGTTTGATTCGAGTCCCATTTAGCGACTCTGGAGCTCCAAACGCGTCTGGAGTTTTGGCCGCCTCCGATGGTCTTCTGGCCCACTGTGCGCCGCCAGGGACGCCGCCGTTCCGCGCGGCAGTCACATCACGCCCCGCCCCCCGCCAGGCTCAGCCAGGCGCCACCACCGTCGGGCTTTACATCGACTGAATTGATAGTGCCGGCGCGGCGTCGTCTGTTTGCCGCGCGCTGCTGGCACAGCTGGCCACGTCCCACTGGTAGAAAAAAGTTCGGAAAAAGCACGGAACATGCCTGGTCAATTGTGTACCTGGACCGTCCGTACCTTGCCAAGGACGGAGGTTCCGTGCATGTTTCCCGTACCAGTTTACATGAGATGCTTTTGTGAACTACGGAGAACCAGGACGGAAGGTCCGTACATTTTCTGTTCCAAACTACGGAATTATTATTTTTGATCGTTTCCTGCCTGCAGGAGAGCCATTCAAAAGAGTCGTTTCGTCGCTCTGTCTCTGTCGCACTCATGGCACTCTCCGTAAGGGTGTGAGAGAGACAGAGCTATGAAACGACTTTTGTGAACGGCTCGGCGAGGAGTCGACAACTCCCCTTAGCTGCGTACGAGGGAGTATACGTATATTACCAGTAATATACGTAATATATGTGTAATATATAACAATATAGGGGTAATGTAGAGGAAAAATTGTGGTAATATGCATATATTACATGGTAACATACAGGTAATTAGCCACCGCGTACGAGGTAATATGTGAGTTGTCGACCCGCTCGCGGCTCGGCTGGCTCGGCTGGCTCACCTCCTCCCTGGACAGCGGGCCCGAGTCCCACTGCTCCTCCAGGTCGTGCATGAGCTTGACGATGATGCCGTGGTCCAGCGGCGTGACGACGGCCACGCGCGCGTAGGCCGCGAAGCGCACCAGCGCCAGCTGCAGGTCCGTCACGTCGCCCTGGATGGCGTGCTGGTGCAGCACGGCCTGCGCGGTGGCGCTCAGCTCGCCCCGCCACTCCCAGGTGCGGTTCTGGAAACAAGGTTTCGTTGTTGTTCGTGTCCATGCGGGCAGCCGGAGAGCAAAGGGACATAACTCAACGCTATGAAACACGGCCTCCTAATCGTGACGTCAGCGCATCAAAGTCAGTGATAGCAACTTGGAGGACCGAAACAGCTGTAAAAGTGGTTACCCGGCACGGGTGTTGAACCCGTCACACCGGAGCCAGTGACAGTTACGCTAATCGTCGCGCTATCAATCGCATAAGAGGAGTGTGGTCCAGCGCAGCATCTTGGCGGACCACGCAGGGTTGGCTCCCAATTTTTGGTTCAGATGTTGGCACCTCTGCTGTCGGTGCGCTGCGCTGACGGGCCACGCGCACCCATAAGAGATATCCCCCTTTGCCGGAGAGGCCCTTCCGTCGCTCTGTCTCTCTCTTGCACTAGTGGGGGCGTCGCACAGTGGGTCAGAAGACCGCGCAGGAGGCCAAAACTCTTCACGCTCCAGAGTCGCTAAATGGGACTCGAATCGAACGTGTGACCCCACCATTGGTTTCCTTGTTTCGAGAGCAATCCATTGGTGGGGTCACACGTTCGATTCGAATCACATTTAGCGAATCTGGAGGTTAAACAAGCGTCTAGAATTTCGGCCGCCCCAACGGTCTTCTGACCCACTGTGCGGCGCGGCGGGAGCGACAGAGCGACGGAAACGACTCTCAGTCTCCAGCGATCCGGGTAGGAAGGATGCGAAGACCGATCATCTGCTCACGTGGTAGAACTCGTGCAGCTCGTGGGCGATGAAGACCTCGTGCAAGCGCTCCTGCTGCCGCAGGTCCTGCCAGTTGTCCTCCTCCGAGGTGCCGCGGTCCTCCCTGGTGGACAGCCACATCTGCAACGGCAGAGGACGCGCTCGCTTGGACCACACCGCCTCTCGTGGCGCTCGCCAGCAGCCGACGCTGCAATATGCTGCGCGAAGCTCAGGCAGTCTGTCTCTCTCGTCCCCTCAAGGAACAGAAAAAGGTTACGATCATGTCAGATGTCAAGATGACCGACGGTCGAAGTAGCGTTATTTGACGTCAAGTGCATATTGGTATCCTTTTACTGAACATGATAGCTTTTGTTCTCAATTTGACGCAAAATACTTTGTCAATTTCAGGTCATGAGGGGTCACTGATGAAGAGCGTGACTAAATTTTATCAATTTCAGCTCACTGGACGTCAACTTGACCTTTTTCTGTTTTCTAGGATGTGCGAGAGAGACAGAGCGACGAGAGCAGAGCCCGGAATGAGCGTCGCAGCCTGACCTTGAGGCGGATGCGGCCCTGCACGTTGGAGCGGTGCGTCCGCGCCTCCAGGTTGAACCAGGACTCGGCGCCCTGGGACGGGATGTCCGCCACGGGGATGTTGACGCAGCCCAGGAAGTCGTCGGTGGAGCCAGAGCGGGCCGACTGGGCGATCTGCTTGAAGAAGCGGCCCAGGCCCTTCACGCCGCGGACCTCGTTGAGTCGGGAGACGGCGTCCAGCACCGAGGACTCGTCGTCGTGGTCCCTGCACAGCAGCGCGTTGCGGCGCGTCGCGGAGCGTCAACACGGCGTGGCCTGCTCGCGGTGCCCGCCCACCCCCGGGTGGACTCCGTTCAGACTCTGGCCGTATTTTCGGATGATTTCCAGCCCGACTGAACTTCCGGCCGGACGGCTCTCCGGCCGGAGTCCAGTGGTCTCCGATCGGTGCGTGGCAGTGTCCGGCCGGAGCAGCCATCAGTCAGGCTGACCACGTCGATCATGGGACAGAGTGCAACTCATGGTCGGAAGGTGAACTTTTCATTCTGAGTCGAATGGCAAAATCAAAATGTCCGTAGGACCAGCTAATCACAAGATATGGGTCATTTTGCGAACGGCTGGTCCATACTCAGTGAGTCAGAAGACCGTTGAGGCGGTCATAATTCTAGACGCGTTTCGAGCTCCTGCGAGTCGCTAAATGCGGGACTGGAATCGGAAGTGTGACCCCACCAATATACTCCTCGTTTGGAGAGCAATGCATTTGGTGGGGTCGCACGTTCGATTCGAGTCTTTTTAGCGACTCTGGAGCTAACGCGTCTAGAGTGTGAGCCGCGTGCGCCGGTCTTCTGGCCCACTGTGGGCCTGCTCACGTGGAAGGCCGCATGGACGAGCGCACGACAGACAGACCGGGCGGCACGCAGGGACCAACTCAAAAGTTGTGCCGCTCGCTGCTGAAAGCAGCAGCAGAAATTCACGAACTGAAGCGCGCACAGTGCTTCAAGCGCAGTGGTTGCTGCCGCGGCCGGCTTCAAGCGCAGTTCTCCGTGACGCTCCCGAGGGGTGAATCGCTCAGCAATCTGGTGTACACACGAGTACGTGAGTGCGGGTGAGTACACCTTACGAAACTCTAAAATTTTACTCAAACGATTACAGGCTTTATTCAGAGTTTGAGACGACAAACAACGCCAAATCGTGCATAAAAAAAAACCTAGAGAGTTTTGATCTTTTAAAACTTGTCGTGAGTACACTGAGTGCAGACCAATCTGTACAGAGTACACTTACTTGTGATTCACCCCTCGGACGCCCCTCTCCCGACTAATGAACGGGAGAAGTTCTACTCCACGCTCGACTTGAGAGTCTTGAAGCGAAGTCGCATGCATGAATGAAGCGCACGTCTACGCTTGAGTTTTTACCGGTGGGGTTTGCGAACCCAGACAGCTTACCAGATGTCCAGGTGCAGGATGTCGCTGTTGACGTCATCGATGTCGCTGTAACAGGGAGACGCACTCGGTGAGGGGAAGGCGTTGAGAGAGAGAGAGAGAGAGAGAGAGAGAGAGAGAGAGAGAGAGAGAGAGAGAGAGAGAGAGAGAGAGAGAGAGAGAGAGAGAGAGAGAGAGAGAGAGAGAGAGAGAGAGAGAGAGGGTGGGGTGTGGGGTGGGTGTTCTATTTGCGCCTCACGCCGGCGACCGAGGCCGCTTGATTAGAGCGATTAGAGCGCTGGTCACGGGGCCCGCTCTCAAATTAAGTTGCGAGGGGTGGTTCTTGACGTCACTTCCACGGCGAGAACATCAACAACAACCGGAGAAACAAGTGCCAGCCGGTGCCAGCCCCGGCACTGACGGCCTTGTCAATTAGTGAGCCGTGCGCTCACCTGGCGCCCTGACGCCCACCAAGCACAGTGGGTCAGAAGACCGTTCAGGCGACCAAAATCACGGACACGGTTTGAGCTCCAGAGTCGCTAAATGGGACTCGAATGTAACGTGTGAACCCACCAATTGGTTCCTCGTTCGGAGACCGATCTATTGGTGGGGTCATACTTTCGATTCGAGTCCCATTTAGCGACTCTGGAGCTCAAAACGCGTCTAGAATTTTGGCCACCTCAACGGTCTTCTGACCCACTGTGCGCAGACGCCCACCCTGACGGCCACCCTTGGCTCCGACCCTGACGCCGACTCTGACGCCCACCCAGACCCAATCCCTCGGCTCGTCCCGGGCCCGAGCCCGCCACCCACGGAAATTAAACTTGCCGAAGTACTGCCTGACTGGGTTTTCCCAGCGATTCTTGCCGTGCCGGCCGGGCTGTGGGGAGCGGGGTGGTCCGGGCGCGAGCGAGGCCGGCGCGGCTGGGGGCAGCCAATGTGTCTCGCCGCCAAGCCCTGCTGCGAGGCTGCCCGGCCCGGCCCGGCCTGTGCCACTAACAAGCTAAGGGAAGGCTTGCAAAATGACGCCATCATCAAGGCGACGAGGCCGCCTCCCCCCTTCAATTTGTGCCGCTCACTCGCTCAGACTCATCACGGGGCCACACGCCCCCACGCCCCACAGTCGCGCTCCGCTGCTCCGTCCGCAGTATGCTTCTTCGCCGTCCTTCCCTCGCCGCAGTCGTCAACACCAGAACGCCATGTGGACTCAATCCCGAGCGGAAGCTGTTCTCTCTCTCTCTCTCTCTCTCTCTCTCTCTCTCTCTCTCTCTCTCTCTCTCTCTCTCTCTCTCTCTCTCTCTCTCTCTCTCTCTCTCTCTCTCTCTCTCCCTCTCTCTCTCGCACTGGTATATCCCGTATGGGTGCGAGTGAGGCAGACGGCCAGGACCTCCCGCTCGGAATCTAGCCAGCAGCGCCGCCACCGCCACGCCAGCGCACAGCGGGCCAGAAGACCGTTGAGGTGGCCAAAATCCCAGACGCGTTTTGAGCTCCGGAGTCGCTAAATGGGACTCGAATCCAACGTGAGACCCCACTAATGGATTGCCCTCTAAACGAGGAAATCTGCCGCCAGCCTTCTGGCCTTCTGTGCAAGCAAGCGGCCGCCCTTCCATGCTCCTCAGTGGAGAGGCAGGCGGGTCGGGGCCCCGCGGCGTGCGCTGGTTGATTGGGCACACCGCCATCATTAGCGGCGGGGGCTCCGACGGCGCGCGGGCGCCACCGGAGAGAAAGAGGACGCCGGCCAATCTCCGTGTCCGCGGGCCCGAGCGGGCCCGATGGTGGAGCCGCGGGCCGGCGGGGCGGGCTAGGCTAGGCCCTCCTCGATGCCCAGCGTCCCGCGCATCCAACCGGCGGTGCACCGACACCGCTGGACGGACCGGACGTGCTCCTCCGGTTTGGCCGCCGCCCCTCGGCTTCCGGGTGCAGAGCAATGGCAGAATGGAAGGGATCCGGAGCGGCGGCGGCGGCGCGGCCTCTGCACCCCGACGGACTCCCCCCCCCCCCCCCTGCGGGTGGTGGCCCGCTCGGGCCCGCTGGCCGTGTTCCCGCGGGCGCCGCGATGCCCGAGATGGACCGAAACGGCCCCAGCGGAACGCCCCACCCCGTCCCACCCCGCCCCGCCGAGCCCCACCACGCCCCGCCGCGCCCCACCCCCACCACGCCCTTCCGGCCCTCTGGCCTCTGGCGCAACAAATTACAAAATTGATGACCGGAATAAGAATTTGCTCTTTGATGGCGATCGAGTTTTCTCCTCCGCGAGAGTTTGCGCTCTAATCTTTTATTGACGCAAGTCCGCCCCGGTGACAGGGCTATGGAAGGGAGACCTGGCTCGGCCCCGCCCCACCCCACCCCGCCCGAACCTCGCCCCGCCCCGCCCCGCCACGTCGACGCTGTTCCAGCCGAAAGCCGGCTGCCGGAGTCGGCCGTGGCCGCGCGGGAACGGTTCAACTTGCCCCCGTCGTTCCACTGGCACTTCTGGCTCCACTTTGGAGGGCCAGCTCTACAAACTGAAGTGCGTACTCAGTATGCATCTACGCATGCATGCCTACGAGTACACGTCGGTAGATGTGTACTTGTAGGGATGAGAGAGCGGGCGAGGGGTCGACCACGTTCCAATCCTCCTCCCTGCCTGCCCCAATCTCCTCACTGGCCGTGGTCGTGTTCTCAAGCTGTCGCCCGCCAACTTCTCATGTATTTTGATGAGAAAACATTTTCTTTCTAGACGCGGCATCTCATTAGTTACCACAAGGCGGAACGGAAATACGAGAGGGGGGAGGGGAAGGGGGAGGGGCACAGCGCCGCGCCACTGCTCTCGGAGAGTGTCCAGTGACCCGCTGGCTGCTTCGGGCAGTGCCTCGCACTCCCAGGGCGTCCGGCCCGTAGGATGCGAGAGCGAGAGAGAACGACAAGACGAAGCACTGGGCGCCAGCCTGGCGGTGCGCCGTCGCCGCCGCCGCCGCCGCCGCACAGTGGAACAGCCAGAGGACCGGCGGCGGCGGTCGAAATCCCGGACGCGTTTTGACCTGTTGAGTCGCTAAACAGGACTCGAACCGAACGTGCGATCCCTCCAATGAATTGCTCTCAGAACGAAGAATCCATTGGCGGGGTCACACGGTCGATTCGAGTCCCATTTAAAGACTCTGGAGCTCAAAAGGCGTCTGGACTTTTGGCCGCCTGCGCCGGTCTTCTGTGTGCCATAGGCCTTGGCGAGCCTCGCCCGCATGGGGCTCGGGGCCTTGGCCGGGGCCTCGCGCCCCATCGTGGGGGTGTTAGCCTGTTAGCCCCTAATTGTTCCGACCTCCTCCAGCCGTTCGTGTGGCGGTGCGGCAGTAGCACCGGAAGCCAGGCACTCTACGCGCAGCCCGTCGGCCATGGGTCACCGCGGGGCACGGTGGGCCAGAAGACGACGCAGGCGGCCAAAACTCTAGACGCTGCAGAGTCGCTAGAATGGGACTCGAACCGAACGTAGTGACCCCACCGATGGGACTCTGGAGCTAGCTCAAACCGCGTCTAATTCTGGCCGCCTGGACCGGTCTTCTGGCCCACGCTGTGCGCCGCCGACATAACGATGAGGGATGTGCCCGCATGCCGTCACTTGGTCGGTGCATGGCGTCGCGTGGCGTCGGCACGGCCGGGATGTCGGGGAGGTCGGGGGTGAATGAGGCACGAGGGGCCACGGGCCGGCACTTCACACGGCAGCCACGAGGAAAAGTCGCCGCAGGTGAAACGCGGGACGGTCGACAGCCGCGCACAGTGGGCCAGAAGACCGTCGAGGCGGCCGCAATCCTGGGCGCGTTTTGAGCTCCAGAGTCGCTAAATGGAACTCGAACCGAACGTGTGGCCTCACCTGTAGATTGCTCCCCGAACGAGGAATCCATTGGTGGGGTCGGTCGGAGTCCCATTTAGCGACAACCGCGTCATCCACAAGTTTGGCCGCCTCCACGGTGTCCGGACCCACAGTGCCGCGACCGCAGCCGGCAGGCTGATACTTACAATCTGAACTTCTCGTTCCAGCGCGGGTTGAGCGTGGCGGGCTTGACGGAGGTGGCCCGGATGAACTTGGCGGGCAGGGCCGCCGACATGGAGTCCCGGTGCGGACGGTCGCGGCCCTCGCGCCGCTTGAAGCTCAGCCGGAAGCTGCGGGAGGAGAAGCACAGAAAGACGTTCAAGCAATGCACACTGTGCCCCGCACCCATAAAAATAGCCGTTCCGTGATTCGAGATAATTTACTTTCGATAAGTGAGTTTACTTGAATGTTCCAATGGAATAGTCACTTTTTGCAAGTAAATAGACCATTCTAGTCGTGGCTGATCGAAGAACAAAAAGAATCGCAAAAGTGTAGTTTTTTGCACTTTTACTTCAAATATTTAAATTCCTTTTCTTGGCAGAAGTAAACAAAAATATTTTCTAATAAATGCAACATATTTCAAGCGAATATACGCTCTTTAAATGCCCTAAATGAAGTGTTTTGTGATTCTTCTTGTTCTTCACTAAGCCACGACTAGGATGGTCTATTTTCTTAGTTTACGAAACGACTTATTCGAGTGCGGGTGATCGGCTTGTTCTTGGAAGCCCGTCAGTCTGCCCCCATTGTCGTGTGGACCATTTCAATCATCGTCGTTTTGACGTCATAATTATTGTTGTTGTTGTGGATGCTGCTGCTGCTGCTAGCATTGTTGTTGTCGTCATTTGTTATTGTCATTGAGCGAAACCAGTGAGCTCCGCTGATTGCGCGGCGCCGGGCTCTAATCCATTAAATCACACGGCGAACGCGCGCGGCCCGATACCAGTCCTCGTCGGCCTGTGACGCTGGCAAGCTAAATCGGGAGTGGCCGCTGTGTGCTCTGGCGGCCAGGGCGGCCAGGGCGGCCAGGGCGGCGGCGGCGTGTTGCGGCACGTAGTGGCGCTAGGCGGCGCAGTAGGGCGCGGAGGGGGCGCGGCACGGCGTCGTCAACAAGATTGTGTCGACCGTGGTGTCGGCCCTCGTTGGAACCCCCGCTCCCCGCCCCGCCCCGCCCCGCCACGCCACCACGCGCCCTGCAATTTCCAGTCCAGGAAGCAGGGCGTGTGGCTGGTGGCGAGGCTTGGTGCCAGGGCTGGCGCTGGGCCGGCACGCCACGCCACGCCACGCCACGCCACGCCACGCCACGCCACGCCACGCCACGCCACGCCACGCCACGCCACGCCACGCCACGCGGCGGACCCGGCCCGGCTTGGCCTTCGTGGCGTAACCGCGAGCCTGTCCGCTTTACGCACGGTGTAGAGAGAGTAGAGAGAGCCTCTCTACACCGTGGCTTTACGGGATCCGCCCCGGCATCACTCGCCGCATCGCGCCACCATGTCCAGTCAGTCGGACCCTCCAGGGTGACACCACCAATGGATTCCTCGTTTGGAGAGCAATCCATTGGTGGGGTCACACGTTCGATTCGAGTCCCAGTTAGAGACTCTGGAGCTCAAAACGCGTCTTTCGGCCGCCTCAACGGCGTTCTGACTGACCTGTGGTGCTTCCTGAGCTTCTCCGGGTGCGGCGGCCCGTCGTCCGACTCGGTGGACTGCTGCGGGGAGGCGGGCGTGCTGTGCGACGCGCCCACCGTGAGCCCCGTGCTGGTGGGCGCGCTGGCCGGCACCGCGGTGATGCCCAGCATGCAGTACGGGTCGCTGAAGCCTGGAACACAAAGCCGGCCTTGAGCAGGGAGCGGTGGCGGTGGGTTGGGGGGAAGGGGAGGGAAGTGGGGGGGGGGCACGCTGCCCCCCCGGTCCTCCGATGGGGTCGCAGCCTCAAAGAACGAACAGATTACAGAAGCGTTACTAACTAGCGTCAGATCAATGCACACTTGTAAGAATAGAGAAGTCTGAAAAAAGTCCGGCTAGTTTGGATTATGACGGCGAAGGATGTGGCCCACTCGATGCACTTCTATTAAGGGGGTGCGGTGGGAAACAAAGTGAAGTAATGAGCCATGGAGCTAATTACAAAAAGTGGAGGAAAAAAACTGAAAAAAAAATTGGTTGAGCATAAATAACACAAAGCGGCTATACGAAATACTTGATTGGCACACAGAGAAAGAGGGCCAACCTAACAATACCAAGAGGGCACAAACAAACAAACAAACAAACAAACGCACACAAACAAACGCAGAAGGAGAGAACTACTGTACGGATTGAATCAAAACTGCATGAAAACGGGTTAAATCTACGGCTGGGCAAGGAGGCGGCCTCTGCCTCGTCATAAGGGGTGCTGGAATGGACAGACTGCGTTCGAGGGGTCCCGCTCACGCCCTCGGCCACGCTCACGCCCTCAATCACGCTCACGCTCGGTGTGTCTGGAGCGTGGACCCCCCGTCCGCACTACGGTGAGGCTCCATGCTGGTCGACGGCGATCGACCAAGCAAAGAAAAACGGCATGCACCCAACCAACCAATCTGGAAAAGACAGTGAGAGAAGTAGAGCAAGGAACGCCAACGCTAGGAATGGAACAATCGTCTAAGTCGTGCAGGGACGCAGAGTAATTATGATTGCACACAGCGGGTGGGGTTGGTAACGGCCAACAGGGTCGCAAACTTAACAGAGTCAAACCACGTACCAGTTGTTCAAGCCTTAACAGCTGTTTTTTTCTTTTTTTTCTTTTGTTTTTTAAATTACAAAATATTCCGAAGGGAGCTGATAACGCCTCGACGAGGTTGGAAATGCTGTCAGCAAGTTGATTTTGTGTTGATGACATTGTCGATGATAAATCAGCGAGCCGTCACTTCTAAAGGAAATGGATTGATATTCGGGACACGCGGCGCATCAAACGCGGGGATGCCGGTGGGGTGGTCTCTGCCGCCAGCCGCCAGGCAGGCAGGCAGCCAGCCAGCCAGTCAGGCAGGCAGCCAGCCAGGCGGCGCCGTCCTCAAAGGAATCCAAGAGGAGGAGGCTCGCAATAATACGTTTAGTTTTAGTTACCCTTGAATTAATTTCTGATCAATAAAAAATACGCTGGGGCTTCAAAATTTATCCAACAACTAGTTAAGGATGACGCGACGAATGTAGGAGCTATTTATAATCTTCCTAGCTGTAATCGACGTACGCGACGATAGAGATTCGATTCGACGTCCTGCATGGTTTTCATCCGACCGAGGAAAACAACATGTACGCAAGGTGGAGTCGGTTTTATTTATATTTCCTGTCCCACGGGCTACCACGGGCCCTGTCTTGCCCGCCGCCCGGCTCACTCCGTGTGCCGCGGGTGCTGCGCCGAGCCGAGCTCATCCCACGACGACGTACGTCCCTCCTTCCTCTCCGCAATTTTTTTTCCATTTCTATTTTTTTCTCTGTCGTTTTATTCTCCCGTTCGGACCGAGCAAGAGTAGTTCGGGTCAGCGAGCCGGAGAGGCCCGTAATAGTATCAGTTTCCAGGTAGTGTTCCGACCGGCTTGCGCGGGGAAGCCGACCCGGAACAGAACAGCCTCAATTCGGACTGCCAAACGCGCCTTGTTGATTTTCGCGCGCAGCTTTTATGACATTTGCATGGCGCGCGCTGCCGGTATGGAGCCTGTAGTGCCGAGCAGCAAACGCAGGCCCCACTTGTTGATTTAACGGCTGGCTGGCCCTAGCCCTGCTGGCCCTATGCAGCACTGTATGTAGCGCTGTGGGCCTCCCGTCAGAGATGCGCAGGCGAGAGCTTGGTAGTCCCGTGGAGGCAAAGGCACCCTGCGTCAGGCTAGCTGGCGACCGCTGCGCCGCACGGGACGCTGGCCTGTGTAGCCTCGCGCGGGGCGAATTCGGGCCGCCCGCTCCGCACCAGTCGTCTGTGGTTGGCCGAGAGGGTCCACCTCTGCGCATCTCTGACGGGAGGGTCTCTATGTGGGCCCTGCGTAGTCCTGTCTGTATGTCTGTCCGTCCGTCTGTCTGTGTTAGAGACACGCAGGCACTGAAAAACAAAACGTGGTCTACTCCGCTCCAACCGATGCGGTCAAATGAGTGGCATTTTGCCCGCATCAGTTGGTAGCTGGTGCGGTTTGACCATGTTTGGTGTGGCCATTCCATGCAATCACACAATCGGGCTGCCGACAAGATAAAACGAGGAATGCAAAAAAAGAGAGGGGTTGGGCGAGCGGCGGGGTACGTAGCAGGGCGGCGGGCGGGGCAGGCACAGTCGCTGTGTGGGACGCCTTGCTCGGCGGTGTGGCCGCCCTTGGGCTCCGCTCGTCTCCATGGCCACTCGCGTAGGCCGCGGGGCCACGGCCTCTACTTGACGTGCACGATCCCTCAGAGAGTCATAGAGAGGCGGAACATGTAGTAAAAGGGGGCCAGAAAAACGACGAGAGGCTTACGTCAAAAATGTTCCTGGCTGAGAGGGGCAAACAAGCAAAAAAACGGGGGCAGCTCCAGCATTCAAAAGCCGCGATGAGGCCGAAAAAAAAATCGCCAGGAAAAAGTCACGAAAAGGTTAGAGTCCGCTGTTGGTGCCCAACGCAGAAAGGGCAATGTTGACCATGGCTACGGAGCGGAGCGGGTTGCTTGGCCCAGCCGGCAATTAAAAATAAAGCCAAGGACGCGTTCCGCGTGAGCAACGCACGCGGAACAAAATGAATGAATACTGTATCGTGAGGAATCGCTAGTTAACAACTTCTCACTGGCGCGCGGTAAGTAGCTAACTTGAAAAGTCAGAGTCCTTGAACAGCGTGTTAGGCAGCGCGTGCGCCCTGCCCCACCCCGCCCCGCCTCACAGTGGGTCAGAAGACCGCGCAGGTGGCCAAAACTCGAAACGCGTTTAGGGGCCGTACCCATACTACGTGACCATTTTGGGGGGAGGGGGGAGTTTAGCCAAATACTACGCCCTATCTTAATTACAAAGGAAGGTTAGGTTATCCCGGTCACTATGAGGGGGAGGGGGTCAAAAAGTGGCCTAAAATCGGTCACGTAGTATGGGTACGACCCCTTAGAGCTCCAGAGTCGCTAAAATGGGACTCGAATCGAACGTGTGACCCCACCAATGGATTGCTCCCCGAACGAGGAATCGATTGGTGGGGTCACACGTTCGATTCGATTCCCATTTAGCGACTCTGGAGCTCAAAACGCGTCTAGAGTCTCGGCCGCCTGCGCGGTCTTCTGGCTGTTCCACTGTGCGCCCCGCCCCCATTCACCGATGGTGCCCGCGACGAGCCCCACGGGCGAGGCGAGCAGCGGGCTGCCGGGCGGCCCCGCGACGCCGGACGCCATGCCCGACGCCATGCCCGACGCCATGCAGCCCATCAGGGCCGCCGTGTTAAGCCGCAGCAGCTTCCTGTCGCCGCCGCCATGCTCCTCTTTGGCCTTCGCCTTCTCGCTGCCGTTGTTGTTGTTGTTATTATTGTTGTTGCTGTTGTTGTCGTTGCTGGACGGCAGGATGCCCAGCAGGCAGTACGGGTCGCTCAGTCCTAAACGCAACATAGAGCACTCGCTGACGACAAAGGCGGCGACAGTGGCACGTGACATGGGTCAGGCGGCGCAAGTTCCCTGGAAGAGAGAGAGAGAGATGGCAGAACGGCGATACCGACGCCGAGGCGGGGAGCGCAGCCGAGCGCAGCCCAGCGCAGCGCAGACACCAGGGACACTGCTGGGCACGTGAGGTGCGCAGTGGGCCAGTGGGCAGCGAACAGGCCGCCGCCTCCGAGCACGCCAGCAATGGTAATGGCGGGACAATGATCAATCACTGTCCCGCAATCAATGGATCGTACGCACGCAAGCGGACATTTACTCACGGACTCAAACCTCTCTCCCTCTCTATCTCTCGCCGCGATAAATAGAACAGCTCGCCGCTCTCTCTCTCTCTCTCTCTCTCTCTCCCTCTAACACCCACGCACACGAATACAAGCTCATTGCCAACGACAGTAAGGGGCCGCATGCTGCATGACAAGTGCCCTGGAAGTTTAGTGTCCTATATGATCGCGATTGCGTTATTTCCGTGGTTCTCCAGCTGATGTTGCTCTCTCTCTCTCTCTCTCTCTCTCTCTCTCTCTCTCTCTCTCTCTCTCTCTCTCTCTCTCTCTCTCTCTCTCTCTCGCTCTGCCCCCCCCCCCCCCCCCGCGGCCTGCATGCTAAATTACAGTTAGATTCTGCAACTCAAACTAATTAAACGAGAGTTTGTACAAAAAGAAGCTTTCGAAATAACTGCATAAATTGTTTTACTTCACAAAACCGTTGTACATGGTGCCTGAGAGGCAGAAAACCCACGACACCGTATGGCCTTTAAAGTTTTCAGGAGAACAACACCGGCTCCGCCGCGGTTCGCGGGACTACCCCCCCCCCCCCCCCCCCCCGGCCGGGCCGCGGCCCCCGCCGCGAACAGGATTGGAGACGGAGACGGGTCGACGTTGGAAGAGGGTCCCCGGCTGGCTGGCCGTCAAGATGAGCAGTCTAACAATTGCATTTGCGATAGAAGAGAAAGACTAGAGGGGCCGGTGCCTCAGCAGTCGAGTAGCGGCGCTCTGCGGCACACAGTGAGCCAGAAGACCGGTCGAGGCTGTCAAAATCCCGGACGGGTCTTTTAAGTTGCTAAATGGAACTCGAACCGAACGCGTGACCCCACCAACGGATTGGTCTTCAAACGAGGAATCCATTAGTGGGGTCACACGTGCGGTTCGAGCCCCGTTAAGCGACTCTGGAGCTCAAAACGCGTCGAGAGTCTGGTCGCCTGCGCCGGTCGTCTTGTCCACTGTGCGGCAGCGGCCTGCCTGTTGCGAGCCTCAGTCGAATCAAGTACGAGTAGACATGCAAATGAAAATGCAGGAAAATGAAACACGGCGACAAGTCTGGCAGCAAGTCAGCCGGCGGCGCAGCGCCGCTTTGATGTCTGTTCCTTTTCGAGCAAATCTGAATCTGCTCTTGGCGGCTGCCGCTGCTGCTGCTGCCGCTGCTGCTGCCGCTGCTGCCGCTGCTGCCGCTGCTGCTGCTGCTGCTGCTGCCGCTGCTGCTGCTGCTGCCGCTGCTGCTGCTGCTGCCGCTGCTGCTGCTGCTGCCGCTGCTGCTGCTGCTGCCGCTGCTGCTGCCGCTGCTGCTGCCGCTGTCACCGTCCCGCGCGGTCCCGCGCCTCTCCAATACAAACATTATTGGATTCGGCGTACTGCCCGCTGCCTCACCTCCCTGCTCGGCGTCTTGTCGCGCTCAGCGGCTGCCGGCCCTCTAGTGCGTGACAGGTCTCTTTACCCCTCCCCTTCATCCCCTCCCCTCCCCTCCTCTGAGTGATTTCAGGCGACACATTCGCGTCACGGAGCACCGCGCCGCCGCCTCATCGTTTCATTCGGCGTGGCGGCTACGCGGCCCACCCCCGAGAGAGCGAGAGAGAGAGAGAGAGAGAGAGAGAGAGAGAGAGAGAGAGAGAGAGAGAGAGAGAGAGAGAGAGAGAGGCCGATGTAATTACGCTGGCGACAGAGAGCCTGGACTGCGGTATACTCTCTTCGACGCCGTACATGGACGAGCCTGCCTGCCTGCCGCTTCTCAAAGAGAGGCCGCGTCGTGGCGCAACATCCTACCGATTGAGACAGGCCGCGTCGATCCTCGCACCGCGCTCCGCGACACACGAGCGGGTGGACCGGCAAAGCCCCACGCAAAGCCACGCAGCCACGTCACAGCACATTGCACGTCGGCGACAACCTTCCTCGAATGGCTGTGATCCTGACAGGCAGATCACGGCATATCATCATTACCGCCGCCGGCAAGCCGCTGAAGACCTTTAGGCGGCCTTCACGCTGTTATTCAACGAATGTGACGTCATATTCGTTCGAATGAGAATTTTGTCACGTTCGTTTGAATAGGATGTCACATTCGTTTAAACGTGACACGGCCATTAAATTAGGGTGTCATATTCGTTTGAACGTGCGTCAACATTCAAACGAATGTGACGTCAAATTCAAATGAACGTGACAAAATTCACATTCGAACGAATATGACGTCACGTTCGTAGAATAACAGTTCATGCCGAGACAAGAATAGCGGACGGGCGCAGTGTTCGGCTACGCCCCAGCTCAGCTCCGAACGGAGGTTACGTGGCCGGTTGTTAAAATGGGAGGAGGAAATCTATTGGGATTAAGTTGTGAGGATCTCGCTGCCGATTCGGCGGGCGTTGCAGGAGGCAGGCAGGCAGGCAGGCAGGCAGCCAGGCAGGCAGCCGGCCAGCCAATCATACGGCGGCAACCCGAGCAGGCCGCCGCCCCTCGGGCCACCCTGTCCTCCTTAGAACAGCAATCAAAGAGAGCAGCGCGACAAGGCGTAGAGGTCGTGTCCAACGGCGAATCGCCTCTCCCGGCCTCACTCACCGTTGGCGTCCTTGGCCTCCAGCCCCTCGGCCTCCAGCACCACCACGTTCAGCACCACGATGGGCGGCTGCAACAAAGGCGAGCGCGATGAACAACTCCGTGCAGCAACGCGCCGCGCCGAGCCAATTACCATGAAGGTCAAGGTTTTTATATGCGCGCCCGCGTACGAAATTCGACCTGCTGCGCTTTGAAACGCGCGGATTTTTTTGTTCGCGAAGATGCATGGTTTTGTGCGCGGGTATGCAGAATAATCGTGCATTGTTGGGCAAAAATTTGTTCGTATGCACTTTATACAGTAAGTTAGGAGTGTAAGCAAGACGACACCTCCAAAGAGAAGTACCCCAATATTTGAGCCGCGCGAGAAAGACCCTTATTGTCTGCGCTGCGCGAGAAGGATCGTAACTACCTTTCCAGAGAGGTTAGGGTTGACCTCTTACAGGTCGTTTTTATCAGCAAAACGCCGGGGATCACGTTCATACCTTCTGCCGCCTTGCTCTGACAAACTTTTGAAACGCTTTGGTGAATCTTTGGTAAGTGCAACTCAACTAGTTCTAAAACTATAAGTGCCTAAAGTCACGAGGTGGAGAAAGTAATGAGGATTTCTCGCGCAGCACAGGGTACTTCGGAGAAGAACTGGAACGGAAGTTGAGAAAAAATCAAGAAGAACAAAGTAAGCGAAACTTATGAGCATGAGTGTCTGCGTCGCCGTTCTGCCGCTTTCGCAGAGCTGCATTCTCATACAAGTCCGGCTTATGTTCTTCTTGATTCCTTCTCAACTTCCGTCACAGCCCTTCTCCGAAGAACGCAATCAGGATCTCTCTCGCGCGGCACAAAGACTATTTCTCTTAGGAGGCGGCGAAGTAGTTGTTCGGCCCACTGGGCCCAGCTGCAGACGCACCTTCTCCTCCCTGGCCACGGCCAGCAGGCGGCGGTGCTGGTCCGGTGTGAAGCCGAAGGCGGCGCGCGCGTAGTCGTGCAGCTCGCTCTGGTGCACCTGCTTGGGCGCTGCGTGGCCGAGGCCGTGGCCCAGGCCGTGGCCGAGGCCGTGGCCCCCCAGCGAGCCCACCCGGTTTGCCAGCGTGTACAGCACCTCCACGTACAGGTCCTCTTGCTGCCAACAGAGCGCGTAACAGAGACTCACTTTGTTTAGTTCTCGAGCAACACTGTTTAAAAAAAACCCTACATTTTCAGACTAATTTGAGTGAAAAACGTTAACACATTTACGTTAACTCAACCCAATCGTCCCGTCCTTACTCTGCATGGCTTGATTCATGTTCACTCCGAATTCGTAATAAGAGGCGGTAAAGGGGTAGGCGAGGCCGCCTCCCCCCGCGCTTAGTTGATTTGCCCGACATAATAAACACCACATGATTCACACATTTTCGCTCCACTGCCAGCTTGCACAATGTGGGGGCCGGTGCAGGCGGCAATTATACGTTCCGCCTCGCTGCGTCGGTGCCATAAAGTTTAGATAGTGGCGGAAAGCTGGTATTGGGGAGTGCCACCACAGCCACCGTCCCCCTGCACAGTGGGTCAGAGGACCGTTGTGGCGGCCATAGCAATCATAAAACACACAAAAAAAGGTTTCTTAAATTTTTTCCTTGTTTTCTTTTAAGAAAAAAAATCTCGATACAAGAAAAAAATTCATACGAGAAAAACATGTTGAGCCCAAAAACATTTCTCTTTAAAAAACACAAAAAAGTTTTTTTTTTTTTTTTTTTAAATTCAAGAAGTCATTTTTTTGGGTGCACCAAGTTGGTGCTTTAATCGAGTTGCCGCCAGCGTTGCCGCCGTAGGGTTGCCGCTGCCGCCATAGGGTTAGAGTTACCTCCTTGGCGTAGGCGTCGCGATGGTCTCGCAGGTCAGGGTCAGGCGGCCACCACACCCCAGGCGGCGGGGGCGGGCCCAGGCCCCGCTCCAGGTTGGGGTCCCACAGGCCGGCGCCGGGCCCGGGCCGCTCCTGGCTCTCCCTGGCTACGAGCAGACGCCGGTTCTCCTGTTTCCACGACAGCGCCGTGTAGCTCTCGAAGAAGGATCCGTCCGTCTCCTGCACACTGCGGACAGACAAGGCGCTCACTGCGTGCCGCGGGGCTCTCGGAAACACAGCGGACGGGCTTCTACCGTTCAGCAGAATGGTGTCACACACAAAAACAAAAACAGAAAAAAAAAATCCTTTTTTGTCGCGTTCTGGCCGCTCCGATACATTCTTAGCAATAATTGAAAAGCACGCGTGCGCTCCAAACGTCCACTGTGCATTCCATCATGTCGCAGTATGAACCCTCAGAAAAAAAACTGTCTATGCGGGCGATACGTTATATATTATGGTGTGGCTTCATTCAATGAAACGAAGTACAATTCACATCATAAACAAAAAAACAGTGTGAAGCATTAAAATTTTTCAAAAAAGAAAGAGGGGCTGGTATACATATTGGAATTTCGGTCCAGATTTTTACAATAAGTTACAATCACTTTAAGAGGAAGTATGTTCCCTTGGACCCATGAAGGAGCAGTGTCGCGGCGTGGACGCAGCGGGCCGCCCATACTGTGCTGCCAAGCCTTTGGACGTGGTCGTCGCTGCCAGCGTGCCAGAGTGGGTCAGAAGACCGTTCAGGCGGCCAAAACCCCGGACAAATTTTGACCTCCGCAGAGTCGCTAAATGAGACTCGAATCAAACGTGTGACCCCACCTATGGATTCCTCGTTTAGAGAGCAATCTATAGGCGGGTATTCAAGTCCCATTTAGCGACTCTCAAGCTCAAAACGTGTCGGGGATTTTGGCCGCCTCATCGTCTTCTGACCACCCACTGTGCGCCGCCGCCGTGAGCATGGTCGAGGTGCACCCAAAGGGCTGTCAGCACAATGCGGCCCTTCTAGGGCTTCCTCGCTCTCCGGCTGAACGCATCGCGGTGCTTCCCGTCTCTTTCAGGGATGCTTCTGATTATCTCCCTGGAAATGCAAGGTCCTCGAAACCTTACAAACTATTTTCGGCTTTACGAACAAAAGTACCTCGTTATAACGAAGTATATTTTGAGCACGCAAAGCACGCACGAAGAAAATACTCCATAAACTATTTTTCCGTATCACAAAACTAAATAGTTTGTTGTGCCTTCCATGTTCCATTCTGACGTGTACTTCGTGTTGTCCTTTCAATGCGCGATCGGAGCGTGGTGGCTCTGCAGGGCGCTCCTCCGCGAGGCGGGGCGGGGCTTCGAGGAGCGCCCAGGGGGTGGACAGTCCCGCCACGCGCGCCCGCTGCCCGGGCGGCCCACTCTCTTCACCACAGGCGCTCCGGCCCCGCCCCGCCCCGCCCCGCCCCACCCCGCCCCGCCCCGCCCCACCCCACCCCACCCGTACCGAATGATCCTGTCAGTACTGCGGGTGTCTCACTGTGTGGCGGCGGCGAGGCTCAACAAAAACAGAGTCTATGGGATTTTCACGAAGTGTCATAAATCATAATGAGACCGCGCGCTTACGCGCCGGGGGCCCTCGGAGCCCCGTGCCGCCTGTTGCCTGCCGTGGGGCCGTGGGCACGAGGAGCGCAGAGTGGGGACCCTCTGGAGATGCGCACGCTTAACCGCTGGAGTAAACCGGGCGATTTTCGCCCCGTGCGAGACTAGCACTGCGAGGCTCCAGGCCGGGCGGCGTCCCCCCTCCACCTCCACTCTGGCCTCGCACCGGGCGGTTTACTCTCGACCAATCAGAAGGCCGGATTCGCGGCCAGCGTGCGCATCTCTGACACAGAGGGTCCCTAGCGCAGAGTACACGGCGCAGAAGACGGAGAGCGGGGAATAGATTCCAAACACTCAATACAGAAAACGCGGCCGCTTGTCCAGAATACGGAATGCAAAGCACGGACTCAAAACACAAAATGCCGGGAAAAATAAGCCCGCTGGCAAACAGAAGCGCGCGATAAAGAGTAAATAGACGTGTTTGCCGTCCCGGCGGACTGCATTATATAGATCCCGGGGCTCAAAGCGGCGTGGCGCGGCGCGCGCGTGTTTCGCTCCAGCAGGATGCTCTGTTTGCGTCACGACGGGTCTCATTGTGGCGGCACGGCGCGGCACGGTGCGGCACACTGGGCCAGAAGACCGTTGAGGCGGCCAAAATCCCGGACGCGTTTTGAGCCTTCAAATCGCTAAATGGGACTCGAATCGAACATGTGACCCTACTGGTGGATTCCTTGTTCGGAGAGCAATCCATCGGTGGGGGCACACGGTCGGTTCGAGCCCCATTCAGCAACTCTGGAGCTCAAAACGCGTTCGGGAGTTTGGCCGCCTCAACGGTCTTCTGGCCCACTGTGCGCCGCTTGCTCGGTGCGGCTCGGTCGCGCGGCGTGTGCCGTTCGCCGCAGAACAAACATTATTATTCCGCCTCGCGCGCACACAGCATCACAGCCAGGGAATGACGAGGTGGTTTCGGCATTATTGTCACAAACGAGTTTCGTTTCTGCTGGCAGTGTATTCTTGCACCGTGCTGCTCACGACGGCATTCCCGCTCGCGCTCTGAAGACCTAGCAAAACTATTTTAGGGCTTTACAAACAAGAGTAGCTTGTTATAACAAAGAATTTTGAGCATGCATAAGCTTACAAAGAAAATACTTTGTAACTTACGAACTATTTCTCCGTTTAACGAACTAAATAGTTTGTACCTTGCATATACTCAACATACTCCGTAAGGTTTTTAGCGTGAGCTAACAAAGAAAATAATACTCCGTAAATTTACTGACTGTCTCTTCGTGTGACAAACTAATTGGTTTTGTGTACCTCACGTCTACTGATAATACTTGGTAAGTTTTTAAGCGCGTTGACAACATGCAGCAGAATGCGGATGAGGGTCAGAAGAGGAAACAGAGTTGGTTCGTGACACCTCTCTCGGCGCCTCCCGGTGGGCGTGGCGCTATGGCGGCGCGCGGAGGCAGCGGTGCGTAATCATCCCCAGTTTAGACCGCGCTTCCCGAGCGCCGGGCCTCTCTGCAACTTATAACGACGCCACAGCCAACATCACAGCCAATCCAGGCCAGTCAAAAGTAGCAGTTTGCTTGCAACGAAATCGGCGAGCCGTTTTGAATGCCGGAAATCGGCACGAAGCCTTGACCCGACATCTTTATCGGGTTGCCGCTATTGAGGGCTTCAGCCGCCTGCAATGCCAAATTTTGGCAAGGTGGTGAGTATTTCAGGACCTGGCTTGCCAATCCCGGCGTTCAAACCGGGGCGTGGCGGCGTGGGGCGGCGGGGCGTGGCGGCGGGGCGTGGCGGCGCGGGGAGGCGCGGGCGGCGGGGCGTGGCGGCGCGGGGCGTGGCGGCGTGGGGCGGCGGGGCGTGGCGGCGGCGCGGCGGGAGGCGCGGGCGGGGCGTGGCGGCGCGGGGCGTGGCGGCGGGGCGTGGCGGCGCGGGGCGGCGGGGCGGGGCGGCGCGGGGTGGCGCGCGCAGCCTCCGCAATGGGCGGTGCTCATTAATTCTGAGCGTCGGAGCGTCGGGCTCCAAAATAAGAGACCGGCGGCGCCGCGCCAAGAGCCTCGCTGAATGCCTCTTGTCGATGTTGCGTCCCGGTGCGTCCCGCGTTTCGGTGCGTGCTCGCCGAGGCGCCCACTGCGAGGAGCCTCTTGGTCGCGGTGTCCCGGGGGAGGGGCGATGAATCGACTCGTAGCACCGGGCGGACCAAGGGGGTATGCACTCGTGTAATAGTCGGGTCCGTTTTAGTGCGCGTAATAGTTCGCTAATAGTAGCTTAATAGCCGAAATGGTCAGGATTTTGCCTGCTTTTTTGTTGTTTCAGGCTGTTTTGGGGTTGTTTTGGTCTTTTTTCAGGCAAATTTCGGCAATTTAGAGGCGCAACATAGCGTAATAGCGTATTAGTCGGGTCACTCGTTTTGAGAGTGCATATACGGTAAAAACAGTTCCCGGTTTTCCCAGGAAGCCTGTAGAAAAGACGTAGGCGATTTCCAGGGAGTTCCTGGACAAAACCAGGAACCGTTTTTACCGTGTACCCCCTCGGGGCGGACGGACAGGGTGCAGCAATCCACGCGCACTGCTGCAGGTACTGCTGCAGGCAAGCTGACATGTCCAGGTGCTGTGATTCTGCACCCCCAAGAAGCGGCCGGCCATCATGTCCACACATTTTGTGCCCAAGGAGCGAATGGTGCTGCACTAAAGGGACGCATCAAGCATGACACGCCGCCTAAAGCGTGCAACACGTGCACGGGAAAAATATCGATTAGCTACGACACCTGACATGTTAGCTGATAGAGCCTCGCCCAAGCAAGCACCTGCCAAGCCAGCAGACTTTAAAAAATAAAATAAAAAGAGTTTTGAATCCGAGAGCATAGATCACATTGATGGAATGGTCTCAGATATCGCGAGAGCATCTTTCGATGTGAGGCACATGCCTTGGATACAGAACTCTTTTTTTTTTTTTTTTTCAGAGTGCTCAGCCTGACACAATGGTTTTCCTAGCGCTTCCTCTTTCCAGCCGTGAAGAGAGGGAGAGAATTAAACTCGGAAGAGCGTCTCGCTGATGCCGTCTCTCATGAAGCCAGCCGTCGTCCTGGAATCCGGGAAGCAGGCATTCGCCACTTCTTCATGTCAATCAGGGAGTCAGTGCGGCGGATGCGCCAGACACGGATTCAATTTCCAGCCCCACCCCGCCCCGCCGCGCCCCGCCCCGCCTCGCCCCGCCCGCCGACGCCCAGCCCCGCCGACGCCCAGCCCCGACGGGCAAAGGAGGGGGAGAGCTTCCGGAATGCTGGCTCGCGGGCGTAACGGTCGGTGCGCGGTGCCAGCGGTGAAGCAAGTAGAATTCGCGTTGAAAGTCATCATATCGCCAAACTACCACGCAGCGGAGAGTCCTAGTTGGCGGGGCGGGGTGGGGCGGGGCGGGGTGGGCACCTTGGTGGCGGGGCGGGCCCACCTACCTCCTCCCCTGCGTTCTGCTCCGCCGGTTAGAGGCACCTGCTTGGCTGGGCTAAACTCAAAGCAATCATATAACACTTGCCGGAGCAGACGGAGCTTGCGCGCCCCACCCCACCCCACCCCACCCCACCTCGCCCCGCCCGCAACTCAAAGGAACTGGCATGCAGCCGACACGAGAGTCAAGCTGTGGAGAAAAGTTTGTCACGTGAACTGGGGGGGGGGGGGAGGTGGCGGTGGAGTGGGCCAACTCCAGAGAGACGTCAGTCTAACCACCCCGCCCCACCCCGCCCTGCCTTGCCTCGCCGCTCACCGGTCTCGCACCCACGCTTTGTTCCAGTGTAGCATCACATGAACCGACAACCGAGCGTCGCGCCCCGCCCCGCCCCGCCCCCCCCCCCCAGCAGACAGCATCCATCTGATCTGATTTCTCACTGCGACCGCGGCCGGGACCGCCGGGGATAGGGGGCGGGGCGCGGGGAGGGGCGCGCACTGCCAGGCACACCCACCTCCTTCAACACACATCGTACATAACACATACGTACGCGCATGTACGCGCAAGTACGCGCAGTAAGTACACAAACGCAGTGGGCCCGTCGGTCGCGGCCCGCCCCAAGTCGTCCAACCAAGTCGCGACCTCACTACATGTCCTTGCTCCGAGCTTTGGCCATGGCCGTGGCCAGTGTGTACCGAAGACGAAGTAAAACTTTTTGCGGGACTCGCCCCAGCCGGGGGAGGGGGGAGGGGGGAGGGGGAAGGGGGGTCAACCATTCATTTGCCCCTATTCAGGTGTTTGGACAGCAGACGCGCGCAGCCCAGCCCCATTGCCAGGGCAAGGGGGTTTCAAAGGCAATGCGACGGAAAGTCCAAACCCTCTTGACGCCAAAGTTACGTTCTAATAAGACTTACTGCCTCCCTCGGCCAGCGCCGCAGAGACTTCATATATGGTTTCGCCCCGTTTCGGCCAAACGCCTCATTGCGTCCGACGTCCTACACCCAGGAAAATGATTTCTTGAATCAAGTAAAATATTTTTCTTGATTAAAAATACTTGATTTAAGCTAAACTGAGTGTCAGATCAATACTAATAGGCTGTGCATTCATTCAACTCTAACCATATCAAGAATATTTCTACTTTTTCACTCAAAGCAGACCTTTATGCAAAAAATTACTTGCATCAAGTAAATTTCACATGATTTAAGAAAACATTTTTCTGGGTGTACGACCCACACGCAAAAAATAATTCGAAACAACTCAGCTAATTGTTAGGAGTGGTACTAAAATGTTACTAAAATGTTAGTGATTTCACAGAGCTAAAGATTTTTCTAGTGAATACTTTTGTAGGCACATCGCTAAAGATTTCCTCTTATCAGCAGCTAATCTCTTAGAGCCGGAGCTAAGTTATTCTGCTAGTGGGCTTCGCTTTGGTCTGAAAATTATTTTTTGCGTGCAGTGCACTCCAGGTCCTTACAGGACTACAGTACTCAGCCGGCCGCTGCGAAAAATCTGCCCGGCCTGGACCAGCCTGGACCAGCCTGGACTAGCCTGGACCAGCCTGGACCAGGCGGCAGGGCCGGAGCAGCCGAAGCAGGCCAGAGCCTGCGTGACTCTCCGTCTCTATCGCACTCCGACCAGCCGCCCCATGTGCGCGAGAGAGGCAGAGCAGCAGAGCTAGCTGGCCTGACGACCGCAGCGCGTGTCAGTCCCAACCCCGGCAGCCAGCCAGCAGCCAGCCAGCAGCCAGCCAGCAGCCGCCAGCCAGCAGCCAGCCAGCCAGCCAGCAACCAGCCAGCCAGCAGCCACCAGCCAGCCAGCAGCCACCAGCCAGCCAGCAGCCCCAGCGCTTCCGGTCCCGGGGCCCCAGACTGTAAGCCTCTGGCGACCGGGGCTCGGCTGTGTATGGCACGCCTCGCTCCGCCCCGCCCCACCCCGCCCCTCCGACCCGGCAGAGGCACCACATGGCGGGCCGCCATGGACCTACTTGCCCCGGACTAACCCCCAAAATCCCCCCTCCCTTTCCCCTCCCCCCTCGGCTCTTTGTCTTTTGCGGCTCGTTCCTTTCTGGTCACGTTACTCCCGGCCGCCTCACCAATGTTCGGGTTCTGCCCGCTTCCCTTCTGAGCATCACTCGCACTTGTGCGTCGCGCCGAGGCAGGTCAAGGTCGTGCTGAACCACCACACAGCGGGCCAGAAGACCGGCACAGGCGGACAAAGACGAAACTCCAGACGCGTTTTGAGCTCCAGAGTCACTAAATAGGACTCGATCAGAACGATCCCACCCAGGGATTCCTCGTTCGAAGAGCAATCCATTAGTGGGGTCACACGCTCCGTTCGAGTCCCATTCAGCGACTCTAGAGCTAAAGCACGTTTTTAAGTTTGGCCGCCTGCGCCGGTCCTCTGGTCACCTGTGCATCTTTTGCTCCGCCAAACTCCGAGCATTACGAGTCTTCTAGGCACCACACTTATAAGGCGCTTCATTGTACAAAATTCGTCTACATTTCATTGGTAAGAGTACAATTTCAAGAAGTGAAACCAGTCAGCTGTGGATTTGTTCTGACGCGCAACAACGTAACAAGAAATGTACAAGGGACGTATCAGGGGTTTATAAAGCTGGGGTTTGACGGTGTCGCTCACTCCTCTCCTTCAAAGGAGAAAATATTCGGCCTCCCTCTCTCTCACTGAATGCTGTCCGGAGCCCGGCGGTCTTTGCTCCCATGCTCCCAAAGGCTTATAATGTAATTCCAAGAAAGTCTGGCCGAGTTTGGTGCGCGGCGGCAGCGCGACTCGGAGTACAAGAGAGCCTCGCCACCGGGGACCTCGGTCTGTGGGTCTGTGGGTCGCCGGGGACCGCGCGTTGCGGACTTAAAAACGCCGCCCCGCGCCCGCACAGTGGGTCAGAAGACCGTTGAGGCGGCCGAAACTCTAGACGCGTTTTGAGCTCCAGAGTCGCTGAAATGGGACTCGAACCGAACGTGTGACCCCACCAATGGATTGCCCTCGAAGCGAGGAACCCATTGGTGTGGTTACAACCGTTCGATTCGAGAACCATTTAGAGACTCAGGAGCTCAAAACGCGTCCGAGATTTTGACCGCCTCAACGGTCTTCTGACCCAGTGTACCCCGCCCCGCCCCACCCCATGCGCGGCAAGGCTTGACAGACGCGACGGCGCGGTGTCCGACCCACCGCGCCCTCCGCCAGTGGCGGATCCAGAGGCGGCCTTTGGGGGGGGGGCAAAGCAGCACTTTTTGTTTACTTACAGGGGCAAAGTAGCACTTTTTGCCTATCTTTCAGGCGCCTATCTAGGTGCTATGGGGGGGGGCAAAAACCCCTTTGCCCCCCCCCCAGTATCCGCGCCTGCACACAGCCCCACCACGCCATACGCCACAGTGCGCCGCGGCACGGAGTAGCTTCCTCTCGGCAATACAACTGCAAATAAATTATTGCCATACTCAGGGAAAAAAGTCTAACGAAGCATCGCTATTCGTAATACGAAAGAAAACGAAGGAAACGCTTCGTCAGCAAAGTCCTTTCCGAAGCATTTCTTCTTATTCGAAGCAATTCTACGATGCCTTCATTTCACTGGTATTTATGAAGCAGATGCGCTGTGTAGAATTTATTTTCCTTCGCGGCAGGGGGTGGGGGGGGCGGAGGCGGGACGTCAGTTCGACACAGCCAAACTGCTGGTGACACCGCACGACCTCCCATATTTCTCTCTCTTCTCAATTGATGCGACACACTCTCGCAAATTTAAAACAAAAATAAAAAAAATACTAATAACTACTGCCTATTGATTCAACCTCCGCATGGGACTACCAGTCGACTGTGATTAGCCGAGCGGGACCCCCTCTGCGCATCTCTGACGGGAGGGTCTCTAGATCACATTGGCCCTCTGGTTCTTTTGAATCGATAAATGCCTCGCTTGCATTGTTTGCGAATCGTCTAACTTTTTAACGAGACTCCCTCGGCGAATCGCCACGTCGCAAACAGTGAGGCGGATCACAGGGCCGGGGCCGAGGGCTATCCCCTCGACGGACGACGTTGGACCCCCTCACCCGACCGACAGGTTAGGCGGTCAAACAAATTTCCCAAGTTTCCTTGGAATCCCTGCCGCCATCCAATCAGTTTGCGAGGCTGCGTGCGAGAGCGCCGCCCCACAGTGGGCCAGAAGATCAGTGGAGGCTGTCAAGCGTTCTGAGCTCCAGAGTCGCTGAAGACAACTCGAACCGAACGTGACGCCCCACCAATGGATTGCTCTCCAAGAGAGGAAACCATTGGTGGGGTCTCGCGTTCGGTTCGAATTGCCTTTAGCGACTCTGGAGCTCAAAACGCGTCTAAAGCTTTGGCCGCCTGCGCCGGTCTTCTGGCCCACTGTGCGCCCCTCGCAGCCCTCAGGGCTAGGCTGGGCTGGGCCAGGGGCGGGCCGGGCTGGGTGGGGGGAGGGGGGGGAGGTGGACTACTGGCCCAGCCCGGAGACACTGGACATCGGACAGCACAACAAGTTGTTTCGCAGGGGACTGTGACAAAAGGACCGGGCCTCCACGGCGCCGCCCCCCTCCCCGCCCCCCACCCCGCCCCCAACCCCGCGCCCTACGTACAATGCCAAAGGGTGGCGACCTGTTACGCGAGGCGGGGACAACCCGCATTGCCAATCCATTCTACTCGCAGCGAGCAGAGCGGGGCTGAGTGGCCAGCGCTGTGGTGTAAATCGCTTGTCCTTTCAGGCCGGCCCTGCACAGAGGGCCAGAAGACGGTGCAGGCGGCAAAAACTCCAACCGCGTTTTGAGCTCTAAAGTCGCTAAATGGGACTCGTACCGAACGTGTGACCCCACCAATGGATTTCTCTCCGAACCAGGAATCCATTGGTGGGGTCACACGTTTGGTTCGAGTCCCGTTTAGCGACTCTGGAGCTCAAAACGCGTCGAGTTTTGGCCGGCCGCGGCGTCCTCTGCCGCCAGTGAGTGGCGGCGGGGCGGAGTGCGTGTCCGGCCGGGCCGGCCGCAGAGGCTGCCTGCCTCGCTGACCCAGCCTGACGCGTAACGCAGTTTGCCGGCCGGGATGCCGGACTAGCCGGACTCTGTCTCCTAGGGGAGTCCCTGCAGACCGGCGGCATGCCGAGTCGCCTCCCTCCGTCTCCCTCGCGCTCACTGGCGCGTTCCTTGCAGGTGCGAGAGAGACAGAGCGACGGGATCAGTCTGCGACTGCCCCGGCAAGGGCGGAGGGAAGGAGGAAAGCGCCACGGGAGGGCACACCCTGGACCACTCTGTAGTGTTTCCGTAAAAAATATTTCTGTCACTTCCACATTATTTTCACAGAATTTCCTGCAGTGCAAGGTGCAGGCCGTAACTCGGAAAATGCTCTTCGATCCCGACGCCCGCTGGAAATGCTCACAATACTAGAAACGATCGGCTCTGCGCGCGAAGCGGCTCGGCCAGGGCCATCCATCTGCCTTGCGAGCGGGCACTGCGAAAACGGAACCAACTTTTAACGAGCGCGGCCCGCGGCAACGCATCGCTCCGTTTCACGGCGCGGCGCGGTGCGGCGGCACGCTCGGGTTGCGGCGACCCCTTTGTTTGGGGGGCAGGCCGGATCACGCCGCGGTCGCGAATAACACAAAAGGCGGGGGAAAGGGAAGGGCGGAACTGCAATGCCAGGTCGTCAGTGCGTTGGTTCGACCGAGGAGTCCACCACTCAGCTCAGGCGTGTACACAGGATTACCGATTACCAGTGATTACCTACAAAATTTAAAAAAAAAACTCTATAATTTTGGCCAGCTAACGAGCACTTTTTGCCTATTTTCATGAGGAAACCCCCCAAAAGCCCATTAAAACAGCGAGTATATCCAGTTTTGGCATGTGATTACAATGATTACTGGACAAAGTGTACACAGGATTACTACAGTGGTGGACCCCTCGGGTTCGACTCCAGGCGTGGCGCCGGAGAGCAAATGTAACTTTAACGAACAACCAGTACTTTACCGTAAACTGAGGTGTCTTCGGCATCCTGGCATCCAGGCTCTAAAACGCAACTTTTTACCAACATAACGATGATTTTCCCTGTTCTACAAGCACGTCGATCTACCTTTATGTTCTTCAGCAATTCAAGCTAGGAAATGAGCTTAATTTCTGCTTTCAAATGGTATGCCGAGTCACCCCAGTTTACTGTACCGACAAATTTGTCAATGAGCCTGAGAAAAATGAACAAGTTACTGGTATCGGTGGTCAAGAAGCAACTGGCGCCGCGCTACTGAAACCAGTAACACGACCAGTGAAGCCCGCTGCACTCACCCCGAGGTGGCCCGCGGGTCGACCTCCGGCCAGGACGGCCGGCGGCGGCAGAAGACGTGGTTGCGCAGCGCCTGCACCTGCTGCAGCGCGACCAGCCGCTGCTGCTCCTGCTGCTGGTGCTGCTGGTGGTGCTGCTGCTGCAGCTGGCCGTGCTGCATGCGGAACGAGTTGGTGCGCCTGGGGGTGGCGGGCAGCGCCAGTCCCGGCGGCGGCCCCACGGCCGGCCCGTCCAGCGTGCGCCGCCGGCTCAGCAGCGCGCCCGCCGCGGGGCCCGGCACCACCTGCGCACACAGACCCAAGGGGAAACAACTCAAAGAAATTTGTACACCGAAATTCATGGTCAATCTTGAATTTTAGTCCAATTTCTTCCAAATTCATGAAAGTTAGTCGAAATTCAAAGAAATTCTTCAAAAACCAGTGAAATTCATATAGAAATTCATAGAAATTTGGCTGCAATTCATTGAAATTCATCCAAAATTCATGTGGAATTCAAAAATTTGTACACTGAAATTCAAAGTTATTTCCCCTTGCACAGACCAGAGGTCCGTAACTAAGCAAATAATATTTTGCACATTTTCGAGCATATCTCGGAAAACGGGCAGAGTAAAATTGATGTGACAAGGTTCTTCACGAAGGTCTTGACCCCTGGTTAATTTTTGTTAACGACCAGACGCCTCCCATGGACGAAAATAATTCAAGTTAAATGTTAAAAGTTATTTTTTACATTAATTATTTTCGTCCAGAAGGAGGCGTCTGGTCGTTCCCAGTCATATAGGTTAACAAAAGTTACCGCGGTCAAGACCTTCGTGAAGAACCTAGTCACATCAATTTTACTCACACCGTTTTCGAGATATGCTCGAAAATGTGCAAAAAGGTGAAAATATTATTTGTTAAGTTACGGACACCTGCCACAGACATGCGCCCTCCCGCAACAACTCTGTCATCCATCTTCGCGCTAAATGTTTATATGCACAATAGGGTACTTCGGCGATAGGGCTGGACCGGAAGTTGAGAAGAAATCAAGAAGAACTAAGTATGCGAAATTTGTGAAAATGAGCGTCTGCGTCACCGTTCTGCCGCTTCCGCGGAGCTATATTCTCATACAAGTTCGGCTTTTGTTCTTCTTGATTTCTTCGTAACTTCCGTCCCAGCTTTTCTCCGAAGAACCCAATTTTTTGCGTGGTGAGGCATGAGTTTTAAACCTGCGTACCGTTAGTATTGCATGGTGCCCAAATTTGCATATGCATTTTTACGCACAATATTATGCTGACGCCACGAATGAACAAAATCATCGTGCAAGTTACACGTACAAAATTCTACCTAAACATTTAGAGTGTTGAACCGGTCATCTTATGTAAAGAAGCGCTATTGCCAAAAGAGTCTTGCAAAGCATCGCTTCATGAAAAAAAGAAAACGACGGCATTGTAAAATCTGCGAAGAAGTTATTGTTCGTATTGTGAAGCAAAATCCTTTGTATAACGACGCCATTCTTCATGATAATAATAATTCTACAGTGCCTTTATTTTCTTCTCAGTTATGAAGCAGATGCTTCGTTGACTGTCCCGAGTACGGCTGAGTAGCTTTCTCGCCCAGACGCGTCGACACGCCCTTCGCGCTGCACAGTGGGCCACAAGACCGGTGCAGGAGGCCAACATTCTAGAAGCGTTTTCAGCTCCAGGGTCGCTAAATGGGACCCGAACCTACCAATGGATTGCTCTCCGAACGAGAAATCCATGGGTGGGGTCACACGTTCGGTTCGAGTTTCGAGTCCCATTTAGCGACTCCGGAGCTCAAAACGCGTCTAGAGTTTTGGCCGCCTGCGCTGCGCCGCCCACTGAGCGTCGCCGGCCCCACCGCTCCGGTCCTCCGCGGCCAATTTCGCGCGGCTTTGTTCCTGTCCACCTTCTGGGACGGCCCTCCTGGGGCTTTCATTTCTCTCGATGGTGATTACCTTGGGGAAGCCGTGGAGCGGTGATGACGAATCGCGGCGTCCCCCGGCGGGGCCCTGGGCGCCCAGCGCCGCCGCGCCGTGCGGGCCGTGCGGGCCGTGGGGGCCGTGGGGGCCGTGGGGGCCGTGTGGGCCGTGTGGGCTGCCCTGCTCCGCTTCGCCCGACGTCTCCCTGGAGAGAGAGAAGCGGCGCTGGTTGAGGCTCAGGCTGGCCACGCCGCTCGTCACGAACTGCTGCAGCGAGGACAGGAAGGACATCCTGCAACACAAAGCAGGCGTTGCAGTCACTCTGCGCGTTCGTCTCCTTACCGTCATCATGCGCTCGAAGGTCAAGCCTCCACCACCTCCACCACCACCATCTTCACAACCACCTTCACCACCTTCACCATCTCCAGCACCTCCACCACCACCTTCGCCACCTTCACCACCTTCTCAACCTTCACCACCTTCACCACCACCTCCCAGGATACAGCTTTGGCATTGCGGGCTACGAAAACTCGGACCCAAACTTCCTAGGCTGCCGACTTTGATCGGAAAACTGGGGATGGGACCATGACGATTGTCACAAGTTCGAAATTTAGAGTCGAGACCATCTTAAATTTCAGGAGGCGATTTGAACAACCCACTTCGGTCAAGAGGGTCTGAGAGTAAAATGCATGGTCAAACCATCTCCTGAGCACGAACCAATTATTCCTGGTGAACCTATGAAATTGGATTTATCGTGTGTACATTTATTTAAAAAACAGTATCGACATTTCAATTCTACATACGGCGGATGCCTGTCCTGAATGTTTTCCTCTTTTTAGACAGGTGTTGTTTTAGACAGGTTTAGAAAGCCGTATCACCGGCCACCGGTTCTCAGAACAAAAATAAAAAAAAATGAACCCCACGGATTTCTACTGCTGAGCATCAACGTCGGGCCACAAGCGAGCTGCGCGCTGATCGGTTTCGAAGTGTGCCGCTGTGTGCGCTCTGGCGCAGGTTAGTCTTTTGTTTTCGTTTTCGTTTCGTTTTCGTCCTCGCTGCCCCTGTCACAGCCCCCCCCTCTCTCTTCCTCCCTCTCCCTCTCCATCTCTCTCTCTCTCCCCTCTCCCCCCCCCTCTTCTCTCTCTCCTCTCTCTCTCTCTCTCTCTCTCTCTCTCTCCTCTCTCTCCTCTCTCTCTCTCTCTCTCTCTCTGTCACTCACTCCCTCCCTTTCTCAGACCAACACGCCCACACACACTCCAGCCCGGTGGTGTCGTCTCAGATTCCATTGTCACGATCCGCGAGCAAATATGTTTGCCGACAAGGCCATATGGTGGGCGGGCAACATGTGGATGGGTGCAATCAGCAAGTCCGGTGAGCCGCTAGGGCGCCAGGGGGTTTCCGTGACCACCGCCCCACCGCCCCACCACCCCACCGCCCCACCACCCCACCACCCCACCACCCCACCACCCCACCCCACACCCCGCCGCGTGAATGCATTGGCCGTGGCGCCGGGCGAGTGCACGCCGCGCGGGCACGCGAGGGCCAGAGGCAGCCAGAGCACAGTGTGCCAGAAGACCGGTGGCGGCGGTCAAAATATCGGACGTTCTTTCAGCTCCACAGTAGCTAAATGGGACTCTAACCGAACGTGTCACCCCACCCATAAATTCCTCTACGAACGCGGAAGCCATTGGTGCGGGTCACTCGTTCGGTTCGAGTCCTAGTTAGCGACTGTGGAGCTCGAAACGCGTCGAGAGTTTCGGCCACCTGCGCCGGTCTTCTGGCCCACTGTGCAGCGGCAGCCGGAGCCCTGCAGCCGCGGAATGCAGAGCCGTCCGCTCCACTTCCGGCGAGCAATGGCCGCGTTTTGCATGCACCGACACGACGGGAATGCAGCCGGTGACGCTCCCTCGCTGTTGTGGGGCACGTTCCTTTTTCGTGTCCCATTTCTAGTGCGGTCGCACACAGTTTTGCGCATCAGTGGATTCGTACAAACAGGTGTGAAATGTCACACGAACGTTTGCGATTCCGCGCACGAAATCGATAGCGAAAATTTTCACATGGGTGGGATGACAAAAAAATGTGCGACCTCGGACAAAATCGTACAAATACGTTGACTGTGGATCCGAGTGGAATAGACCTGGGGTGATTTCGAGAGGCACCATAACGCAGCTTTTGATCGATAATGATCATTTTCACCTCTATCGCCATCTTCAAGTTCTACTGCAATCCAAACCTTGAAACGAACCAAACTGTTGCTGTAAACGGTACTTTTAAGACGGTGCCGAGACACCCCGTTTGCCCAAGTCACTCCCACTTATGGTACCAAAACGACCCTTTCAAAGCCGTGCCGATACGTAATTGATTTGAAAACGTGCGTGGCCGGGACCGTTCTTCCTGCAGTCGGGGTCATAGAGTTGGCCCGGTTTGGCCGATGTGGTGTGGAGGGCTTTTTAGGCGGTCTTGTGTAAGTTATGACAACAAATTGACAGTGCACCTAACATTTTTTCCTTACATAAATGTTCTTTGGTACGTACAACAAATTTTTTCTTTTTTATTCCAGTGAGCCGCCTTTTACGTGCCACAGTGGGGGCGGCATCGCAGGTAACATCGTGTGCCGCCTTTCCCGTAGTGTTTTGGAAGGTGCGTCGGGCCCCCTGCAACACACTGCAACGCCATTGTACGGTGCCTTCGCCGTCACTCGCGGCGCCGGCTGATCCAACGCCTCAGCAGCCCTCGACACAAAGGGGGTACGATAAGTACCTCCCTACCGCAAGCCGAGCGGAGCAGGGGGCCCTTCGAGGGCTCACGCTGCCACCAGTGCTCACGCAAGGCAAAGGCAGCCGCTGGGCGACGCCCCGCCCCGCCCCGCCCCGCCCCGCCCCGCCCCGCCCCGCCCAGCGGCGCTTTGCCGGTTGGCGGCGGTTTGAATCGGCAGCCTGACTGCGCATCAGACATGGTGATAGGGACCATGACGAGGCTCAGCGGGCCGCCGGAGCGCCCCCGCCAAGGCCCAGGCGTCGCGGGGGGGGGGGGGGGGAGGCAGAGGGAACCACAACACCGTCGTCCTCCACCGCCTCCACGGCGACCAGCAGCCGCCGCTCACGCCGCCATAAGAGAAGAGCGCCTTTCTCTCATGACGGTGCGCCTCTCTCGGCTCGCCTCACGGACCGCGCCGCAGCCGCCACCCTCGCGGCCTCGCGGCCTCGGCCGTTCACCGAAGTGCACTGCCAGACCAGACCAGGCCCCGCTGGCAACTCCAGAGGCTATCACCCTCGGAATACAGTCAATATTGGGCTGCGAGCGCGGGGTGCGGACGGCGACGGCCGCGGGGCGCTGGCTCCTTATTCACCCTCGCACAGTGGGCCAGAAGACCGGTGGAGGCGGTCAAAATCACGGACGGGTTTCAAGCTCCACAGCAGTCGCTGAATGGGACTCGCACCGAACGTGTGACCCCACCAATGGATTGCTCTCCAAACGAGGAATCCATTGATTGGGTCACACGTTCGGTTCGAGTCCTGTTTAGTGACTCTGGAGCTCAAAACGCGTCTAGAGTTGAGGCCGCCTGCGCCGGTATTCTGTCCCACTGTGCCTCGCCAGGCCAGGGCAGGGCGGCCCGGCCCGCGCAGCCCACAGCCCCGGGGGACCCAGGCACGGCCATTATCGGCAGGACGGCGACGACGGTCCACGGCCCTGCCACGGCCCGCCACGGCCCTGCCACGGCCCTGCCACGGCCCTGCCACGGCCCTGCCACGGCCCTGCCACGGCCCTGCCACGGCCCTGCCACGGCCCTGCCACGGCCCTGCCACGGCCCTGCCACGGCCTTGCCACGGCCCTGCCACGGCCCGCCAAGGCCCGGCAAGGCCCGCCAAGGCCCGGCAAGGCCCGCCAAGGCCCGCCCGCCCTTCTACACGCACACGGCATCCCGACTGCCGACTCC
Organism: Stenchaetothrips biformis; assembly: GCA_030522485.1. Classification (NCBI taxonomy): domain Eukaryota; kingdom Metazoa; phylum Arthropoda; class Insecta; order Thysanoptera; family Thripidae; genus Stenchaetothrips; species Stenchaetothrips biformis. Next base: position 23,869,139 of record CM060086.1, on the reverse strand, counting down.
CAGCAGAGGGCTTTGAATCGATCTCCGTGCCTCTCGCCGGCCGTGGCGGCGCGGGGCGGGGGCGGGGGCGGGGCGGGGCGGGGTAGGGCGCGGACCAGGTTAAAGGCCGTAGCAGAGGCGGCCCAGCAGCCGACGCTACTTCAGGCACTACAAGCCCCGCGCGAGCGTGTCTCTCAGTTCCGGCGGCGGTCTGTCGGCCGCAGCGCCGAACCAGAATAGTGATTCCGAACCGTCGATCCGTCTCCGTCGAACTCACAGACCGCTCCGCAGGCTGTGAGCGAGATAGCACGTCTACTCGGCATCGGCCGGCAAGCACGGCTCCGTGCACACGGCACAGCGCAGCACAGTGGGTCAGAAGACCGTTGAGGCGGACAAAATTCTACACGCGTTTCGAGCTCCAGAGTCGCTTAGTGGGACTCGAATGGAACGTGTGACCCCAACAATGGATTCCTCGTTCGGAGAGCAATCCATTGGTGGAGTTACACGTCCGATTTGAGTCCCGTTTAGCGACTCTGGGGTTCAAAACGCGATTAGAATTTTGGCCGCCCCAACGGTCCTCTGACCCACTGTGGGCCGGGACGGCTCAAGGCTCACGGCTGGGGGCGGGGAGAGGGGAGAGGCATGGCTGGGGGTGCGCACTACATAGCTGTAGACATTTGGATGATCGAACGGTTTTGTGTCCATGGCGGAAGCGTTTTAAAACGCTTTTTTTTATACGTCACCAAAAGGAAACAAAGTCAAACATACACCATAAAAAAATTTACTCATACACCATTAACAAACAAGATGTGTACATTTGGTGATGCTTAAAAACGTTTCCACTCGGGTTGTAATACTGTCCCTAGAATTCGTCCTTGGAAATTTTTGCTTCTGGTTATGAACGAAACAGTGCAACAGTATCCATAATAAATGTTGTGGACACCTTCTGAGATTGTTCCGCACTGTTCCCGATTCTGTTCACAAAATTAAAGTCTATGGATGCTTTCTGTGTAGGCGGGGCGGCCAGCCCAGCCGTCGATAAGGCGATGCGCCGTCCAACTCTCTCTCTCTCTCTCTCTCTCTCTCTCTCTCTCTCTCTCTCTCTCTCTCTCTCTCTCTCTCTCTCTCTCTCTCTCTCTCTCTCCCCCACGGTTCCCCCCTGGACGACATTGTGGAATGCGCAATTGGATTCTGGACTAGACAGTACGGTGGTAGGGCTGCCAAAGTCAATCACAGTTGTAGAAAAGTAACAAAACGACACGCGTATTGGGTAGGGTCAGTTGGGGTGATTTTGGGATCACGGGGTGAAAATGGGACAGCTGCATCAGAGGAAAGATAGGACATTTTAGAACTTCTGCCATACCAAATGTTATTTTCACAACAAAAACGTCACATCTGCGGTACTTACAGCAGGAGTTCTATCGAGTCAAATCTTGTCCACCAAACAGCTGGCTCATTTCAACCCCCTGGTCCCAAAATTACCCCAACTGACCCTAGTTTAACGACGATCACTCTGCACTCCCCGGTACTAACATCAACACGGCACAGCGCGGCATAGTGGGCCAGAAGACCGGTCGAGGCGGTCAAAATCCCCGACGGATTTTGAGCTCCAGAATCACTAAATGGGACTCGATCCGAACGTGCGACCCCACCAATGGATTGCTCTCCGAACGAGGAATCCATCGGTGGGGTCACACGCTCGGTTCGAGTTCCATCTGGCGACCCTGGAGCTCAAAACACGTCTAGAGATTCAGACGCGTCGCCGCGGGCGAGAAGATGGCGCCTCGCTGCGCTGCGTTCCCAAGCGGGCCGTGTTTGCCCAGTCTGTGTCCACACCTATTTCACCCCCGACGCCCCGCCCCGCCCCACCCCACCCCGCCCCGCCCCGCATTGCCAAGTCCGAACCTCGCTCGCGCGGCCTGCGGCCTGCGACCCACCGCGAATAATGACCCGGAAGAAAAAAGACACGCACGGCACGGCCAGTAACTCAACTAAAAGGTGGACTAGACGCTCGACTAGACGGCAAGTCGATGGTCCTTCAAAGTAATGTTGAATTTCGACGTAATCATGTTCATGTTCACTCCAAATGTCTCAAGGTGAAAGGCTGCACCAACATATTACGGTGGAGAGATTTCCTCTACACACTAAATGTATTTGTACAATTCTGTACGTGGTCTCATACAATTTTCAACACGCGAACTTCTTCATACAAATTTGTACGAAAACCACGTATGCGCAAAATTGTGAGAGCACGTGCGTGTAGACGCATTGTAGAATTGCTTCGCTTTATAAGGAATTGCTTTGTATCACGAAGGATTTTGATTCATAACACGAAGCATTTCTTCGTAGATTTTTTACAATGCCTTCTTTTCCTTCGCATTAGAAAGCGATGCTTCACAGACTTTTTCCTGTGCACTCGGTACGGCACAGCACCTCGCATAAGCGGCTTAGGGAGGCCACGGCAGCAACGGCGTCGATGTCGAATTATAGGTCGGAAAAGAGATAAAATTCAATTTGATTCAATCTTCGAGCTGCGCCGCTGGCGCCGCTGGCGCTGCCCTCCGCGCACCACCCCAACACGCCTCTCGCCCCGCACGCACACACGCACGCACGCACGCACGCACGCACGCAAGCTCGAGCGCGCGCACGCTCGCGAAACCCGCCTCGCCTACGCCCGCCACGCTCGTTCTCGCTCGCCTCCCGTATCGACCGCCAGCACCTGTTGAGGCGCGCATGCGTTGCGTGGCAGGCCTAGCGGGCCGAGGCGGGGCGGTCACGATGGACTAGGCTGCCCTTGTCCTACCGCGCCGCCCCGGGGGCGCCCTGCCCCGCCGTGCCCCGCCGTGCGGCGCCGTGGACCCGCTTTCTGAACGGGCCCCCAAAAGCGGGCATTTCGGTGCAATTTCCAGTCAACCCCAGAAAGCTAGGCCATGTTTCACCCAAAAGTTAGCCTGGCGTTCTTCCCAAGCCTGTGCACGCCACTGCTCGCTGCACTGCAAATCCAAGTGTAGGACAGGTCGACACTTGTAGGTGTCGACCAGTTTTGTCCGACGCTTTGAAGTGTCGACTAATGTCCGACGCTTTGAAGTGTCGACACTTGCAGGTGTCGGACACTGTGTGGTCGACACTTCAAAGCGTCGGACAAACCGGTCGACACTTGCAAGCGTAGGACAAACGGTCGACGCCTACAAGTGTCGACCTGTCCTGCTTGGATTTGCAGTGTGGGGCTGCAGGAGGCCATGGCTCTCGGCGCCGGGTTGCAGGGGCCCCGGGATGCCCAGGCGAGTGCCCCAAGTGACGCGGCAGGCGCGAGGCGGCGCGCTCATCGTTTACGACCGGCCGGCCGGCCGGGCCGCCCGCGATAGCGGGATAGTGGGCGTGTCCAACATTTATTGGCAATCTGGCAACATGTGCCAGGCAGCGCCGGGCAGCGCCGAGGCTTCTCCGCGCCGCGACCAAGAACGGGCCGCCACCCCGCGCGGCGCGATGTCCCGCAGCCCTGCCCCGGGCCCTGCCCTGCCAGCCGCCCTGCACAGTGGGTCAGGACACCGCCGACACAGCCCCAGAGAAGCTCAGTGGGACTCAAATCGAACGAGTGACCCCACCAATGGATTCCTCGTTTGGAGAGCAATCTGTTGGTGGGGTCACTCGTTTGATTCAAGTCCCATAGCGACTCTGGAGCTCAAAACGCGTCTTTGGCCGCCTCAGCGGTGCTTTGACCCACAGCGCCCTGCCAGCCGTCCGGAAGAGCGGCGCACAACGCGGAGGGCGCGATGCACATGATGGGGTGGACGCACAGGACTTTTTTTTACGAGCCGCGAGAGTGGTAGTCCATCTGGGCGATGCGGGGCGAGCGGACGAGCGGCGCGGGGCCCCAGCAGGCAGACAGACAGACACGAGGAGGAGGTCCAGCCCCACCTCGACCGGCAGCGTGGCGACAAGGGAATGCGATGGGGCGGGGAGGGAGAGGGAGAGGGAGGGAGAGAGAGAGAGAGAGAGAGAGAGAGAGAGAGAGAGAGAGAGAGAGAGAGAGAGAGAGAGAGAGAGAGAGAGAGAGAGAGAGAGAGAGAGAGAGAGAGAGAGAGAGTCGCCACCAGACGGCACCGTGTCCTTTTCCCCTGCATCGGACGCATTAACATTCTTAACCTTGTTTGGGTGGCTGCGCAGGGCTGCGCAGGGCGGCGACAGCATTGGGGGTCCTCGCGAACCACGCCAACGCAGGCGACGCAGGCCTGCGGGCAGTGGCCCAGGTGGCCGCCGTGATGGACGAAGGATGAAAGCACGCCCCCCTCTCTCCTGTTTCTCCCTCTGGTTCCTCTCGCGTGCGACGAGTAGCCCTCCACCCCTACCCCACCCCCGCGCCGGGCTGTTCAATCTGGCGCAGGGTCTTGAGCCACCTGTGACGCCCGGCGCACAAGGGAAAAAACTTTACACGATTCCTAAGAAAAGGGTTCAACGACGTTCCCGTGCGAAAAGCCGGCGAGAACCGGTGTAGTGCGTAAATATCACTCGCACAAGTTGCCTCCGGCGATTCTCCGGGCCAACTTGACTTTACCTCTCGCTCGATCGCTCGCCATATGGACAGTCCCACCCCGCCCCTCACACACGGAGCAAGAATAGCTGACAGACAGACAGACAGACAGACAGACAGACAGACAGACAGACAGACAGACAGACAGACAGACAGACAGACAGAGTGCGTTTCTTCCTGTTTCTTTGCGAGGCCAGTGCGCAGCGCGCGTTGAAGGAAAGCCCTCCTTGGAGCCGTGTGATGCGCCACACAGTGGGTCAGAACACAGTTAAGGCGGCCAAGATGTTAGACGCGTTTTGAGCTCCAAAGTCGCTAAATGGGACTTGAATCGAAACAGGCCCCACCGATGGATTCCTCCTTTGGAGAGCAATCCATTGGTGGGGTCACGCGTTCGGTTCGAGTCCGATTTAGCGACTCTGGAGCTCAAAACACGTCCAGAGTTTTACCCGCCTGCGCCGTTCTTCCGGGCCACTGACTGTGCTGCGCCGGGCTTGCGAAAGTTGTCCTCACTGTGGGAGTATTAAGTTGGGGAAGAAAAGTTCAGGGTAAGAAAAGAACATCCACCTCTCCTGCTGGCCTACTGCAGGCATCTCAACATCCGTTAGACAGCCATTTCGCACTCGGATCACGCTGAAAACCTTACGAAGTATTTTGAGCATACATAACACAAACTAATTTACTTTGTTATACGAAGAAATAGTTCGTAATTTACGAACTATTTTCTTTGTAAGCTTACGTATGCTCAAAATACTTTGTTGCTGAGCCTGACTGCATCTGCATCGGAATCGGAAAACCAACGGGCGAAGCCCTCCGCTAGGTCGGGCGGTGGTGGGGGTAGCATAGCGGCTCGCTGGCTCGGGAGGCCGGATCGCCTGAAGGTAGGCACACGCCATGCACGGCTGTGTGGCGGGCTAGCATCGTCGCCCCCTGCAGCCAAGGACGTTTTTCGCAAGTTTAAGTACCTTCCAGACCTCCGATCGCAACGAGGTGTGCACCATTCGATGCGGCGTACTCACATTGACTCCAGGACCCCATGTTTCTTGAGAAATGGGGGTGGATTTACGTAGAAAAGCGAGAAAAGCAAGAAAGGAGCCCCCGTAAGTAGGCAGGCCCGCCATGCACTGCTGCGTTGCGGGCTAGCATCTAACGGCGCGCACGAAAAACGCCCCGCATGCGTAAACGGCTGAGATTTTCGAAAAATGTCTTCAACGAAAGTTGTAGGAAATAGAAAGGACAATCAAAGCCACCCTATCCGAATAAGATGCGAGCTCAAAATTTTTCGACAACAAAGAAAAACGTTTTCTGAAACTTCGGGACAAGTTTTTGGAATGAAGAAGTCATTTTAGATGGGGGGTCAAAGCGAGGCGTTTGTAGGGCTTTTCACAAGCTTCCACCCAGAGAAAACCGTTTGTTGATATGTTATTTAGTTTGGTCAGGAGGGAAGATTGAATCGGGAGGTGTCGGTGCCGTTCGCGAGCAGCGGCTGCGGGCGAGAGGGGAAGGGGCATGGAGGTGGGGATGGAGGGGAGGGGGAAGGAAACTGGATGGTCTGTTTTGGTGCACGCATGAGTTTATTCATTTATAAACCGGTCACAATTTGATTCATAATCCGCCGTGCGCAATGGCGCAAACGCGTCAACTTCTGTAACTGCACCTTAGCCAGCAGGCCTTAGTTGGTGCGCGGGGCGCGGGACGCGCACCTGAGGGATACTACGGATAGTTTTAGGTTAGGTTGAGTTATGCTAGCGTTAGGTCTGTCGCGAGTAGAGTAAGACCTGTCGCGACCCCGTTAGGTTAGGTTAGAGTTGGTTGGACCATTTAGTTAGGTTAGGTCTGTCGCGAGTAGAGTAAGATCTGTCACGACCCCGTTAGGTTAGGGTGGGTTGGACCATTTACCTTGGTTAGGTTTGCATTATCACACCAAATTATTTGTCTCAATTCCTAGCATTCAGAAGTAAATCCACATGGAAAAGAGGCATAACTCAACTGGACCCCTTACACGCTCCCCATTTAGCGGAAAATGGAAACGACTAAAGTCTGCATGACTCCGTTGAAAAAGTTAGCAACAGAAGATAACTCAATCAGTATGTTTATGAATCAAGTGCAAAAAGAATCACTTCAACTTAACCCTCTTTATTTTTACAACTTAAGTTGCACAAAAGAAAGCCAAAAAATATACCAGGGTAATAAACACTTTACGCAGACCATAATTCTAGTTGTATTGTCTTTGAATTCCACTTCGCTTAGAAAAATTAAGTTAAGATGACTTCGTTATCCATTTTAACGGATATTGATAAGTTGAAGAACCCTCTACGGAGTGACCTGACACTTTGATGTATTTCTCAAAATTTTACTTATACTTTTTCAATTTCTCATCATCCGCACCTTTTTTTTTTTGTTCTTCGAACAGTCTTCTGTTTCTCCTGAAAAAAATTGGTGGCCAAAATGGAGTTTTGGCGACGGAAAAAAATAATCGTCTTATGCGCTTGCATTTATAAATTTTTGGACTTTCCTGATATTTTATGTGTTTGTTGAGATATCCAATTTTCCTTTAATGGCTGACAGGTCCTTGTGGCACGTTTTGAACCCACAAAGTTTGAAACGGGGCCACGACTAAATCGTGTATATTGGTTAACGTTTGAGTGGAGTTACTCTGAAGTAGAACTTAAAAGCATCGGCACCAGTCTCTTGGTCTTTGCATCTACAATTGGAAAAATGATATTCCGTTCCGAAGCTACAACCAACACCGTTTCGTGGAGAGGAAATGGAAAGCACCTGTGAGAATATTTCAGTTTTAATAGAGAAGATTTGGTGATTTGATGCACTTTTTCAAAGCAATAACTTATCCCGTAAGAGTCAAATCCAGCATCCTGTAATGGCGGACGAAGAATTGGGTATTGGCTCAGCCCCGGAGCTTGCTTCCGCCTAGTTATATGAAGCTATTTTACTTCGTAAGGCTTAAATAGTTTGTAAGGTTTTCGGAGTGATTTTCATGTTTAGTTGAAATAACTGGACGACGGATGCGGCTAAAAGACAAGACCTCAGCCCCATACAGGTGTCCTTCTCTTACGCTGAACCTTTCGGCTCCAACTTTCCCCAACCTCCGGCGCGCACAACAACAGTGGGGCCTCCTCCACCTCGCCGCCGCCGCCGCCGCCGCCGCCAGCACGGAGCGCCTGCGGAACTGCGGGTAGGCAGCGGGGAGGCGCGTCTGCACGGCGGGCGGCCCACCCGCAGCACCGCAGGCGCTCTACCCGCGTCGCACAGTTGGGTCACGAGACAGTTGAGGCGGCCAAAATTCTTGACGCGTTTTGGGCTCGAGAGTCGCTAAATGGGACTCGAATCGAACAAATGACCCCCACCAATGGGTTCCTCGTTCGGAGAGCAACCTGTAGGCGGGGTCACACGTTCGATTTGAGTCCCATTTAGCGACTCTGGAGCTCAAAACGCGTCAAGAATTTTGGCCGCCTGAAAGGTATTTTGACCCACTGTGCGTCGCTCCAAATCTACCGTCGATACACTAGGAGATGCAAAGGCGGTAAAACGCGAACCGTCTTTCTATTGGCAGTAAAATCGGGAGCCCGCCAATGACGCACCTCACGAACACCCCGCGGAAAAGGCGGTGCACAGTGTCACCGCCAATTACGCGCCATCGTGATGGGTGCGTCAAAGGAGGTGCAAAATATTACCGCCAATTACGTTTCCTCTGCGTTACACGACAAAGGCAGTAAAGGAAAACGATTCTGGAAGGGCGGTCATTTCTGTACCGCCTTCGGATCGGCGGTAAAACCTGGACCCCGCCAATGACGGCCAGTAAAGGGAGGGAATGGGGAGCGACCCACAGTGGGCCAGACAACCGGCGCAGGCGGCCAAAACTCGAGGCGCGTTTTGAGCTCCAGAGTCAGTAAATGGGACTTGAACCGAACTTGTGACCCCACCAATGGATTGCTCTCCGAACGAGGAATCCATTGGTGGGGTCACATGTTCAGTTCGAGTCCTGTGTAGCGACTGTAGCGCTAAAAACGCGTCTTGAGTTTTGGCCGCCTCCGCCGGTCTTCTGGCCCACTGTGCGACCGGCTTTTCGACGTCGAGTGCCGGCAGTGCAGGGCAGTCTGTGCGCAGCAACGGCAGCGGGTGCGGCGCGGCGGCGGCAGCCGACCGGAATGGAGACGGGTCAGGAAACATTCTCCTCTCGTTATCTCGGCGAACACGAGGAAGGGTAAGCCGAAAAAAGAAAACAGACCGCGTCGGGAGGTGCGAAGGAAGGATGGCGAGTTCATTAGCATTCTCTGCTAATTAATTAGAGAGCACCTAGTTCCTCCGGCCCGCGGGGCGGCGGCGCGGCGGCGCGGCGCACGGCCTGCCAAGCACTGCCGGGGGAATCCGCCGAGGAAGCTCGATGGGAGTCATCTCAGCCGCCATCGCTTTTTAAAAAGCAGCCGAAAAATGACCTGTTTTCCTCGTGCTGACCAGGAAAATGATTTCTTGAATCAAGTAATATATTTTTCTTGATTAAAAATACATGATTCAAGCTAAACTGGGCGTCAGATCAATACTAATAGGCTTTACATTCATTCAACTCTAACCATATCAAGAATATTTCTACTTCACTCAAAGCAGAACTTCACTGAGGCACATTACGTGCAATTACTTGCATCAAGTAAATTTTACTTGATTCGAGAAAAATATGTTTCTGGGCGCGCAGCTTGCTGGCTGTTGCCGCCGCAAGACGGAGGCAATCTCCCGCACGCCCCGCCCACTCGCTCCATCCCGGTTATGAAACATTCTTGAGTAGACCGGCCGTGTCCCGCCCCGTTAAAATCGCCCCTCCACCCGCGACGGGGAAACTCGACAAGTGTGCTCATCCCTTGGGAGGGGACCGCCCGGCGGGTCCACCTCACAGTGGGGCAGAAGACCGTCGAGGCGGCGAAAATTCTAGACGCGTTTTCAGCTCCAGAGTCGCTAAATGGGACTCGAATCGAACGTGTGACCCCACCAGCGGATTGCTCTCCAGACGAGGAATCCATTGGTGGGGTCACACGTTTGATTCAAGTCTCATTTAGCGACTGTGGAGCTCAAAACGCGTATAGAGTTTTGGCCGCCTCGACGGTCTTCTGACCCACTGTGTGCCGGGTCCGCCTGCGCTGCCATCAAGTGGCCGTGTCTCGGAGTCCCTCGGGCCCCCTCAGGTAAACTACGAGACCATGATTTACTGCAAAAAGTGGTGCTTTCATGAGGTCGTTTACTCGACCCCCTCCTGCTTTGAGTCCACTCATTTAAAGGACTGGGAAAACGGTCTTCGGATGTCGTCAGCTTGATGATGCAGCGCGCGGGAAGCAGAGTCGGAGCAGTGGGCCAGAGGACCGGCGCAGGCGGACAAAATTCCGGACGCGTTTTGAGCTCCAGAGTCGCTAAATGGGACTCAAACCGAACGTGTGACCCCACCGATGGATTCCTCCTTCAGAGAGCACCGTTATTGAACCTTGGTAAAATGGCCAATGGAGACTATTTAGTACTTTTGAAGTTAAATAACTTTTTTTTTATTTCACACCCAAAGCTATGAAAGTGGTTGACATTTCTTCGTTCGTTTGTCTAGTCAAGACGAATCCATTTCTGCTATGAAATTTCAGTTTGGGCAACTTTCAAACTTCACGCAAACTCCTTGGAAAGAAAAACCAAGACATCCCCTCTTGGTTTTCAAGGCGGCACTTTTACCGTTTACTTTGTGGGGGTCTTTCGGTCGCCCCTGCCCCGCCACCACCCCCTCGTGCACGCCAGCGATGCCTCGACGATGACAATAAACGGCGCGTGCGGCTCCACTGCGTGCCATAGGACATTCCTGGCGCACCGCCGCCGCCATCCCGGCGCGCAGCAGCGATGTTTTAACGATTCGTTTATTAATAATTCGGCATGTCCCGCCCCGCCCCGCCAGACAAGACGCGCTGTGGGCGACCGTCGGTCCCCTTCCACCCCCCACCCCCACCCCCTCTTTCCTTCCCCGAATCCGTTGGGATGCCGCAGACTGCGCGTGAGCGGCGACAACCACCAGAACGTCTCGTCGAAGCTGCGCCGCCGAGGGGTCGCCCACTCCGGGAATCATGTGCACACTAAACCTGCGAATCGTTCGTAATTTTTTTGGGAAATTTTATTAAAAATCCTTATGATTTCAATAGTACATCGTCGCAATCTTCCAATAGTGCCCGAAAACACAAAGAAACAAAGGAATTTCTTTAAATATCCTCACTTTTTCGACGGAACTTGTTCAGGAATCGTGGGAGTCCGGAATCAAGTGTACACCAAACTAGGAAGTGGGTAACCCCTCGGGCGCCGCACACATCAAATTCCTAGGCATCATTCTTGTACAATCTCACGGAATGAACCCTTTTGCCGCAAAGAGACGCCCGTTGCGGAGCGGAGGCCTTTCACGGTGGTCCTCGCCATCGTATTGCCGGCAACGAGAGAAAAACGCGAGGGAACTCCTGTACAAGTCGGTCCGGTGAAGAGCGCCATGGGCCGCAGCTCTGCGGGGGTGGCGTCCCACAGTGGGCAAGGCGGCGGCCGAAACTCTAGACGCGTTTTCAGCTGCAGAGTCGCTTGGCAGGATTCAAACCGAACGTAAGGCCCCACCAATGGATTCTTCGTTCGAAGAGCAATCCATGGGTGGGGTCACACGTTTGGTTCGAGTCCCATGTAGCGAGTCCGTAGCTCAAAACGCGTCCGAAATTTTGACCGCCTCCACCGGTGTTCTGGCCCACTGTGCACCCCTGCGGACTGCGGACTGATTCCAAGAGTCGTCGCGCGGTCTCCCTCCCACTCATGGAGCGTCCCGTATAGGTGCGAGAGAGACGGACCGACGAACGTGACACTCGGCATCAGTCTGCAGGACCCTGGACCGTCAAAGACCGTCGAGGACCCTGGGCCCTGGGTGGTGAAACGCGGTCTGTCCGCAGCGGCACACAGTGGGCCAGAAGACCGTTGAGGCGGCCAAAATTCCGGACACGTTTTGAGCTCCAGAGTCGCTAAGTGGGACTCAAATCGAACGTGTGACCCCACCAGAGAGCCCTCTCCGAACGAGGAATCCATTGGTGGGGTCACAAGTTCGATTCGAGTCCCACTTTAGCGACTCTGGAGCTCAAAACGCGTCTAGAATTTTGGCCGCCTCAACGGTCTTCTGACCCACTGTGTAGCAGCCATGGGGAGGGAGGCTGGAGCCGGAGGCCATTACTGGACAAAAGAAGGCTCGGCTCAAAGGGTTCCCGCGCCGAGTTTTTTGTTAATCGCGCTCCCCAAGCCCTGCCGGCCCGGCCGGCCCGGCCGGACACTGGCCGGCATGAAGGGGGACGCCTGGGGGATGTTGCGAGGCTGATTGGCCTGCAGTGGCCAAGACCGGCGGCTCCAATCCGATGCCGGCAAACGTGACGTCTCTGTCGATGACTCCCCCACTTAAAAAGGCATCAGCTCGCTGCGATTGGAGGACAGCCGCGGTAACGGAGCCGACGGCCAAGTCAACTCATGCTTCCAAACACACGCTGAATGTTTTTGTACAAATTTTGTACGAGACTTCACAGGTTTTTGTGCACACGAACTCTTCGTACGAAATTTTAAGCGAATTTGCCCGAAAATGGGGAAATACGAGCAGGTTTTCGTACAAAAATTGTGCGAAAATGTCATGTGCACTAAAAACTGTGATGTCTCCTAAAAAAAAATTGTGTATAGCATTCAGTGTGCAGTTCGATGGCTTGCACACTCTCTCCGTTCGCAATGAGGCTTTCTACGCACAAGACTCTGAAACCGAATCTAAATTCCTACAATTTAGTGGCAATCCTAGCAGAGGACCAAGGCATATTGTTGCTTCTCAACCCCATTCCACTGACGAGAGAAAACAATACAATACTCATCAACCGCATGCTTTTTCTCGTTACTCGTGCTTCCAACAGATTAGCTCTGATGGAGGTTAAAATTTAGTAATGTGCCTGAAAAGAAAGCGCCTGCTTGAAAAATCTGAATCTGGGAATCTGCCCGAGATCACAAAACCCGGGTAAATTTTGAACATCAGTGGTGCTGAATTAGCTGAGCTCCGGATTAAGTTTTGTGTGTGTGTGTGTGTGTGTGTGAGAGAGAGAGAGAGAGAGAGAGAGAGAGAGAGAGAGAGAGAGAGAGAGAGAGAGAGAGAGAGAGAGAGAGAGAGAGAGAGAGAGAGAGAGAGTGAGTGTGTGTGTGTGTGTGTGTGTGTGTGCGCGCGGGAGGTTCCAGGAGCAGAGCCGCTCCTCCTCCGCCGCCCCTCTCTCGTTTATTTTTGTTGAGGGTGGTGCACGTGGCCACTCACCTGGAAGGCGGTCCCTCGCGGGGCTCCGTGGGGCGCTGCAGGACTGGCGGTGGACCGGGCGGCCGTAGGAACGCGCGTCCGAGCACCAAGTACGAAGGCGGGCCACTCAACAGGTCAGCCTGGGACCATTTCGGCCGGAGACGCGCGCGCTGGGCTCAGGGCCCTTCCCTTGCAAGAGCTTGGGAGTGCCTAGGAGTGCCTGGGAGCGCCTGGGAGCGCCTGAGAGCGGCCGGCAGCGCGCGGCGGGGCGGAGACGCGCAGAGCGGGGCGCGCTGCTGGGTAGAGCTGAATGGCGCAGGCAGGCAGGCTGCCTCGCTGCCTCGCTCGCCGAGCCGCTGCTGCCGCTGCGGGTGGGTCTGGGTCCGGACGCCGGGCGTGGGGTGGCCTCGGCTCCAGCACCACAGCGACTGAGCGAGACGCCAACGCGCCAGCCGCGCCAGCCCCAACAGCCCCAACGGCCGGAGCGGGCGCGCAGGGAACGCGCTGGGGGCGGGCACGGGGGCGGGCACGGGGGCGGGTATGGGGCCGGCCGACCCCCCACCGTCTGCTCCACCCGCCCGGCCAGCCAGCGTCACGCCGCCCGTGGCTGCGTGCACACGGTGACCACAGGCCAGGCCGCAGGCCCCAGCCGGGCCAAACAGGCAGCCAGGCAGGCAGGCAGCCAAGCATAGCGTGGACTTGATATACGCATTAACCCCCGCGCCCCCGCACCCAGTGCACCCAGCACGGCCGGCCGAGAGAGGGCGGCCCTTTGCCTGTGGCTGCCTGCCTGTGGCTGCCTGCCTGTGGCTGGATGCAACAGTTGAGTTTCCTTGCACAGCCCTCGGCTCGCTCGACCGGGATAGGGTGGGGCCAGGGGCCGCCGCGGCCGCGCGTTGCGTTTTTGGCGTCCCGGCGGACGCGGCGCCCCGCGGCAGTAAACAACGATTCACTGCCCGCCACTGAGAGCTGCGAGCGAGCCCGGTCCACGGCCCAGCCAGCCGGCTGCAGTCCCCAGGTGCACGCACGCCCGTCTCGCTGCCGCTCCATTCGTGTGCGGTGCGAGGGGCGTCAGCAAATCACGGCAAACATTTAGAGTTTCGGGGCTCAAAAGAAGACGGATGGCATCTACCAAATTAAGCATCAAAAAAACATCCACATCTATGACCTTTTTATTTTATTTTTCAGCAACACACTTTCTCTGACAATTATATCACATATTGAACACGTGGAAGATGACGCACTCACCAAATATTAGGGAAACAAGAAAAGTGTACAAAGTGCATAACAGTTTTGTTTTCCTCTGTATCAACATGTGATTTGCTCCCACAAAACACAGGTTTAAAACAATTGATTTCTAAAAAAAAGCAGTCGATGTAACTGAAAAAGGTGCATTTGGTGGGATCAATTACTTGTGTAACAATAAGGGTCAACACAAACATAGAAACAGAAGCAAAACTAGCAAAATTTTACCAAACTTATCATAAAATTGTCACTACTATCATAATCACAAACTTTACAAAGGTCTGTTCTACAAAGCATTATTATTCAAATTGTATTTGAAAAAGCCTCGAACAGCTCAAAAATTTTTGTTTCGATTAACAACGAGTCAGAACCAATCACAAGTTGGTAATACCCCAGCTCAATGAATTGTAACAGTACTATTTAATTTCTCGACGCTAGCCACTGAGCTTGAGCTTCAAATCTGGGACAGAGCCAGTAATGTAAACACATAGGCGATTGAAATGTTACACGAATAGATTTTTTGCAGTATCTGCATAACATAAATTGCCAAACAACATTCTCACTATGTACAAATATCCACAATAACCAGTCAAAATTGTACCATAAAAAATACACTTTCATTTGGAATAAAATAAATGCACATAATTGTGCATGAGAGCAGTCACTTCTTCCCTGAGACGTCCTCTTTCATTTTATGAAATTGATGGGTATGAAACAGTACAGTTGCTTAAAATAATGAAAAATTTGTATAAAATGCATGTGACTATATTTTCAAGAATAAAGGGATATTGCTGATCATGACTAGAAAGGAATTAACACATTCTCTATGACATTTTTATCACTCCAATTTAATGCAGATATGCAGATTTAGAGAAAATAATACCTTTATGATTTAGAAAGAGAAAGCAACCAAGCATTGGAATTTTTCATCACAGAGATTTGTGGAGAGGACGCTAGTCAGAGGAAAAGTCCACAATAGTAACCCAAAGAACCAACGACTAAAAAAAATTCCAACAATGTAGCAATGTACTTAAGTTTCATAACTTTCTATTGGAAGATCAGTAACCAACTAACACATTCCTCTAAAACCGAGACAAGTTTAAATGCTATGCCCTCTGCAGAAACTACGTACACTTTGTTCTAAGAGAAGCCAATGATGACAAATCAACAATCATAATTGTAAAAAACAAAAGTCAATTTAACAATAAATATTGATTTAGTAAAGGTGGGAAATGCCAACATGCAAGAGACAAAGGCATTTATATGAAAAGGAATGGATATTAGTCATTAGACAAGAATCCTTAAGATCACAAACCCCAACACACTTTATAAAATGCAGGGATTGAAATGGAAGATGGAGTTGGAAGAAAAAATATGGGATTATCTAAATTGACACAATCATGATACGTCCATCTTGACATTGAAATTGCTGTTAGTGAGGGCTAAACAAGTCACCTGCAGAAGGTAATGGTGCTAGTCCCCCTGTCACATCAGGAAGTTGGGTCAAGTCAGGAAGTTTCTGAAGGTGGTTACGTAACTCCATCCTCAATTCATACACTTTTTTCAGTTTTTCATTGGACTCCTGCATCATCAAAAAAGGAAAATTAAAATCTTGAATCTTGCATGGCAGGCAAGAGAAAAATAAGAAACGTACCGCCAGTCTGCATTCAGCTTGTTCCTTAAGGTCCAGTTGAGCCTGCAAGAAATCTCGAAGCATACCAGCAACATGCTTTCTCTGCTCCATTTCTTTCGATAATCGAGCGTTATAGCTTGTTAGGAGAGCAACAGCATCATTTACTTGCATTGCCAATTTTTCAGCAGCTGCTTTATCTGAGAACATAGAAGAATTCAACCAAGAGGAAATAATTTTGCATTCTATCCTTTTTTTGTTTAAGGTAAATTAGAAGTTCTGCCTGGACTTACCTTGCAGCCTATCAAGAAGAGATATTTGGGAAACTTCAGTGGGCAATTTTGCAATTCTCTCTCTTACTTCAACATCTGCTGATGCTTCATTTTCTAAATCCTACAACATAGACAAAAGAGAATGGTTTATGACTTTGTTCATAATGGTCATAGGATGCAAACTAAACAAACCTATACTTCCAACCAAATCAAACACTGAGACCTGGCCTTTTTCAAGACAAGTAGATTTGATGCGCTTGACCTAAAAATAAGACAAAAGTAACACTCACCTTCAAGGCTTTAATTAATTCTTCTGGCTCTGGTGGATCCCCTGCTGGTGTCCTTGGTGACAAGGTAATATGCACTTCCTTAGTACCCTCCACCTCAATTTCAGTCTCCGAATGTCTCCGTTTCTTTTCGTTAAGTGGACTGCCCAAGGTATTGGCCATGCTAGCGATTCGAGCATCAACAGAGGTAGGAGCAGGCTTGACAGCTTCGGGCTTGTGCTTCTTTTTGGGTGGGGTGCCATCACGTTCACCATCTGAAGAGAAAGGATGGTGTGAAAATCAAAATTACCCCACAGAAGATAAATTAAGGTGTTCATGATATTTTAGAAGAGAGCTGAAAAAATGCATTCTTACTGAGGCCCTTCTTGAATTCGTCTATTAATGGTTTCTCATAGACACCTCGTTCCTCCCAAATATTTAATATTCGTCCAAGAGACTTGCTAGTCTTTTCATCACCAGCCGATGCAACGGCCTCAAAGCTCTTCCTTAGAACATTGCCAAACTCTTTACCAAATTCAGGACCTTTCTTCTTGCTGTTTTGGATTACGTCATTAGCCAAGTACATAAAGGTCAACTTCTTTCCATCTTTTGCTGCAACAAAGTGGCAACAATCAAGTACCATATTTAATAAACAAGCAAATATATGGATTTCTTAAAATAATAGTGGGTTAGGAAATGTTGTTGAATTTAAGAAGTAACACTGAGCACTTGGTGACAAGGATGAACAGTATAAATAAAATGTAAATACTGCTTTAGCAAAGTTTTAAAAATCAAGAAAATAAAATGTTGATGTATTGTTAGTGCAGCGATTGATGACAAAAATTAATATGAAGGCAAACTATTTGATAGGTGCGCGAAATATGCTTTAAAAATGACCATAAGTCAAAGTAAACAGCACATTAACCTGCAAAGTATGAGCACAACACCATACAATACAGTAACTACAGCCTAGTAACACCGCGAAAAAAAGCACCGTGGCTACACGATAAAGTGAACAGCATAAATAAAACAAGCACCCCTTCACTGTAAGGATTTGAAAAAGACACGACACATTTTTTTAAATGGATGAGGTGCCACTAACCTTTCAACAGCTCTTTGAACCAGGTTTTGACAATGCTTTGGCTGTGTTTCCGATGATGAATCAGCCATAACGAGAGGGTCTGTATGCTTTGAGCAGAACTGTTGAGGTCGATGAGTTTTTTGACGAGCCCTGCCTCCGTAAAACCAGCCATAGTCGTCTAGCGACCGGCAGCAACGGTATACAGACGGCACGCACACACAAACGGGTTGGTGTTGGTTGGTAGGTTAGGTGTTTGGGGAGTTGGACCAGCCCAGGACCGCGGACGCAAGGGGTAAGAGTGGAAGCACATACGAGGTATGAGAACAAAAGTAAAAATGTGACACTCCACTTTATTTGCGCAGGTTCGCGGTAAACTTTACACAGATGGCGCGAGCTGACTTGGACGCGGTCGGCATTCTCGATTCCTTTTTCGATAATGCAACTCCTCCGTGATGGCCTGCAGAGAAAGGAAAACAGGAGGCGTGTTGGAACGTGAGTATGAGAATTTAAGACGGGGCTTGCGGTGCCGAGTGGCGGGGCTGTGCTGAGAGACCCTCCGCATGGGACTACCAGTCGACTGTTCTGTTATTGGCCGAGAGAGGCCCCCCCCCCTCTCTGCGCATCTCTGACGGGAGGGTCTCTAGCTGTGCTCTAGTGCGGGTGGCGGCCGGTTCGACAGGTGCCGTACGAAGACTGGAGGGAGCTCACACACCTGCCTGATGTGTGCTGCGGAACGCTGATGCCGCGGAGTGTCAGGTTCGTTTGGTTGGTGGCGGTGATCTGTCGACCGCGGCAGATCATCCGAAGACGGAGGCGGGGGCACTTACAGCGGCTGACGGCCGGAGTCGGCGCTCTCTGCAACAAGAAAGGGCACCTCTCCAACAGCTTGCTCTTCGCTTCTCACCAAGTTTGCAAGCAAGTGACGTAAGCAGCGTGCGCAGGGAGCGGGGAGGCTACCCACCCCAGGAATCTTGTGTTTAGTACAGGACAAAAGTCCCCCCAAGGCGCCGGCGAAAATCATCAAAACATGCGGAAACTGGTTGCAAACCACGGACATTCGGCCGAGGAAAAAAATTCCCGGGGAATGACTTAAGAACCGCGCCAGCCCTGGCAGTCCCTCCCACCTGACTTGAACGTCTTCCACACCGCCCTGAGCCTCTGGTAGCGGCTCTCGTACTCCTCCTCGTCCACCTGCGTCTGCTCCGACTCCAGCCAGTCCAGCGCCTCCCGGAAAGCGCGCTCGGCCGCCGCCCTCTCCTCCGCCGACAGTCGCCCAGCTCCAGCCGGTACCTCGGCCACGGCCTCCTCCTCGGGCGCGTCCACGGCCGCCGCCCCGGCCGCGGCCCCGGCCTTCACCAGCGCCAGAGACAGCGCCTCCGCGTGGCCCGGCCCCAGGCCCGGCCCCAGGGCCTGCTTCACGCAGTACGCCAGGTTCTCGAGCTTCCGGCGGCACTCCAGGCGGCGGCGCTGCCGCTCGTCCTGCGCGCGGTACAGCTCCGCCTCCCGCAGCATGGCCTGCACCTCCTGCCGGGACAGGCGGTGCTGGTCGCTGCCGATGGTGATGCGCTGGGACACCCCGGTCTTGCGCTCGCGGCTCGCCACGGTGAGGATGCCGTCCGCGTCGATGGAGAACGTGGTGTCGAACTTGACGGCGCCCCGCGGCCCGGCCGGGATGTTGTCGATGACGTACGACCCGAGCAGGTTGTTGTCGCGGACCAGCGGCCGCTCGCCCTCGTACACCTCGAACAGCACGCTGGACTGCGCGGCCAGCGGAACACAGTGTAGTGCACAGGCCATGCTTCCTTCCAGCGCACAACCTCGGAAGACCGTCGAGGCGGACAAAATCCCGGTCACGTCTTGAGAGCTCCAGAGTCGCTAAATGGTACTCGAGTCGAACGTGTGACCCCACCAATGGATTCCTCGGTTGCAGAGCAATCCATTCATGGGGTCACACGTTTGATACGCGTCCCATTTAGCGACTCTGGAGCTCAAAACGCGTCTAGAATTTCGGCCGCCTCAACGGTCTTCTGTCCCACAGTGGGCTTGCGTCAAGGGCTGTCTACCTGGTTGTCGACGCAGGTCTTGGTGCCGCCCTGGCGCTGGCAGGGGATCCTGGTGTTGCGCTCCACGATGCGCTTCATGCCGCCGTCCTCCAGGCCGATGCCCAGCGACAGCGGGATCACGTCCCGCAGCACCAGGTTGCGGATCACCCACGACTCGTCCTTCACCAGGATCGCCGCCTGCGGGCCGGCACGCCGGCTTTGTTGTGAGCTGGCCCTCCGTGACAAAGGGAGTGCGGTCCCGCAGGACACCGTTCCCCTCTGACCCCTCTGGCTCGCTAGGAGCAATGTTTTGCGGGACTGCATACTTTTCATATTGTCACGGAGGGCAACTCAGTAGGAAAGAAGGATGAGTGAAACTCGAAACACCGTTGGTGGCGCCGAGACGAGTCCGCTCCAGTTATTTTTGTTTCTGTTTTCCGTCATGCCGTCGGCACGGAGTAAGTCTGCCACACTCCCACGCAGCTTGGCGACGCTTCGCGGCGAGGGGATCGGCGCTGCCGGGAGCTGCCGGCCGCCACCACCACGATGCTGACCTGGACGGCGGCGCCCTGCGCCACGGCCTCGTCCGGGTTGATGCTCAGGTTGAGCTGCTTGCCGTCGAAGAACTGCTGCAGGATGTGCTGCACTTTTGGGATCCGGGTGGACCCGCCCACAAGCACAACGTCGTGCACCTCCTGCACAGTGAGCCAGAAGGACCAGTGGAGGCGGTCAACATCCCAGACGCGGGTTTTTAGCTCCAGAGTCACTATATGGGACTGAGCATGTGACCCGCCAATAGATTGCTCTCCGAACGAGGAATCGATTGGTGGCGTCACAACGTTCGGTTCGAGTCCCATTTCGCGACAGTGCAGCTCAGAACGCGTCTCGAATGTTGTTCGCCTGCGCCGGCCCGCAGTGCCCTGGGCTTCCATTATGTCGTCGCGGTGTCTCGTTTCAAAGCCTCGGGCAGTGCGTCGCGCAGTACTAGTACCTCTTTGGTGAGCTTGGCGTCCTCCAGGGCCCTCTTGACGGGCTCCAGCGTGTCCAGGAAGAGCGAGGAGCACAGGTCCTCGAAGCGCGCGCGCGACACTCGCGTGTGGAAGTCGATGCCGTCCAGCAGCACGTCGACCTCGATGTTCACCTGCAAGGCGGTGCCATGGCGCTCTGTCTCTCTCGCACCCACGGCATAGTACAGTGGGCGCGCAGGCGGTTAAAACTCTAGACGCGTTTTGAGCTCCAGAGTCGCTGGATGGGACTCGAACCTAACGTGTGACCCCATCAATGGATTCCTCGTTCGGAGAGCCAGCCATTTGGTGGGGTCACACGTTCGGTTTGCGACTCAGGAGCCCTGAACTCATCAAGAGTTTTGCCCGTCTGCGCTCTGGCCCACTGTGCATGGGGTGTGAAGGGATGTGGGAGACACAGCTACGAATGAACCTGCAGCCGCGCACGCCAGGCAGGCAGAGTGAATTCCCTCGAGTCCTCCTACGTACCTCTGTGCTGAAGCTGAGGTTGTGCTTGGCCTTCTCCGCCACTGCCCGCAGCCGCCCCATGGCCCTCGGGTTGCCCCTGACGTCGCGGTGGTGCTTGCGGAGGAACACGTCGGCGAGGTGCTGGACCAGCAGGTTGTCGAAGTCCCGGCCGCCCAGGTGCGTGTTGCCGGCCGTGGACTGCACCTCGAAGTGCAAGCCCTCCCTGCCGACCCGCGTTTCCGCGATTGCAGTGTCATTGAAGCATTACAGCGTAATTGAGTGATTCCCAGCGGTGTGCCCCTATCCGAACAGCATTCCGTCCCACCCACCTGACGGTGAGCAGGGACACGTCGAGGGTGCCGCCGCCCAGGTCGTAGATGAGGACGTTCCTGGTGGTGCGCGTGTCCATGAGCTGGCCGTACGCGAGGGCCGCGGCCGTGGGCTCGTTGAGCACCCGCAGCACGCTCAGCCCCGCCACCGTGCCCGCGTCCTTGGTCGCCTGCCGCTGGGCGTCGTTGAAGTACGCGGGCACCGTCACCACCTGGAGCACCACGCCGTCAGCACCGCGGCGCCACGGTGCGGAGCACAGTGGGTCAGAAGACCGTTGAGGCGGTCAACATCCCAGACGGGTTTTGAGCTCCAGAGTCGCTAAATCGGACTCGAATCGAACTTGTGACCCCACCAATGGATTGCTCTCCGAACAAAGAATCCAATGTTGTGGTCACATGTTCGATTCGAGTCACATTTGGCGACCCTGGAGCTCAAAACGCGTCCGGGACTTTGTTCTCCTCAACGGTGTTCTGGACCCACTGTGAGGTGCGGAGGGTTCCCGGCCAGGCGTCCAGGCTTACCGCGTCCGTGACCTTGGCCCCGAGGAAGGTCTGCGCGATGTCCTTCATGTGCGACAGCACCATGGCGCTGACCTCCACGGGGGACAGCCTCCTGGTGCGCCCCATGTCCTGCACCTCGATGGCCGGCGCGCCGTTTTGGTTCACCACCTGCCGTGCCGTTCCGGGTCGTGTAGGCCAACAGGTGGGCGTGAGTGTGTTTGGCGGGTGGCTTGGGCAGCACGGTGAAACGGGCTCGCGGCCGCTGGATGCGAGCACCGCAGTGCCGACTGGGGCGTCGCGCCGTGGCCGCGTCGGTAGGCAACCCAACGGCCTTGGACGCCCTCCGCGCCCGGGTGCCCTCTCTCTCTCTCTCTCTCTCTCTCTCTCTCTCTCTCTCTCTCTCTCTCTCTCTCTCTCTCTCTCTCCTCTCTCTCTCTCTCTCTCTCTCTCTCTCTCTCTCTCTCTCTCTCTCTCTCTCTCCTCTCTCTCTCTCTCTCTCTCTCTCTCTCTCTCTCTCTCTCTCTCTCTCTCTCTCTCTCTCTCTCTCTCTCTCTCTCTCTCTCTCTCTCTCTCTCTCTCTCTCTCTCTCTCTCTCTCTCTCTCTCTCTCTCTCTCTCTCTCTCTCTCTCTCGTTGATTCTCGGCGCACCTTGAACGGCCACTTCTGGATGTCCTCCTGCACCTTGGCGTCGTTGAAGCGCCGGCCGATGAGGCGCTTTGCGTCGAACACGGTGTTGGTGGGGTTGGCGGCGGCCTGGCTCTTGGCGGGGTCGCCCACCAGGCGCTCCTGGCCCGTGAAGGCAACGTAGCTCGGGGTGGTCCTGTACCCCATCCCGTTGGCGATGATCTCCACCTTCCCTGGAGAGCCGCGGATAATCAAGTCAGTTCAATGTTGGGCCTTTTGACGGTGCAAGTGGAAAACCAAGTCACTATGTTACTTCCAAGGGACGCTGACGTGCCAAGGGGCCTGCCACATGTTGCACTCACTCCCACTCTCTTAGATTTAACCCGAAATTCGCCTGGAGGTAGGCAATTTGTGAGACAAACTCCTTTACATAGGACTCTGGAGCTCAAAACCCGTCCGGCATTTTGACCGCCTCCACCGGTCTTCTGGCCTAGTGTGCCTGGGAAACCCTCAGACACTTTTTATTTTTATTTTTTTTACCGAGTGGTCCGCGATTTGCGTGCGGCGCCACCAAGCGGCCAAGCACTCACCCTGGTACCATACGGCCACGCACGAGAAGGTGGTGCCCAGGTCGATGCCTATCGCTGGCATGGGTCGTGGCCGCGGCCGGCGCCGCCGCCCTCGCCGCCGCCCTCGCCGCCACCCTCAGCCCTCACGCCGCCGCGCGCCGCCGCTCCGGGTGCGCGCCGGGGCCATGCCGCCGGCGGTGCGCGCTGCCTGACCTGGCCGACCGCAAGCGGGTGAACCACTTCACCCGGACAGGGCGCCGCCGCGACTTCGCACGCCGTTGTTGGCCGCCGTTTGGGTACTCGCCGGATTTCGGCCGGACCTCAAAATGTTGCGAGGCCTACACCCAAGAAAGGCGTTTCATGATCCAACATAATTTACTTTGCCATAAGTGAATTCACTTGGATTTTTCAAGTAAATTCTTCTTTCATGGCATTATCTTGGTTCAAGAAACGCCTTTCCGGGGTGTACACAGTATTTTTAAAAAAATGTTGTCTCATAATGTTTACATTTTCACAAAACCCGTAAGGTGTTCAGGTTGGATGCGCCCCGCCTCGCCCTACCTGGCCTCCTGCTGGGCGGACATGTGGCCAGTGGGACTAGGGCCAGGGCATGGCGGGCGTGGCGGCAGGGCGGCAGGCAGGTGTCATGCAGCTGGCCGGGGGGCCGGGCCTCTGGGCCGGGCCGGTGGAGGGGCAACCGCCGCGCATTGTTGCTGCGGTGGGGCGGCCGTCAGACTGCGTGCTGCGCCGTTGCGGCTGCGGCACGGCGCACAGTGGACCAGAAGACCGTTGCGGCGGCCAAAATCCCGGACACGTTTCGAGCTTCAAAGTCGCTGAGCTGAGTGGGTCTCGAATCGAACGTGTGACCCCACAAATGGATTGTTCTTCGAACGAGGAATTCATTGGTGGGGTTACACGTTCGATTGGAGTCCCATTAAGCGACTTCTGGAGCCCAACATGTGGCTAGACTTTTGGCCGCTCCGACGGTCTTCTGACCCACTGTGCGGTGGCGCACTGTGTGTGGCGTTCCGACGCGCCGCCGGATCGGCAACGGCGGGCGGTCGTGTCGAAGTGTCGGTCGCCACGGCGCACGCCATGCCTGCGCGATGGCGCACACCGGGGGACGCGGTGCGGCGGAGCGGAGGCGGCGGTCACTCCTTGTGGCCCTCCGCAGGCCGGTGCGGGCAATCCTTCCCCCAGGGGGCCGGCAGGGGCGAGGCGGGGCGCCGGCGCAAATTTCCGGCCATTTCTCGGGCAGTGTTTACTGGCGGCGCGCCAGCGAGCCATCACAGCCACGGCCCCGTCCGCCGCCGTCCTCCCTTCCGAGCCTTCAGCCGCGCTGCTGCAACGCTGCGACCCGAGGAGGCGGCGCGGCGCCGGCCGGAGGACCTGACCCGGCCGGGTGCAGCCCCCCGAGCAGCAGCCCCCGAATCGTCTGCGAATCCCCACCGTCCCGCATGCATGGCTGCAGCCAGCCCTCCTCCTGGCCATTAGCGCCCGTATCGACCAGCAAGGCCACTGGTCAGCATGGCGGCTATCCGCGAGACCAACACGGCAATGCGGGACCCGGCCCCTACCCGGGGGAAACAACTTTTTTGTAATCCGGCTGACAGCAAATTGGTTATCCGTACACCAAATGTCTCAGTGGTTTCCCCCTCGTTCGATTCCTATTCATAATCGACTCGATAATAGCTCGCGAGGCGGGAATTTTGTCACGTCCGTTTCAATCCGTCGTCAGTACATTCGTTTGAGTGCGACACGGCCGTTTAATTAGAATGTCACATTCGTTTTGGACGTGCGGATCAACATGTGACGTCATCTTAAAACGAACGGGACCAAATTCAGATTCTAGGAAACGTGACTACATTCACATTGTAACGAATATGACTTCTCATTCGTTGAATAACAATGTATTGGTTAATTAAGGGGCGGGCGCGCGGCTATTTCCTTCCTGGTTCCTTCCTTCCCAGATGGCCGCTTCTCGGCAGTGTACCAGGTAGTTTTGGCGGCGCCGTCGCGCCACGCGGGTGTGACAAACTCACTCACTCTCCCTCTCTCTCTCTCCCCCTCCCTCCCTCCCTCTCTCTCTCTCTCTCTCTCTCTCTCTCTCTCTCTCTCTCTCTCTCTCTCTCTCTCTCTCTCTCTCTCTCTCTCTCTCTCTCTCTGTACGTATGTGCGAGTGCGCGACTGTGTGTGTCTGTGTGTCTGTGCGCCGATGGGAACGGGGGAGGGGGGGAGAGGTTCGTAACGCCTGGGGCGCAACAGCTGTCGGGGCTAGTCCCAGGGTGGGGGCAGGGTGGGGGTGGGGTTATGGGAGCCACGTCGGCGGCCAGGCCGGCCACCTCGGCGCCGCGGTGGGCCCCTCGCGGCCGGCCTGGGGCCTGGGAGTGGGGCCGGGGGGCTGGGGCACCCTCGGGGGCCGCGGGGACCGCAGTCTCCGGGGAAGCACGCCAGAGGAAGGCTCAGGGCGCGGTTGGTCTCAGCGGCGTAGGTGAGACACGCGTGCGGCACTCGGCACGCGAATAAGGCCGAGATAACCGTAGTGTGTCCGTCAACCTGTTGGCGCGTGAGCGTAGCGTGAGTGGGCGTGCGGTAGCTTGTGCGTGCGTATGTGAGCAGGGCCGCGATGCGCTCCGTGTCTCTTTGCTTAGGTAGTTGGGAGTCGGGACCGCGACAGGTAATGGGGCCGCGTGACTGCGCCAGCATCGGCAGGCTCACGGCGGTGTGTATGGCGGGGCGGGGCGCACAGTGGGTCAGATGACCGTTGAGGCGGACATAAATTCTCGACGCGTTTTGAGCTCCATAGTCGCTAAATGCGACTGGAACTGGACACGTGATGCCACCAATGGATTCCTCGTTTGGAGAGCAATCCATTGGTAGTGTCACGTGTTCGATTCGAGTCGCATTTAGCGACTCTGGAGCTCAAAACGCGTCGAGAATTTTGGCCGCCTCAACGGTCCTCTGACCCACTGTGGGGCGTGCCGCGGGGCGCGCACCGGCACCGAGTCAACAACAGTGCTGGTTTGGGGGCTCGGAAGGCGACGGAACACGCGCCGGGCGAGGGGGGAGGCGTGCTCGCACCGCGTCTAAATAAATGAAACAATAAGAAACGCAAACAATCGACGAGTGCCCGATGTACATTCGTCAGTTCAAACCAATGGTGATCCCGTGAGAGAAAAGCGCTCTTCTCTCCCGATGATCAGCGGTATCCTTTGGGTCTCCGCGCTCCGCACCTGGAACAGTACGTACTGCTGGGAATCGCATTCGCTTGAACTGACGGCAGTGAAGTACCTGTCCGTCCGCGCTGCTCCGGTCTCGTTTCGATTGTGTTGTTTCATGAATTAGCGAGACGTGGCGCCGTTTTCCTTCCAGCTCGTTTTCCCCCCTTTTCCCGCGTTGGTTTTCCGAGCATGCTTTGCGTCTCATTTCTACGCCCTGCACGCTCAAATTGCTGCACCGGGTTATCTTATCCGCCACAGCGGGGGTGGTTTAGAGGGGGGAGGGGTCAAACCGCACGCCACCTCGTTGCGGTGGGCACAGCGAAAGGCGGACCACAAGGAAAAAATAATTAGTTAATCCGACCGAATGTGTCGGTTGGTTTTCGCCCAACCAAAGTTCTTTCGTTCTGGCAACGAAAATTTCGTTTGAGGGGAGGAAACTTCCGTTGCTGCAACAAATTTATCGTTGTAGTAGCGAAATTTTCCTCCCCTCAAACGAAATTTTCGTTGCCGTAACGAAAGATCTTTGATTGGGCGAAAACCAACCGACACATCGGTTGGAATAACTAATTGTTTTTTTCCGTGCAGCGAGGCGGCGAGTAGAAGGGGAGTGGGGGAGTCCAGCTGGACTCACTGGAACGCCTGGCGGGTAGGCAGTCCCGGCGGCGGCCCTGTCGGCGGGCCTGCATTCTCCCTCCGCACGGGGTCTTCCCCGGCCCGGCCGCACAGTGCGTCTTGAGCTCCAGTCGTCGCTGAATGAGACTCGCCTCACCGGTGGACTGCTCTTCAAACGAGCAATCCGTTGGTGGGGTCACACGTTCGGTTCGAGTCCTTTTTAGCGACTGTGGAGCTCAGTGCGCGTCTAGAGAGTTTCGGCCGCCTGTGCCGGTCTTCTGGCCCACTGTGGGCCTCTCGGTTCGTCGTTCTCTCCCGCAGTCCCCATAGACCAGCCCATGAGTGCGACAGAGACAGCGCGGCGAATGGTGGCTCTTCGGAATGAGCCTGCTTGCTGTGATGCCCGGCCCTGCAGGGTCAGTTCCCTTGTTTTACGATGCCGTTCCGTGCCGGTTCGGCCCACCCTTGTCATTACAGCTCGGCCAGCGTCCATTTGGGCGTCACGGTTTCACGGCGCGCTGTCTGCCCGGCTGGGTTGGGGCGCGGGGCGGGCCACCGTGGGCCAGAAGACCGGTGAAGCGGTCAAAATCCCGGACGCGTTTTGAGCTCCAGAATCGCTGAATGGGACTCGAACCGAACGTGTGACCCCACCGATGGATTGCTCTCCGTACGAGGAACACATTGGCGGGGTCAGTCGTTCGGTCCGAGTCTTGTCTAGCGAACCTGGAGCTCAAAACGCGTCTAGAGTTGTGGCCGCCTGCGCCGGTCCTCTGGCCCACTGTGCGGGACGCGGCGGGGCGGTGCTCGGGGCTTTGCGGCTCCACCGGCGCCGCTTCTTTTACCGAGCCAGCGCGGCCGGCCTGGCCTGGCCTGCCGCTCGGACTGCTCGGTGCGAATGCGGAACGCGGGAGGAAGACCGTCTTATTTTAGTTCTTGTAGCGCCGAGGCTCGGCCCGCCGCCCCGCCGCCCCGCCGCCCGTTGGGCTTGTGAGGAGTTATTGAAGCGAGTGCGACAAGGGCGAGTGCGGCGCGTCGCGTTGCCTCACCGCGCTGACGGGCGGGGCTTCGACGCGGTCCTGGGGGAGGCGGTGCGCGGTCCGGCGCGTGGCACGCCGCCAGCACGCGGAAACTCACACGCGGCGATAGCCGGCGCCCGGGTTCGAACCTGAGACCGCGGCGGCGGACGCGTAGTAATGGTGTTTCTGCGGGGAGCCAAGGGAGGAGCCAGGCCGTCAGACTGGCGCGGACGGACCGACAAAGCGGCCTTTGTTCTTTTTGCGCAGACGACGCGTTATTAGAATCAGGTTGTTTCGGATTGTTTCCCACGCCGACGCGAACGACGGGGAGCCTTCCCCTCCACCCCCTCCACCTCCTCGTCTCCGATACGCTATGCTATTGGACCGACGGGGCAGCGTCATTGGCCGCGGCACGCCCCCACTGCCCGACAATGACAATAACGCCGGCGATCCATCATTTTGGACGAGTTTGTTTTCGTTCGACGGGCGAGCAATGAGAGCGCTTACCACCGACTTGCTGCAGTGCTGCGTGCGAGCGGGACAGCTTTGGTCAACGAGGTGCAGTCCGTTCCCGTTCCTCAAAGACGTGAACCGCACAGTGGGCCACAGTTGGAGCGGTCAAAATCCTGGGTGCGTTTTGAGCTCCAGTCGCTAAATGAGACTCGAACCGAACGTGTGACTCCACCAATGGATTACTCTCCGAACGAAGAATCCATTGGTGGGGGTCACACGTCCGATTCGAGTCCCTTTTGGCGACTCTGGAGCTCAAAAAGCGTCTATAATTTTGGCCGCGTGCACCAGTCGGTCTTCGGGCCCACTGAGGACCGCCCAACCGGGGATCCAGGGGAGCACCCAAAAATTGCTTTCTTTGAAACAACACATCTTGCGTTAATATAGCGTTGAAGCAAAAATTCGTTTAAATGGAAGAAATATCTTTGATCCGACACAAAATGTTTTGATACAAAGAAAATGATTACTTTGTTTCAACATTATTTGTGTTAAGTTGAGGATATTTCTTAAATGTAAAGAAATTTTTGCTTCAACGCTATATCAACGCAAGATGTGTTGTTTCAAAAAAAAAGCAATTTTTGGGTAAGGGGTGATGAGGGCCAGTACCCCCTCCTTGGATACTATATAGGTTGCCTGGTAGATAGGCAACAAGCACTAATTTGCCCTGAAAGTAGGCAAACAGCACTCCCTTACCCCCTCCTCCGGGAACATCCTGGATCGGCGCCTGAGGGGCCGCGAACTGAGCTGAATGAGCCCCGACGCCGCGTCCGCCGCGGCCGCCGCCCGGGGTGTCTGGTGATGGCCGGCAGGTGTGAGCCGCCGGGTTATACATAGCGGGGCGGCTCCGAGTGAGGCTCCGATGGTGGCAGGTGGGATGCATCTCAGTGGAGTGGTTTCTCTGCTGGGCAGCGCTGGCAACCCGCCGCTCTGCACGCTCGGCGGGCTGGCGTCGCACAGTGGGCCAGAAGACCGGCGCAGGCGGCCGAAACTCTAGACGCGTTTTGAGCTCCAGAGTTGCTAAACAGGACTAGAATCGAACGTGTGACCCCACCAATGGATTGCGCTCCAAACGAGGAGTCCATTGGTGGGGTCACACGGTCGGTTCGAGTCCCATTTAGCGACTCTGGAGCTCAAAACGCGTCTTGAGTTTTTACCACCTGCGCCGTTCTTCTGACCCACTGCGCGGTGGCCGGGCCGCCGCACCGCACTGAGGCGGCAGGCGATTTGCCCCCCGCCCCCCTCCTCCCCGCCCCCTCCGCGGAGACTAAACCAGCCCCCATTGTCCCATTGTCTGCCGTCCGCCGCCAGTGGCGCAGCGCGCAGCAGAGAGGGTATTTCGGAGCTTTCTTTCAACGGCGTCCTCTTGATCGTTGCTCGCCGTCAGGCAGAGGCGGTCTCAGCTTAATCGCCACTCAGCCCTGCCGGGCGACCTTCCCTGCCACACAGGCCGCGTCTTTGACGTTCATGTCCTTTCATCTCACCTGCCTTGTCCTCCGATTCCGAAATGGCCCCAAGAGACAGTGCACTGCAGCAGACATGTACCCTATTACTATTGCCACTCGGGCTCCTGTTGGGTGCGCGCCCTGCCCTGCCCTGCCTTGCCTTGCCCTGCCCTGCCCTGCCCTGCCCTGCCCTGCCCTGCCCTGCCCTGCCCTGCCCTGCCTTGCCCTGCCCTGCCCTGCCCTGCCCTGCCCTGCCCTGCCTTGCCCTGCCCTGCCCTGCCCTGCCCTGCCCTGCCCTGCCGCCCTGCGCGAGCCCTTCGTGTCCTCCCTGACGCAACAATGCCCGCGACCCGGTGCCCCCTTTGCAGCGGGGCCCCCTTGTGCTGCGCCGCTGCGCTGCGTGGGACTGGGGCCTCACGGGCCGCCTCCGAACGGCCCTCTCGTCGCTCTCTCGCACTCACGGGGCGTGGCGCTGGCCGCGGGGAGCGGACGGAGACAAGAAGCACCGTTCGGTGTCGCTCTGCTGCGCCCGGCAGTCCCGGCAGGGCGGCACCGAAATAGCCCGGCAAACGAGTGAGGAAGGGCCGATTCGTTTGCCGCGTGTCCTCTCTCTCTCTCTCTCTCTCTCTCTCTCTCTCTCTCTCTCTCTCTCTCTCTCTCTCTCTCTCTCTCTCTCTCTCTCTCTCTCTCTCTCTCTCTCTCTCTCCCTCTCTCTCTCTCCCTCTCTCTCTCTCTCTCTCTCTCTCTCTCTCTCTCTCTCTCTCTCTCTCTCTCTCTCTCTCTCTCTCTCTCTCTCTCTCTCTCTCTCTCTCTCTCTCCCCCGATTGTGACTGTCGCGTCGCGGCTAATCCCTGCTCTCTCTGTCGGCAGCGCAGCGAGCGAGACCGGTGCGACATGGAGGTGACTCCGGCGGTACAGGCGGACGTGCAGTCATCCAGCACCAGCCAGCAGGAGTCCGACAGCTCCAAGGTGCGTGCGGCGCGGCTCGGCCTGCCTCGGCCTGCCTCGGCCCGGCCCGGGAATCTCGTATGGAGCGGCCCGCCGTGCGGGGGCTGCATTCTTGTTGGCAACCCTACACAAGCGCCGCCGAGCACAACTCACTCGCGGCACCCTACACGCCAGTTGGCACCCCTAGCTGGCAGCACAGCAGCACACGGCCATTTTTTTTTTTTTTTTTTTTTTTTTTTTTTTGCGTTTTCAACCTTTCTGTTTGCTCGATGCAGGAGGTGCGCAGGGAGGGCAACAGCCTGGTGGAGTCGAGCAGCTCGTCCACGCGCTCCGTGCAGCAGTCGGTCACGCAGAGGGTCATGTCGTCCAGCGTGGTGAAGCAGAGCTCGTTCAGCTCCACCTCCGTGACGAGCTCCCAGCAGGTAACCTCCTCCGAGGAGCTGCAGCAGCTGACGCAGTAGTGCCGCCGCAGGCCAGAGGGGTGGCTCGAGGCTCGGCTCCCTGCTCAGAACGTCGGCACGTCAGAGAGCGTTTAGTGGGAGGCATTCACAGCGGAATGTGACCACAAGCCCAGGGCCCGGCCGCGGCCCGGCCGGCCCGGCCCTCGGACCAGATTCTGACCGGGGGGTCTGGCCGCCAGCCTCCTCTCGCAACAACTGGGGCCTTGCTTCGCTCACGACATTGCTGTCGACATTAATTTTGCTCTCTTTTAACCGATATTATCGGAGGATTTCGTTTTATCTCTATTTAACGTATGTTACCGTCAACTTTGTATACGACATATCATTCTAGACGTGTGAGCAGCATTTAATTTTAGCCGTTTGCCCTACAGAATCTATGAAAAGACTGGACTCTAAATTGTTTGTGTGTGTGCATTTTGTTAGCCATTTCAGTTTTACACAGTAGAAAAATACTCAGGGGTGAAGTTGAGCGCATTCCTGAAGTTCGTGATATGTTTTGAGAAAAAATAACGCAAGGTTGGAACCTCGGAGACGATTGTGATATTGTACTCTTCACTAACAGTAAACAACAGGTGTGAAATGATATGCCTAGACACGCGCATTTTAACTCCTTTTAACTCCAAACTTCTCTGTATCTATCGCCTGATGGTTTGAACCATAGTTACTGTTCTCTCAGTCCATAATATAAATTGAAAGACATTTTCGCTTTTACATTAATGGTTGTCCTTTCTCTTTTTAATTATTATTTTCACGTAGATCGCTTCGTAGGCAGAAAAAAGCAAAGTGACTATTTATTAATCCAAGCAGTGAGCTTTGACTTTTCTTTATCTAAATGCATAAATCCTTTTATTGCCTATCGAGAGAATCGAACGTATCGAGATGATGGAGTGTATGGGCAAAGTTCAAGGGAATGTGTGTACTTTATTGTCAATATGTATACACTCTGAATTGCTCTGAAAAATAAAATAAATGTTTTTGTTTGGTGTAATCATTCTATTTTATTATTCCCTTCAAAAAGTTTTCTGTGGCAAATAGCAAAACGTTCCGAGTTACTGAGGACGAGTAACGTCCTTCGTTTTAAAATAAAGTAAAATCAAATCTAAAACTTAAATTTCGCCCTCTTTTTTTTCGTTCACAGCATTCCTTGTAATTTTGTCGGTACAGTCCAAACCATCCGACTGGAAGCAAACCTGCATGTGGGACCAAACCATAAAGCCTCACTTTCTGACGGTTCTCGATCGAACCCCGAACGACCGTTCCAAAAAAAAAAGTGCTGGAAACAGAACGGCTCAGTGGTCTCCTGGCTGTCTTCTTCGCTATACTCTCTCGCCACAGACTCGCTCAGGCTCAGGCCACCTCTTTATCTCTGGACGTTTTGCTGCCGCACGTTTGCCGCCCACTTAACACGCCTCGCGAAGCGGCGCACCGCCAAGGAGTGTACAGTGTGCCGCCCACTTCAAACTCCTCACGAAGCAAACCACCGCCAAGGGCTGCATACAGTGTAATGCCCGGCGCGTGCTCCAACCAGAAGCACGGCGCGCAGACGCTGCAACTCGAACTGCGAACACACTCTCGACGCCTTGCGGACTATTTTGGGCTCGCAAAAACAAACTGTAGGTTTTACAAAGTATTAGCATGCGGAACCGCACAAAGAACATAGCTCGTACCTAACGCACCAAAAAAATGTAGTGGTACGGTATTCCGGCGCGCGGAACGGAACCACGCCGCACAGTGGATCAGAAGACCGTTGAGGCGGCCAAAATTCTAGACACGTTTTGAGCTCCAGAGTCGCTAAATGGGACTCGAATCGAACGTATCACCCCACCCATGGATTCCTCGTTTGGAGAGCAATCCGTTGGTGAGGTCACACGTTCGGTTCGAGTCCCTCGGAGCTGGAGCTCAAAAACGCGCCGCCTCAACGGTCTTCTGACCCACTGTGCGGCGTGGTTCCGTTGGCAGTTCGCTCGGTCCCGGGGTGCGAGCGGCAGCGGCCGCACTACACCGCGTTCCAGCACTCGGTGCCTCCCTGCCACTCGGCCCGATCAGCCCCTGGCTGGGCCTGGCTTGGAGGATCAGCCGTGCTTTACCGCCTGCAGGACCTGCAGGACCTGCGGGACCTACAGCAGGCCGCGCCGCCAGGGCCGCCGCCAGGGCCGCCAGCAGAAACACACACTCCGCAACAAAAACACAACGACGGCGAGGTCGAGCGGCGAGAGCAGCAGCCCGGCGCCGGCAACAGGAACGAACCGACCTCGACCACCACGACACAACACGAAGCAAGTGAAGCGAACAAAGCGGGCGGCCCGAGCGGACCGGGGCCTCAGATATTGGTAGCGACCGTCACCACCACACAGCAGAGATTCATTCAGCCAGTAAGTTCTTTTTTTAGCCCCTCGCTTTTTGTTTATTCGGAGGCCACACCTAAAACGGCGTTCATAAAGCCGTGTACTTGCCATCGCCCTCGGTGAAAGAGAGTAAGTGCGTCCCGCGTCACAACGCAAACAAACAGAAAAGAAAAAAAAAAAAAAAGAGAGACAGAGCAGCAGAGAGGAAATGGCGTAGACCGGCAATGGCCATTACGGACCTTGTTACAGACATCGCGCGAAAAACAATCGGTTTTCGTTAAAATTATTTTCGCCGCCCGCACTCATAGCGCACAGTGGGTCAGAAGACCGTTGAGGCGGCCAAAATCTCGGACACGTTTTCAGCTCCAGAGTCGCTAAATGGGACTCGAATCGAAAGTGTGACCCGATCGATGTACTCATCATTTGAAGAGCATGCTCAATTGGTGGGGTCACGCGTTCGATTCGAGTCCCATTTAGCGACTTTGGAGCTCAAAACGCGTCTCGAATTTTGGCCGCCTCAACGGCCCTCTGACCCACTGTGTAGCGTCCGCGAGCTCCGACACAATTGCCCGCCTTGCAAAACGCATACGTACGTGCATGCAGCACTTGTTGACCGTGCCGCAGAGCCAAGAGCCCGCCGGCCAGCACAGCCAACAGAACGGCGAGGCGCCGTGGCTGCAGCAAGCAGCGGCCGCCGAGGGACCGGCAGGGACCCAGGACGCCGTGGCCCAGGACACCGCCGCCCCCAACAACCTGGACGCGCCGCCCCCGCCCGTAAAGGACTGCTCCGACCTGCCCCAGGTACTGTACAATGGCGGCGACGGAGAGCAGGAGGAGCGTGATTGGGGATTAGAAGCCGCGCGATACAGCGAGACCCTCCCCCGAGGGGGGCGTGTTAAGTGACAGCATAGGGACGAGGTAAGAATGGTGTTCGAGGAAGATTGGTCGGTGCCTACGGCAAGGGTGGCAGGGTCGTCGCAGGGTCACTGGCGGGGCAATGCCGCCACTAGGATCACGTTGGGAAGGTCGTCGCCGAAGCAGAGGTGACAACCAAGGGGCCGACAACTCATATATTACCTCGTACGCGGTGCCTATGTTACCGGTATATTACCATGTAAGATATGCATATTACCACAATTTTGCCTCTATATTACCCTATTACTATATATTACACCAATATTACCTACATTACTGGTAATATACGTATACTCCCTCGTACGCAGCCACGGGGAGTTGTCTACCCCTCGGTGACAATCCGGAGAGGAATCGCATCACTCAGAACGACTTGGTGTGGCGCCGAGTGCTGTGGAGCTTACCCCCCAACCCCTGCCCCCCCCCCCCCCCTTGCCACCCGCCACTGAAGAATCGAACGCGGAGAACTCCGCACGTGTGGTGCGCGTCGCGACTCTGACGCGTGATGAAACGCGATGTGGGTTTCCCGCGTCCGCACCAGGAAACGCCGTCTCTCTCGGTTCCGCTCCGCCATGTGAGGGCCACCGCACAGTGGGTCAGAAGACCGTTGAGGCGGCCAAAATTCTAGACACGTTTTGAGCTCCACAGTCGCCAAATGGGACTCGAATCGAATGTGTGACCCCACCATTGAATTGCTCTTAAAATGAGTAATGCATTGGTGGGGCCACACGTTCGATTTGAGTCCCATTCAGCGACTCTGGAGCTCAAAACGAGTCCCAAATTTTGGCCTCCTCAACGGTCTTCTGACCCACTGTGCGCGGCTCCAGGGGGCAGGGATGCGGGTACTCACCCCGGGGACTAGACAGGCCGCCTGGAAGGTGGGCAAAAAGCACTACTTTGCCCGTATGAATGGGCAAGGGCAAAAAGCACTATTTTACCCTCCCCTTAGCAAAATTCTGGAGCCGCGCCTAGCCACCGTGTTTGTGATGCGGAGAGTACGACCGTTGCAGTTGCACAAGGGTCTTACGCGGGTCTGACTAGACGCACTATCTGACCGCATCGCATCATTTTGTGCCGACCTTTCCGCGTGGTTTGCAGTGGCCCCACCCCACACCCTCTCCTCCCCACCCCCTCTCCTCCCCCACCCCATCCCCTCTCCTCCCCCACCCCTACCCAGCACCGTTGACACACGTCGCCGCCGCCTCCTGTTGTGCTTACATTCGACACATTGAAAAGCGCGGGGAATTGGGTTGGAATGTCGATCGGCTGTCCCGCGCAGACAGACAAACACACAGCGCGGCCCGCATCGGCTCGATGCGGTATCGCAAGCACGCTGTGTTACCCTGTCGGCCCTCGTCCACACTCAATTACTTCGTACTTTTTTCGTGCATATATAGGTTTGAACGAAACTGAGCATACATACGCACAAAGTCGTGCGCAGCAACGCACAAGGTGCTGCGGAACAATCCACATGCTTTCCTTCCATTTTGTTCAAATCTCTGCACAAAAAAAAAAAGTATCATCTGCTAAAAACTGCAGGAATTAAGAGACGCGCCCGGCGCTCGACTTTTAAAAAGTAGGGGTCAATTCTTGCTTGACGATTCGGCCCGCAGGACAACATCAAATCGTCCCTGAAGGAGATCATCTGCGACCTGGAGAGAGCGGACCTGGCCGACGGCACCCTGGACAACGAGGTGTTCTCGAGTCAAACGCGCTCCTCGGTGCAGCACAGCGCCACACTGGTGAGTTGCAGCAGTAGTAGCGTCGAAAACCTGTAAAAAAGCGATGAAATTGAACAGCCTCGACTGCCATTGTGCCACGGCAGGAAACGGCAGAGGAGAGAAGGAGCAAAATGGACAGACAAACCTCCACCACGACTTTGGAACAAGCGTTACTCAAGGAGCACACGGTGAGTTCTTGATTCGCCATTCTCTGGACTCGATCCATCCCGGACGCGTCTCCCAGGATCCCCTGTTATCCGAGACCGAGACGGAACAGGACTCGATGTCTGGACGTTCGTTGCATGAGACGAACCTATACTTCGCATGCGTGTCGCATGGCCCCTTGTGTTCCCGAGGCTGGTGGAGCACAGGGGGTCAGAAGACCATTGAGGCGGTCAAATCTCATGACGCGTTTTGAACTCCAGAGTCGCTAAATGGGACTGGAACCGAACGTGTGACCTCACCAATTTATTGCTCTCCGAACGAGGAATCCATTGGTGGGGTCACACGTTCGGTTCGAGTCCTGTTTAGCGAGTCTGGAGCTCAAAACGCGTCCGGAGTTTAGGCCACCTGTGCGGTCTTCTGGCCCACTGTGCGGGGCCCCGCGGCCCTCCGCCTTCTGCCGCCCATGCATGGTCAGTGGTCGTCCGACGCGTCGCATGCATGGATGATACGCCGATACGCCGCGCTGCAGAGACCTCTCTGGCGGGGTATCGGCGCCCCTTCTGTGACTGTCCTGCCTGCGCACACAACGAACGCGGACTCGGCCGAGTCGCGCCGTGGAGGCGTCGTCGGCGAGCCGCCCTTTGGCTCAATTCCGAAGTCTGTCACCTGTCCATACCAACCAAACGATACTAATGGCGGCCTAGCCCAGACCATGCGCCACTCAGTCACTCGCAGGCCTGCCAACACACGGGGCTCCTGTCTGTCCATGGGTCGCGCAAGATGGATGGCGGAAGCTTCCCTGCCTGTGTTACCCTACCCAGCCGCACAACCCAGCGGCCCAGCGGTGCCAACCCAACCTACCTGACGGCCTGACGGCATTCCAGGACGGCACGCTGGCGGCGCTGGCAGCCCTGCTCAGCCCCGCCGCCAGGACCAGCGTGGCGGTGCAGCCCACGGCGCCGCCCCCCGCGCCGCCGACGCCGCCCCCGCCGCCGCGGCAGCCCAAGATTCCCTTACACAACCTCGCCCACCTGCTGCAGAGCGTCCAGGTACACCGTGCGCACCGCGCCGCCACGCCGCCACGCCGCCACGCCCTGCTGCCGCGCTGTTTGTCACTCTGGAAACAGGGTGGGGGTGGGGGGAGGACACACAAGGCGACACTTCGGAGTGCTCGATCCGCGCGGCGCCGCTGCTTTCAGCCCCGCGGCCGCGGTCGAGGCCGTGGCCGTGGCCCAAGCGGCTGAATCAGCGGCCAGGAATCCGCGCACAATGGTGTTGCTGTAATGACAAAAATACTTTACTGTCCGAAACCTCACAAGTCTGTCTGGTCTCACTTTCTACCACGCTTAGCACGGAAGCTTAACTCTAGCCACAGCATGCGGCCTTGCTCTTTCCAGCTTTCAGCCTTCCCGCTAACACCGAAACCGCGACTGCCGAGCGTACAGTGGGTCAGAGGACCGTCGAGGCGGCCAAAATCCTAGACGCGTTTTGAGCTCCAGAGTCGCTAAATGGGACTCGATTCGAACGTGTGACCCCACCAATGCATTGCTCTCCGAACGAGAAATCCATTGGTGGTCTTCTGACCCACTGTGGAGCGGTTTGTCTCTCTGTTGTCTCTCTCGCACACATATCGAGAGCCCCATGAGTGCGACAGAGACAGAGCGACGAAACGGCTGATCGTCCGAATCGCTCGGCTGGAGTCACTGGAGCCCTCTGGAATCCCCGCCCTGACTGGCCGGCCGTTTGGTTGCAGATTGCTCACGAGCTCAACATGCTGAGCCGCAACGAGGAGTCGGTCTGCCGGCAGCAGATCGCGGAGGAGCCCTACATCAACCACATTCCGGTGAGTCGCAGCTTCCGGCGTCGCTCGCGCTGAAAACGAGAAAAAGGACGGAAAAGGAGCGGTGAGGAGGACCGCTTCAAACATGAGTACTTAAAAGAAGGTTCCCAGCAAAAGTCCCCAGTACGGTGTAACCGGTTCTTGGGAAAAAATTCCGGTTCGCTTTAGGTGGGGTGGTTGTGTTTCCTCCCCGGTCCCGCGAGAGACGAAAGCGGGACAGCACACAGTGGGCCAGAAGACCGGCGCATGCGGCAAAAATTCTTGACGCGGTTTGAGCTCTAGAGTCGCTAGATGGGACTCGAACCGAACGTGTGACCCCACCAATGGATCGCTCTCCAAACGAGGAATCCATTAGTGGGGTCACACGTTCGATTCGAGTCCCATTTAGCGACTCTGGAGCTCAAAACCCGTCCGGGAGTTTGGCTGCCTCATCGACGGTCTTCGGACCCACCACCGTGCAGCGGGGCGTGACAGCCGCACCGTGGCCGTGATCCATCAGACCGACGTCGCGCCCGCCGCGTCACCTGCACGCCGAACCCTCCCCCTTGACGCGCGCCGTCCGCGCGCCCCTTCCAAACGCCGTCGCTCCGACCGCGTTGTTCAGCTACTTCAACTCATCTCTGCTAGTGCCCGGCTATTCTTGGGGGGCAGACAAAGACGACACGCGTGCTCGTTCCCTCCCTGTCTCCGTCCCCCTTCTTCAGCGGCGTCTCTCCCGCAGTCTGAGGCCAGGCCGAGGGCCAGGCAGACCCGGCAGCTTTAACAGCGCCTCCGTCCGTCCGTCCGTCCGTCGCCGTCCCGTGGCTGTGCGAGAGGGACAGGGCGACGGGGCGCTGTTGGGGTTCACACGCGGTGGGACGCGCCATGAATCCCCGTCTGGTAGTGCGGCAGTGGTCGTGGGTGGTGGTGGCGGTGGAGGCCGCGGTGCTCACTAGACCGTAAATCCCGAAACCCGGGGAGTCTCAACAAACCGTGCACAGTATTTCACGCAAAATATCTCCTTCCCCTCTCGTCGAGCCCCAGACTGACTTCCGCGACACGGCGACCGCGGCCCGGCCAGCCGCCGCCCCGGCGATACCCTGCGTCCGGCGGCGCGGGGTAGCGACGCTGCAGCCCCAGAGGCACAGCTCAGCGCGGCGCCCGGGCAGGGCCGGGAAGGGGGCGCCTTGCCACGGCGAGGGCCAGTTGGGTCTGAAACCGCCAAATTGTGGCGGCACGGCGGGGGCTGCCCGGGACTGCCGTGGGTGGAGGCTGGCCGGGCGCCGTGCGGCGGGGCGACGGGGGCAGGGCCGACAGAGGGCCGCGCCGACCGCCTCAGTCTGTCCTCGCTGGCCGCGGCGTGCGGCACCGCCGGGCACCGCGCCGACCGCGTAGCGCCTCGGAGTGCCTCGGACGAGCAGGGCCAACCGACAAGCTGCCGCGGAGCACCGCCGCAGCACCGACAGCGTTAGTGGCGGGGTGGGGCGGGGCGGGGCGGGGCGGGGCGGGGCGGGGCGGGGCGGCCGTGGCGGGGGTGCGCAATGCATTGAGAGGGAGAGGGGGCGAAGCTGTCTGTCACCGACGTGGACCTCTTGGAGGCTGCCTGAGCGGCGCGTCTTTGGGCTCGTCATTGTGCCGGTAGGAACG
This sequence comes from Stenchaetothrips biformis, assembly GCA_030522485.1. Taxonomy (NCBI): domain Eukaryota; kingdom Metazoa; phylum Arthropoda; class Insecta; order Thysanoptera; family Thripidae; genus Stenchaetothrips; species Stenchaetothrips biformis. The sequence goes on along the minus strand of CM060086.1, from coordinate 23,829,474 downwards.
GCAAGCTGGGCAGCATAGGCCATCGGGATCCTCCCCGGGGAGCCCCAAAGTGTGGGGGTCCTTGAGGCCGTGACGCAGGGCGCACGTGGCCGCGGTCCGCGCCAGGACACAGAGGCCAGCCGAGTGGTCCCGCAGTCGTTTCGTCTCTCTCGCTCTCCGACGCGACGCCCTATGAGTACGACAGAGCGGGAGAGAGAGGGGGTGGGGGAGAGAAAGAGAGACGCGACGAAACATCTCTTCGGAATGAGGCCCGCAGGACGCGGCATTCCTCGAGATTGGTGCCGCAAGCCGCATTGAGACGGAGCCAGCCGGACTTATGCCGCGCCGAGGCGGGTTGCGGGTTTGATCCCCACGACGAGCGCCGCCTTTTCATCATTATGTGGTCCAATCCGCCCTCCCGGGTAACGCCTCCGAGGGCCGTGATGAGGAAGCCATACGCCGAGTAGAGCTTTCCCCCGCCCCCCCCCCCCTCCTGCCCACAGGGCCCCGCAGTGGAACGGCGGCCCTTTGACGTCATGGGGCAGACCGTGCAATCTCCGTATTCCCGACAGAGCCTTGTCGGTGCCTTGCAGGCGCGGCCTTTGGAAACGCCCCGAGCAGGGACTGCGCATTCGCACCTCCTGCCGAGTGCGTTGGAGTGTTTACCTCTCAGCCCCCCCCCCCTCGCACGGCGCCCACCGGCATGGCCAGCATCAGCCAGCCGCCGGACACGCACTGCGATCAGATGAGTCCGTTTCACATGCGAGAGTGGGACTGCACACACTGACATTCCCAGTGTGATAAACATCTCACCAATTTTCTGGCGATGTCAAAAGTATCACCCGAAGTAGGTCGTATACAACATGGACGTATCGCCCTTTTTCGGTCAGACCGTCGTCATGGCTCTGTCTCAGCGCTCAGAGGGTATGAGATGTCTCACCTTTCCGATTTTCAGTGCACTGCTGTCCTGTCACAATGCTGGGCACGAGAAGCGTCGCGCGGAAGAGGGAGAGAGGGAGAGAGAGCGACTAGGGAGCGACTAGGGAGCGACGAGGGAGAGCGTCGAAGCGCCTGCAGCGTAGGCAACCGCCCGTGATGCAGCGCGCGCGTGTTCGCCGGGCGTGCATGCGCCGGGCGCTATTGACAGTGCGTGTGACAGGAGACAGCCGGGTAGGGGCGGGGTAGGGGGAGAGGGGGCGAGGAGGGGAGGGGTGGGGTAGGGGGAGAGGGGGCGAGGAGGGGCGGTGCAGGGTGGGGGGAGGGGGCGAGGAGGGGAGGGAAGGGGTGAGCAGGGCGGCACTGCGCTGCCGACCGCCGTTCGCTCGCGTGTCATTTGCGTTTGTCGGCTTGCCGATATGACACCCCATTTTCCCCGTGCCAAGAAGATGAGGGATGAGAAGCCCTCCCGCCGGACCGGCAACAGTGAAGGGGTATACATTCCTCTCTTCCTTTCTCTCCCGTCGTCGCGCTTCCGAGTTTTGCGCCGACCCCCGCCACCGCGACGCTCCGCCACGCGACTCGGGAAACAGAACGGGGCGCACAGTGGGCCAGAAGACCGTCGGGGCGGCCCGGACACGTATTGAGCTCCCTGAGTCGCTAAATGGGACTCGAATCGAACGTGTGACCCCACTAATGGATTCCTCGTTTGGAGAGCAATCCATTTGGTGGGGGGGGGGGGGTCACTCCTTTGATTCGAGTCCCATGTAGCGACTCTGGAGCTTAAAACGCGTCAGGAAATTTGGCCCCACTGTGGGGCGCTCTAAGAAATGGGGCTGTAGGTATATGCAGTGTCTTGTTCTGGGATCTGAGGTGCAGTGGGGTGGGGGTAAGGGGGGGGGGGACGCCCGGACCAATCATCGCGCAGTCCAGTGCTTCTCGACGCCCACACTGCAGGGCTTGCAGGGCTTGCAGCAGGGCTCGCAGGCGAGGCAGCATGCGCGGGGCGGTCGCCGCGAACTGCCGCCGAGCGTAGCGAGCGACGTGAACGAGCGACGTGAACGAGCGAAGCGACCATGACGATCCGCGGCGAGCGCTTCGGCGAGCGCTTCGGCGAGCGCGGCTGGGTGCGCGAGCGCGCCGAACACTTCCAGTCCTCGCACTGCATCCGCCGGTCGGCGTCCGCCAACAGCGTCATCGTTTCGGGCAGGGGCTTCAAGCCCTCCGACCGCTTCGACCCCAACAAGAGGGAGTTCCTGACCAACCTCTCGTCCAAGATCTGGCACGTGTCCCTCGTAAGTGTCCTTCTCAGAGGAGAGCGAGAGATAGACAGAGAGGAAAGAGACCTACGTTCATCCGCCGTAACTTGGTTTCCTAACGTCAGTGTTGAGTAACCTGGCCGAAAAACGGAAGCATCACACCACAGCCTCGCTCTGTTCGAGTGTTCCCTCTTATTTTTCTTCTTCCCTCCCCCTTGCTGCCGCGCGGCCGGCGAGGCGGGCGGTGTGTGTGTGTGTGTGTGTGAGTGCGTGTTTTGTTGACGGTGTCTTCTGGCAAGGCTCCCGGTTTCGGCGAGGCGGTGCGGCGCGGTGCGGCGCGGAGGAAACAAGCCACGCCGCGTCCCGCTGGGCCTGCTGGGCCTGCACAGCTGTCTGGCGGACCGCGGAGGAGCTCGAGAAACACGCCTGTGCACCCTGCTCCCTCCCCCCTCCCTTCCCACCCACCGCCCCACAGTGGGTCAGAGGACCGTTGAGGCGGGCAAATTCCCGGACACGTTTTGAACTCCAGAGTCGCTAAATGGGACTCGAATGGGACTCGTGTGACCCAACAAATGGATTCGTCGTTTGGAGAGCAATCCATTGGTGGGGTCACACGTTCGATTCGAGTCCCATTTAGCGACTCCGGAGCTCAAAACGCCTCTAGAATTTTGGCCGCCTCAACGGTCTTCTGACCCACTGTGCACCGCCGGCCCCCATATTGCAGCGCCGCCGGGCCGGCTAAGCCACCACCCACGCCCACGACGGCCGGCCACTGTCTCGTCCTCGGTGTCTCCACTTCAAACGGCGTTAGAGACGACATATGGAAAGAGCCTCGTTGCGCGAAGGCCGCGCAAAAGGGAGGGAAGGGGGGCCACGCCGAATCGCCGCCAGTAATTGGCCTGACGCTGCTGCAGTGGACGCCAGGGCGTTGCCCCTCCCCTTCCCCTCTCTCCCCGGCTAAGAATAAAGAGTTGACGGCTCCACCCGCGAACCCGCGGACCAGCGGCGCGTCCGCAGCGCGAGGAGACCTGCAGGTGGTGTTAGCCTGTCTGCCTGTTGGTTTGTTTAGTCTGTTTGCTGTCTCGCAATGGACCCTTTCACTCGAGGGGGAAACGACTTCGGTTATCCGGCGTACAGCGAGTTGGTAATCCGTAATCCGGATAACCAGAAATTTCGAAGTAATCCGGTGGTAATCCGGGGAAATTCTGAGGCAATCCGGGGTAATCCGGCGTAATCCAATGGTAATCCTGGAAATTTTTCGATGTGTTCGCTTTCACTCGTTTGCCGTCGAGGGAAGCGCGAAAGTAATCTAAAATATGAGGAACCAGTAGCAGCGCGCCACTTCGCGGCCTCTGCTTCGAACATCGTTCAGGCTTACGCTTGTGCGACCAATCGTCAGAGAGAGGGAGAGAAAGAGAGAGAGAGAGAGAGAGAGAGAGAGAGAGAGAGAGAGAGAGAGAGAGAGAGAGAGAGAGAGAGAGAGAGAGAGAGAGAGAGAGAGACAGAGACAGACAGACAGACAGACAGACAGACAGACAGACAGAGACAGAGACAGAGACAGAGAGAGACAGACAGACAGACAGAGACAGAGACAGAGAGAGAGACAGAGAGAGAGACAGAGAGAGAGAGAGAGAGACAGAGAGAGAGACAGAGAGGGGACGACGACGCAGACCAGCGATTAGCCCGAGTGGGATTCAGCGGAGCATCAAAAGACTGATTGGCGCACCAATTTCAATTGCCCTTCATATCGGCGCCCCCATTCGGAGAGCGTTATCTCCATCTCTCTCGCACTACGGCCGGCTGCGGCCGTTCCAGAAGACTAATTGAGTTCGCACTAACACGATATGGCTAGACACGCGAAGTGAGTTCCTCGGTTGGTCGCTGCGTCGTCGCTGAACTGATGATGGAAATGATGAATGACGATGATGATGAATGACGATGATGATGATGATGATGATTTGGGTTTGCAGGATGACGATCGGTCGCGGGGCGGGCCCGCCCACATCGACCTGGAGAGGCTGTTCACTCCGGCCACCGACAGCGGCGAGTCCACGCCCAGGGCGCGAAAGAGTACGTAACGCGGCGCGACGTGTCGGTGGGCTCGTCGAGGCGACTCTGCCTCAAAGACAGAAACCGAGTCTGAACAATCCCTGTGGCGTCGCCGATGCCCCCAGTGCGAGGACCCATACCTCCATGCATGGACTGGCGCAGCGCGCGCGCACCGACTGCAGTGCAGACTGACTCCGCTGACGTCGCCCTGTCTCTCTCGCACTCGCGTGGGGCGTGCCGACGCCCCGTCCGGGTGCGAGAGAGACAGAGCGACGAGGACGCTGCGCGGAATCGGTCACGAGCACACAGACGCTTTGACGGCGGGGTTTGCTCTGTTGTCGGCAGACCGCATGTACGCGTCGTCGAGCTTCTACGGGCCGGAGCACCCCACCGTGGAGGAGCAGGTGGAGCTGGCCAGGCGCATCTCCACCTCCCTGAGCGACATCTCCAACCAGCGGTCCAAGGGGCAGACCATGTACGTCAACAGGAAGAAGCGCTCCGCCGGATGGGTCCACGCAGGTACAGACAACACAGTGGGAACCACCAGGGAAAACTAATTACGGGCTGTAGGACGTTTGAGGAATTCCTTCCGGCCTTCGACGGACCGAAGCTATGTATATTTCACGCGGTTGCCGCCCAAAGGCACTATGGATTGGGTTGCTTCTTTTCACCTGCAGTTCGCAGTCTCGGCTGATCAGGACATTCCAGCACGGTCAGATGAATCCGGATGAATCCCGAAGAGAAAGATTGATTTCCGTCTCGATTTGAGCATGGTGTTACTTCTTGGTAGTGTGCTTGGATATTGCCGGAAAAATGTGTGAACCACAAAAATGTGCTGAGCCGGAGCCGAATAGACCTTTTTTCCCAAACCGTGTAACGGGTGTATGTATTTTGCCCTCGAGCCAGCGCATGTGTGCGGGCGATAGTTGTATTTTGGCCACGGTGTTCCATGAAGAATTTTGCCAGGAATGGAACGCCGTGGCCAAAATATAAATCATCGCCTTCACCAATGCGCTGACTCGTGGACAAAATGCGTAAACAAAGCTTGGAAAAAAATGTATGCGCGCGGCCTCCCTCCCCGCCCCCCTCTCCTCCCCCGACTGCCGGCCGGCGGGCCAGCAGCCTCGAGATGCGGCTCCGAGTATGTAGGTATGTCGGCCACGGTGAGCACGGCCGTCCGGGCCCCGGCCGTGCCAGGCCGCCAGCCCTTGCCCTATCCGCGGGCCGCGTGCGCGACGCACCGCCCCCTCGGACGCAGCCCGCGCCCAAATGTCACGTGACGAGGCGTGTCGCGCGGACGCGTGGCGGGGCGGGGCGGGGCGGGGCGGGGCGGGGCGGGGCGGGGCATTCGGGTCGGGCGGCCAGGTCGGCGCAGTCTGAGGACGTCCCCGGGGTGCGCACCACGGCCTCGCCTACTCGGTCCGCCCAGACCTGCCCCACCTTCCGGGGACGCTTCCGGGACGCTTCCGGGACCCTTCCGGGGAATTTCCGGTGGCCTCCGGCCGCGCTCTGGCAGCGGCGTGGAGGAAGCGAGGCGGACGACAGCCACTCACCCCGGCGCTTTGCTTGCAGCCACCGATGAGAGCTTCTCCAGCGCGCCCTCCACCCCCGTCCCCGATGTCGCGCCCCCGGGACCGGTGAGTACAGCCTGCCGCAGACGCGCCACAGAGTGGTGCCGAGTGCCGCGCTCCGGGTCGGCTCCGGGTCGGCTCTGCGGTTCCGGTGTGACCGGAAGCTCTGTTGCAGGACAAGCCGGTCCTGAAGCTGGTGATGGACCCCCGCGGCCAGGTCCAGGACCTGTGGAGCCTGCAGCGGCAGGGCGTGCCCGTGGCCGTCGACCCCAAGTGCGGCGCTCTCAGCCCTGAGGTGTGCTTCCACCTCGTGAGGGACCTCAACGGGCCCAAGGGCAAAGGTAGGCCGGACGCCGTGTCCACAGTGGCTCAGAAGACCGTTGACGCGGCGAGGGGGTGAACACTTCTAGGAATCGTGCACAGACTACTCGGTATTACACTGTATTACGGTGGTATTATACGTGTATTACAGCATCGAAATGCTGCAATTCGTCGTATTTGACCCTAAAATGGTGTTACAATTACGTGTATTACGCGTAATACTGAGATTTTGTGTACAAAGCATTACGTGAGTGTTCACCCCCTCCTGATGCGGCCAAAATCCTAGACGCGTTTTGAGCTCCAAGGTCGCTAAATGGGACTCGAATCGAACGTTTGACCCCGCCAAAGGATTGCTCTCCGAACAAGGAATCCATTGGTGCGGTCACACGTTCGGTTTGAGTCTCATTTAGTTTAGCGACTCTGCAGCTCAAAACGTGGCCGGAATTCAACGGTCCTCTAACCCACTGTGGAGTCGGAGCTCAGCCACGTCTGCAGTCTCAGCGTCTCTCTGAACGCTTCGCTCGGCGCAGGCGCGGAGCTCTTCGCTAAGAGGCGCAAGAAGTCAGAGAAGTGGGTCGTGGACGAGACGACGGTGCGGACCTCCACCTCCACCTCCTCCACCATGGAGTCCACGTCGCCCGCCCCCAAGCTGCCCGTGCCCGCGGCGTCCTACCTGACCAACGGCACCGCCAAGGTGCACAACGTGCAGCGCATGAACGAGATCCAGGTGAGGCAAGCCGCCAGCCCTTGGGCCAGCCCGCCCTTGGGCCAGCCCGCCCTTGGGCCAGCCCGCCCTTCGGCCAGCCCGCCCTTAGGCCAGCCCGCCCGCGGCCGGCAGTCGCCAGCAGCAGACAACGCGGACACTGACATTACCCCTGCAGGCCGCACTAACCCGCCACACGCCGCGCCGCCTTGCCTGCCACTTGAACTTGAACTTGAGGGGCTGGACCACAATGATCGCAGTGTGCCATTTCGGGCCCGGCATTGCCGTGCACTGCACAGCGTTACAGACTTAAAGGTTTATCTCGGTGAGCCGGGGCATCAGGCCGCACCACCGCACACCATTAGCAGGGAAAGCCCTTGTAAGCGAGGCAGCCAGCAACCCCCAGCCGCCTCGTACTACAGGCTATGCCGATGCAGGCAACCATACAGAGTGCGCAAGGCTTACACGCAACCACAACGACAGGAACGTTCCTACATCGGGCATGCTTTTATACATACATACATTCATACATACATACATACATACATACATACATACATACATACATACATACATACATACATACATACATACATACATACATACAGACATACATACATACATACATACATACATATACATACATACACACACTCACACACACACACACACACACACACACACACACACACACACACACTGACGCGCGACCGGCCGCGTCTTCGATGATGTACCTCTCTCTTGCTGCCGCACTAACCCCTCGGCTTCCGCTTCCGCCGTCCCGGCTTCTAATTCGCAGGTAAAATTCCAGGAGAAGTTCTCGCAACCCCGCGTGAAGCTGGTCAAGAGCCCCTGGGAGGCCGCCCTGGAGACCGGCTCCGTGGACGGCGCCTTCCTGGACGGCCACAAGGCGCCCCCGCCGTCGGCCGCCGCCCCCGCCCCCCCGCCCCGGACGCCCGCAGTGGTAGGGACCCAGAGCCATCGCTCCCGTCAGGGGTGGCTCCAGGATTGCTTTTCGGAGGGGGCCATGACGCACCTTTCGCCCACCCCCAGGCGGAGTGTTATGCTTGTTGCCCACCTTCAGGGCGGGACAAGATCCGACGGAGGAGGCCATGGCCACCCCCCTGAAGCCGCCCAAGGGCCTTTTGCTCTCCCCCCCCCCCGTGACCCCAGAAAACCGCCCAAAAATTAGGCCCTGAAAGTAGGCAATAAGTAACGCTTTGCACCTGCAGGTAGGCAACAAGCGCTATTTTGCCCCTCCCTCAGGCCGATTCTGTATCCGCCCCTGGAGCCGCCCGCGGGCACTGACATGCCCGGCCAGTCGTCTGGTTCAGAGGAGCGGTTCGTCGCTCTGTCCCTCTCGCACGCGTTCGGAGTGCCCCTTGAGTGCGACAGAGACAGCGCGTCGAGCGGCCCGGCTGGCTGGGACTAGCTGGGTCCGCGTGGCAGGTCAGCACGTCAGCACTCGCAGCGCAGTGCGGGTAGATAACGGATCGAGGCATGGCCGTTCGAAATGTCGAAACTCATGTCGGCGAAGAAGCGTCCTCCGTGACGCAGAACTACGCGGAACGGCTTAGCGCGACTCCAAAGGACAAGCTGGTCCTGCCTGCGACTGACTGCCAACGCGCTGCAACACTGCGCCACCGCGACGCGCAACGACGGTGAGCTGACGGTGCCGGAGTGTGACGAGCGTGCCTGTGCCGCAGGGGACGCCCACCTGGACCGCCACCACGACGGCCGCCACGGTGCGCCCGCTGTCCGCCACGGAGTCCACCCTGTACTCGGGCCGCGCGCCGCGGGGGTGGGGCCAGCACAGCACGCCGCAGCAGTACGGTGAGTGTTCGGCCCGCGCGGCCCGCGCGCCGCGGCCGGCCTGTCGTCGGCAGCTGTTACTCCGTCCTCATCCGCGCAAGGAAGGAGGCGGAGGCAATGGGTCCCGATGCACAGTGGGCCAGAAGACCGGCGCGGGCGGCCGAAACTCTAAACGCGTTTGGAGCTCCAGCGTCGCTAAACAGGACTCGAACGGACCGTGTGATCCAGGAGAGCAATCCATTGGTGGGGTCACACGTTCTGTTCGAGTCTCATTTAGCGACTCTGGAGCTCAAAACGCTTCTATAGTTTTGTCCGCCTTCGCGGCCCACTGTGCGATGCCGACGAAGCCGCGCCGCGAGGGGAACGGGCTGTCTGTGCACAGTGCAGTTCGGAACTCAGGCACACTTTGATGTTCCGCAGAGGATGAAAGACTGACTTATTCGATTTAATCTCCTTGTTGATGGAGAATGCCCGGACGGAGATTCAAACAGTGCAGCAGCGCTACGTCCGCTTTGAATTTTGACGGCACTAACACCTTGTACAGCCACCTGCAGACGAGGGGAGCGTAACGCGGTAACGTCACGCGGCGCCGGTAAAAAGTGGTGCGAGTTTGCAAGCCGTACACAGAGAGTTATTATATCGTTTTCTTGTTTTTTTTTTTTTTTAAATACCATCTCCTTGCAAACGTCTTTGAAAACTCTCACTGCTTGCTCGGGGCGAGATCGCGCGAACCGTAGCGTTACTGCCCCTGCTACCAATAATGCACTCAGAAAACTTCGCCCTTGTCCCTAGGAAATGGAAAAGCAATCAGTGACTGTTTTTTTTTTTTTTTTTTTTTTAATTTTTGTTGTCGAAATCGTTTACTTGTTTCTACACATTTTCGAAGGACAAGAACAAAGTTTTCTGGGCGCTGTCGCCAACACGTTCACCCTAACGGCCTAACCCGCACCGCAACCACGCTTCCGCAAACGCAAAGGCAATACCATCGGCACACGCCCCGCGAGGCAGACAACCAAACAGGAACTGATAACGCGCAAAGCGGCACAGCGTCCACCCCGATGACACGCCGATACGGCACTCGCTGCAGGCGCGGTGTCCTTCAGCCTCACGTCGCCGTCGGCGGCAACCTCGACCTCGACCGCCACGGCCAGCGCCGCGGGCAACCCCATCGTGTCCGCCAAGGAGGTCGCCAGCTCCGCCAAAGCCGTCACCATCTCCCCGGCCGTCCAGGTGCTGGGTGACGCCCCGGTGCCCGAGGCCCCCGACGAGGACGACGAGAGAGTTCGCGAGGTGGAGCAGGTGGTGGAGAGCGCCAAGCAGATCGTGCGGGAGACGATCGAGCGCGCCGTGCAGCGCGCCACGCCGGACGGCCTGCAGCACGACGAGGACGAGGACCAGGAGGTGCAGCGCCACCTCAGCGCCGTGGAGGCCGAGCGGGCAGAGAGGACGGCGGAGCGGCTGGTGGAGGCGGAGCAGGAGCAACGCGCGGAGCGGGTGGAGACGGTGCAGCAACAACAGCGAGAACAGCAACAAGAGCGAGAACAGCAACAGCAGCGAGAACAGCAACAGCAGCGAGAACAGCAACTGCAGCGAGAACAGCAACAACAGCGAGCACAGCAACAGCAGCGAGAACAGCAACAACAGCGAGAACAGCAACAACAGCGAGAACAGCAACAACAGCGAGAACAGCAACAACAGCGAGAACAGCAACAACAGCGAGAACAGCAACAACAGCGAGAACAGCAACAACAGCGATCACAGCAACAACAGCGATCACAGCCGGCGGAAGTGCAGCAGGAGCCAGCGCGTCGACACAAGCCCGCCTGCGAGGTGGTGGGCGCGCGGCCACTGTACGGCAACGTGGATCCCTTCGCCGTCAAGCTGCGGCCCGTGAACCAGGGCCTGTACCCGGCGGCCGCACCCTGCAGTGGTAACACCAGCCCCGCGAAGCCCGTCGCCACAAAGCCTGTCAGTCCAACACAGGCCGTCAGCCCAGCACAGGCCGTCAGCCCAGCACAGGCCGTCAGCTCAGCACAGGCCGTCAGCTCAGCACAGGCCGTCAGCTCAGCACAGGCCGTCAGCCCAGCACAGGCAGTCAGCTCAGCACAGGCCGTCAGCTCAGCACAGGCCGTCAGCCCAGCACAGGCCGTAGCACAGCCCTCCCCCGGTCCGGCAGCCAGCCCACCCTTACCAGCATCGGCCAAGGCAGCGTCCCCGCCGGCCTTCCGGCCCGCCAGCCCGCCCAGCGTGGCGCAGCACCCCAGCCCCCCACCCTTAGAGGACAACGTGGACGCCGCGCCCCGCACGGGCCCCAAGCCCGCCAGCCAGGTGGTGGGCGCCAAGCCCCTGTACGGCAACATCGACCCCAGCTCGGTGCAGCTGCGGCCCGTGCACCGGGAGCTGCGCTTCGGGGACTCCCTCTCGAGGGAGGCGTCCGAGGACGACGCCGAGGCGCTGCCCGCGCCGCCCAGCCCCGCGTCGCCGCCGCCGCCGGCGCTGGTTGCCCCCGCCACCGTGCCGGTGAAGCACCTCATTGACAGCTTCGAGCTGGGCGCGCCGGGCGGGCCGGGCGTGCAGCAGTACGTGTGCAACACGGCCGTGCAGACGCGCCTCTTCACCGCCATGCTGCCGGCGCGACCGCCCTCCGAGGCGCTGGAGCCCTTCCCGGAGCACTTCGCGGACCCCACGCCGGAGGAGATGTACGCCCGGCGCGCCAAGGAGGACCTCGAGGACCAGATCAGGCGCAACTACCCGTTCCCCGCGTCCCCCACGCCCGCCGCGCAGCCCGAGCCGCCAGCCACGCTCCGCATCACGCTCGACAAGTTCCAGACCGTGCCAAAGCCCTGGGACCCCGAGCGGTACCAGCAGCCAGAGCCCCCCGCCAGAACGCCCACCGACCTCAACACCCCCCTGAGTAAGGCCCGGGGCTCGGCGCCTCGGTGCACGCAGTGTTGCCGCACGCAGTGATGCTGCACGCCCCGCCCCCACCCCGCCCGAGTTCGCGTTGCGGCAGGTGAACCGGTGATGAGACCCGCGGCCCTCCCCTCCCCTCCCCTCTCCTGGCAGTGGACGCGCCGCCCCGCCGCCCCCTGCCCGCCCCGCCTGCACTGCTTGCGTTGCTGCATGACGGCCCCAGCACTGTTTTATCCCTCGGCGTGTTGTTTGCTGAAGGCCTGGTGTTTTGATCGGCGTCCAGTGCTCGTTTCGCCCCGCCAGGCTGGTGCCCAGTCGCGCTGTCTCTCTCGCACCCATCCGTCGTTCCCGTGAGGTGCGAGAGAGACAGAGCGACGATGCGCTCGCCCCACGACGCCCCTGTTCGGAGCCCATACTGGCCGTCTGGCTGCCTGGCGCGAGTTGCGTCAGAGTGGATCGGGCAAATCCTTTAGGGCTTTCGCCCAGCTGTCGCCTGGCCTGACAGCAGCAGGCTGCTGCGCCGGGGGCTTCCACTGGGCTCAGAGGGAGTCAGACGAGTCAGTGCTCATGTGTGTTTGTGTGTATGTGTGTGTGTGTGGGGGGGGGCGTGCTCCAGAAAAGGACAGGAAACCGAGGGGAAACGGACCGGCCTTTCCACACAAGTGCTGGAGCGATTGGCCGTCCATCCGCAGCAGACCCCTTGAGGCGCCGCCAAGTGCCCACACCGATTCCGGCTGTCTCCCTGGCACTCCCAGAGCGACACCGCCGTGTGGCGGAATCGCTCGGCGAGGACGACACCTCACAGTGGGTCAGAAGACCTCTGAGGCGGTCAAAATTCTAGACGCGTTTTGAGCTCCAGAGCCGCTAAATGGGACTCGAATCGAACGTGTGACCTCACTTATGGATTGCACTCCAAACGAGGAATTCATTGGTGGGGTCACACGTTCGATTCGAGTCCCATTCAGCGACTCTGGAGCTCAAAACGTGTTGGAGATTTTGGCCGCCTCAACGGTCCTCTGACCCACTGTGCACCTCCTCCTCCCACCTGGCCTGCCGTGCTGACGCTCTTGTTGTGCTCCCCAGGCGACAGCGCGCTGCTCAGCTTCCGCGGGCCCCCGGAGGAGCCGGCCCCGCTGCTGCTGCGGGAGGCGCAGGGGCCTCTGCCCGGAGCCGGCGCCGCCACCGCCCCGGAGCCGCCCGTCCGCACCGTCTTCATGGACTACAGCCTGCTGCAGAACTACAACACGGCGCCCCGCGGCTGGGGCGCCACCATGGACTACTACCGCCCCGTCACCTTCAGCAAACCCATCGCCGCCACTGACCTATAGGCCCGTCTTTTCTAATGTTGTTGATTTTTGTTTTTATTTGTTGTTGTTTTCCTATCGTTGTTTTCCATCCGGGAAGGCCGCTGTGCCGGCCGGCTGGGACTGCCGGGGGCGTGCCGCGTGCCGCGTGCCGCGTGCCGCGTGCCGCGTGCCCGGGGCAGCAGGCCGGACTGGGCGAGCCACGAGCAAACGCACACACATTTTCCTGACACGGACGGTTCAGTATGTTTCCCTTTGGTGTTACCCTCGTGTTATCGACTCGCAGTAGCAGCCCGACCACCTTCAGGGGGTTCTCCATGTGTCCGCGCGCAGCTCTGCGTCGCGCCAAGCGGCGGGCCGGGCTCGAGAGCGTCCCCCAGTGTCCGACAGCATTGCGACTTTCCTCCGAGAAAACCGTCGAGACCGCGCGTCGCACAGTGGGCCGGAAGACCGGCGCAGGCGGCCCAAATTCTAGACGCGATAAGAGCTCCAGAGTCGCTAAGTGGACTCGAACCGATCATGTGGCCCCACCAACGGACTGCTTTCCAAACGAGGGATCCATTGGTGGGGTCACGCGTTCAGTTCGAGTCCTGCTTGGCGACTCTGGAGCTCAAAAGGCGTCTAGATGGCCCACTGTGCGTCTCCTTCACGGGCCTCGCGGGGCATCCTCGGAAGGGAGCAGCACTGCCGCCCCTCCGACATGAGCCCCTAGCTATTTACGCTTAATGCATATCATTGACCTCCGACCCACACTGTTTCATGACGCCCTGTTTATGTGTAACTGTGTAATGCTTCTAAGGCTAGATCGAAATAAATGTTAGCGAGAGCAGTCCATAGCTTTATGTTCACGTACAGTACGTGCTTTGTATGTTCTCTTCGGCTGTGTTGTGCATACCCATCACAATGGAATCTCTATGCTTCAAGAGCAAATAATAAAGATCTGTTCTGTATTGGAGTCAATGTACGTCCCGGTTAACCCGCACGGATGTCGTCTCACACAGGCAGTGGCGCTATGAGGCGCCCGCAGGTAGGCCACTCATCTCACACGGGAGGGAGAAGTGGGAAGGGGGGGGGGCGCCTGGCGTTAACGCTCACGTCGCTTGCGTACGCCCACCGCGACCCGGTCGCGGCCCAGGCCCAGGGACGTCTAAGAATAGGCTGGCGGAGCTGGTCGAATCAGTGTTCCTCCGCGAGGACCAGAGGGACTACGTTACAATGCTATTCTTATGGGACCGAATTTTGCGATGGCTAGTGTGAAAAAAATACTTAAAGGCTAGCGGTTTAACCATATAACTCCGCCCCCGCCGATAAAGCTCTTCCAGAAAAACGGGAATCTCGGACGGGCACGACGGGCGATGACGTCAGCGCGACTTGACGTCAGAACACCACCCGCCAGACCACGCCAGACACACACCATTAACATCATTAACGCCCGGAGGTTATCGGCTCCGCACTAGAGGCTAGAGGAACAGGCCGGCATAGCAGACTGATTCCGAGAGTCATCGCTTTCGCCGCTTCGTCGCTGTCACACTCACGAGGCGTCCCTGACAGGTGCGAAAGGGACAGGGCGTCGAAAATGGAATGGCTCGGTCTGCAGCGGCCTTGCAAACTACGCACGACGCACAGTGGGACAGTGGGCGGAGGCGGTCATAACTTTGGACGCGTTTTGAGCTCCACAGTCGCTAAATCGGCCTCGAACCGAACGCGTGATCCCACCAATGGATTGCTCTCCGAACGAGGAATCCATTGGTTGGCTCGCACGTTCGGTACGAGTCCCATGCAGCGACTCTGGAGCTCAAAACGCGTCCAGAGTTATGACCGCCTGCGCTGGTCGTCAAGCCCACTGTGCGACGGCGCGTCGCGCGCCGCGGTTCAAACTTCGGGGGCACAGGACAGGAGGTGCTCAGGGACGCAGGGCGGCCAGCCCCCGAGCCGAGTCGCCCGGCGTAGCCCGGCGCGTCCTTGAGTGCGCTTCCGCGCTGAGTCACAGGCTGGGCCGGCCGGCCGGAGGGTCGCCGCCACCGCGACGCAAACGGCAATGGAAATGGTCCATGCCGATGCAGTCCTTATCTCGTTTGCGTAACTGCCCGCGGCACGCCGGCGTTGGCAGCACTGGCAGCCGGCCGGAAAGCGATACAGGCTTGTTTTTGTTTTGTTTTGCTGTTGTTGTTTTCGGTGGTGTTGACATTTTGAGGCCCGAGCTGCGCGCTAGCAGTGCAGTGCAGTGAGTTTGCGCCCTGCGAGCGGATTAGTGCGCTGATTTGGCCGGTGCTCGCGTTGTCCGTGTCCCGCGCGTCCCGTGGGCCCCCCTCGCTGGCTCCGCTGGCCGGCTGAAGCCTCCCCTCGCCGAATCCATGCAGCGTTCGTGTGCCTTGAGGTACGTCGGAGGGAGGCGCGCACAGGTTATATTTGTGTCTGGAAGGGATCTCCAATGGGGAAGGCGTTGGCTCCGCCCCTTGACTCCTATCTCTTGTTGTCCACAGCAATGGGTGTTCCAAGGCGCACTTTGGAGAAGGTCCCTTACTCTCATCCAGAAGTAGTTGTCATGTTACCAAACCGCCCATTTGACCAGAAGATATCTTCCGTCAGAGTGTGGTCTGGGATATGGAGCATCACCAAGTACGTGCTGCTGTTCTGTCTGGGAATGATTGTTGGCGCTCTCTTTCTCACAAGCAACGATGTTCAGAAGAAATGCTCGGAGAGCATGGTTGCCATTGGCTTCAGTTCCCATCGTGCAAGAGAGATTTGCTACAAGAACCCAACTGCCACTCATAACGGAGTGCTCACTCGATTTGACTGTATGCCTCACAATGCTAACGCCCAAGACTGTCGCCGCAGAGGTTGCAATTGGGATGAGTCAGTTCAAAATGTTCCTTACTGCTTCTTTCCCGACAACTACGGTTCCTACTCCAACGAAAATGTGACAAATATCAATGGAAGAATTACTGCATCCATGAGGAAGAAGTTAAAGTCCCCGTACCCTGAGGATGTGGATCTTCTTCAATTTGAAGCTTGTGCTGAAACGGAGAGCAGACTGCACATCAAGGTGCCTTGACTTGTTACTCTCCTAAATTCTTATTTTTAAATCTTATTCAATGCAATAGTAACTGTTTTAACTTTTGGCGCATTTTTTTGCAGATAACGGATGCAAAGAAGGATCGCTTTGAACCCTTTTACCCAGTAGTGCCACAGGTTGATTGCAAGTCCTTCAAGAACAGCCAATATCAGGTGAAAATATCTGAAGGGAAAATGGGCTTCAAAGTATTGCGCTCACCATCAGGGAAAGTCATGTACGCATTATTTCTCTTGAAGTGTTTTAAAACATATTTTAATTATGGTACTATAATGATACAACTGTGTGTGCAGATTTGATTCTGAAGACATAGGTGCCCTCATTTATGCCAACCAGTTCTTGCAACTGAATGCCCGATTCCCAGCGGGATCTTTACTTTATGGCATTGGTGAAAGGCAGAGCACAATGAACATTGAAACTTCCGCCTATCAGTCATTTACTCTATGGAATCGGGATGCTGCTCCAACCGACAAGGTAAATTTTTCTGTTTTCGTGAATAACATGTTTTTGTTTTTCAAGATAATTATCCAGACTTTGCAATTACAGATTAATCTCTATGGCAGCCATCCCTTCATTTTGATACGAGACCAACATGACCAGAATAACTCAAAGTGGCATGGTTTATTTTTATTAAACAGCAATGCTATGGGTGTGATTTTATTTCATCTTTCCTGACATTAAGTCCTTTTTTTTAAATACTGGTGTTGTTATGTTAACTGACACCTCCATCATTTTATTTTTGTCAGATATCGTCACGCAGCCAGGGCCAGCAATTTCCTTCAGAACCATTGGTGGTATTTTTGATTTATACTGGTTTTTGGGTGACACCCCAAGTAAAGTCACTGAACAATACCTTGAAGTGATTGGTCACCCACACATGCCGCCCTACTGGGCACTTGGTTTCCACCTTTGTCGGTGAGTTTTCCCTCTATTGGCTCCAATCAAGTATGGTGAGTCCTAAAAGTTGAATGAATAACCTTTTTCTAATTATTTCATGCAGATTTGGCTATGGATCACTTGACAATACCATCCTTGTTTGGAATCGAACAAGAGCAGCAGGTATTCCATTTGTAAGTTGCAGTTTAATGCATTTTGTTTGGATGTAAATTTTTAAAATACAAAATTTTGTTTCATTATATGGTTAATCATTGTTATCAGGATGTTCAGTGGAATGATTTAGACTACATGGATAACAACAATGATTTCACTATCAGCCCCAAGTTCAGCAAACTCTCAGAGTTTGTTGAAATGTTACATTCGGTATGTTAGTTTGCCAGAAGGATCTTATTTGTTGTTTTAGATGTAATGATATAGTAACATTAAATTGTTGCATTTTAATATATTTCCCTAACAGATTGGAATGCATTATATCCCGCTCATTGACCCTGGTGTCAGTGCTGGAGAAAAGAAAGGCACATATGAGCCCTATGATTATGGACTAGAACTTGGAATATTTGTAGCTGATGAAAAGAATAAGCCGTTTGTTGGCAAGGTAATAATGTCTGTCAATAGTTTCAGTTCTCCAATTGTGTTACCAAATTTTAAAAATTGCATGTCTTTTTGTTATCTAGGTGTGGAATGGAATTTCAACTGTTTGGCCTGATTTTACAAATCCCAAAACTGTTGACTACTGGAGAGTGATGCTAGAGAAACTTCACAGCCAAGTTCCGTTTGATGGTGCCTGGATTGATATGAATGAGCCTTCAAACTTTTACAGTGGTACTCGCAAAGGTTGTCCTAAGAATTCTCTTAACTACCCCCCTTATGTGCCAAATGTTCTTGGTGGACAACTTTTCAGCAAGACCATATGCCCATCTGCCAAGCATTACAGGGGCAGCCACTATGACCTTCACAATATGTATGGAATCTCAGAGGCCATCATCACTAGTTTTGCGCTCGTGGAAATTCGTAACGAAAGAAGGCCTGTCACTATTTCTCGTGCAACATTCCCTGGACATGGTCATTATGCTGCCCACTGGACTGGCGATGTCTTTTCAACATGGAATGATTTGAAACTCAGTGTGGCTCGTAAGTTTTGTCAGCATCACTCCCTGTGTTTTAACAAACTCACTGCAGGACAATGGCAAAGAACTCAAAGGCTGGTGTTTGTATCTTTGTTTACAGAAACCTTGAACTTCAACATGTTTGGAATTCCTTTTGTTGGAGCGGATATTTGTGGATTCAATGGCAATACAACAGTGGAGCTATGTGCCAGGTGGAGCCAGCTTGGCGCCTTTTACCCCTTCTCTCGTAATCATAATTCAGATGACACCATAGAGCAAGATCCTGTTATACTTGGCCCGACTGTTGTGACTGCAGCCAAAAATGCGTTAGAAATTCGTTATTCTTTACTGCCATACTTGTACTATCTGTTCTATGATTCCCATGTAAATGGCAAGACTGTTGCTCGCCCTCTGTTTTATGAATTTCCTGAAGACGAAAATACTCATCTTCTCGAGACAGAATTTATGTGGGGTTCCTGTTTATTGATTGTCCCTGTTTTGGACGAAGGGGAGACCTCTGTGGAAGGCTATTTCCCTATCGGGACATGGTACGACTTGAACTCAAATGAAACACTTATAGCCAAGAGTCCTCTTAAAAAGACTCTGAATGCCCCCCTTGATATTATTCCTCTATTTGTAAGAGGCGGGTGTATTCTACCAACTCAAGCAGCCAAAGCTACTACTACAGAAAGGTAATAATTGTTCTAGATAAAGAAAGTTTTGTGGTTGTGTAACATAGCACTTGTCACTAATTATTTGTCTAAAAATTCCAGCCGGAAGACTCCTTTAACTGTCAGAGTCTTCTTGGATGCAAATGGATATGGCCAGGGGAGTGCTTATATTGACGATGGAGACTATGTTTGTAAGTATTGGTTTTTAGGAGCTATTGCACCATTTGAAAATTCAGTCTCAATGTGTTTTCTAAACCATACTTTCCATTTCGTTTCAGATTCCATTGATGAAGGCAAGTATTTTTTGATAAACTTTGTTGTGAAGGACAAGACACTGGTTGGAACTGTTGCAAAGTCTGGCTTCGCTGAAATTCCCACATTAGAAACAGTATTAATTCATGGAGAATGTGGATCAGTGACCAAACTGGAAGTCAATGACAAAACGTGGAATAATTTCGCTCACGATGAATCATTATGTGTAAGTGCCAACTCAGTATTTGCATATTGCAAATGTTTTTAAGTAATATAATATGATGCAACTTGAAAATTCACAAAACTTCTAATAACCTTGCAGATTATAACAATAATCATCAGTGCCAATGTTTTAGAAGGCATCAAAATTACTTGGCACACCAGCTAAAAGAATAAGAATGGGATTACAAGAAGATTGAAGGTGGAAAGTTTTACTAGACTGATACATTTGTTTCAAGGATGTCAAATCAAAACCAAAGCTTTTTGTTTGTTTTTGTGTGTTGCCATGCAGAGTGTAAAATATTCTTTATGGTTACTTTTATCTTAAAATTTTAATAATCTCAATGGGGAGTGACTAGTCAAATTGACAGTAGCGTCTTGCCAATCCCCCCCTCTAATTTATCTATTTAGATTGGTTGAATGGTTCTTTTAAAACATATTAGATTTACCCTTTCTGCAGTCGTACTTATGGTTACAGGCACTCTTAATCTGTGTTTAGTGTAAGATGTTAATTATCATTACCAGAGCTGTGTCTTCATGACTGATTCTCTTTAGTTTACTCATCTAAATCTTATGATTGTTTTGTGTTAAGAATTATTTCATCCCTTGTAAATATTTAGAGAATACCATAAATAATCATTAAATGTTTTGCCAAATTTATGCAAGTTCACAAAAAGTTTTATTTCTCATAACAATCTTATTTTACAAAATTCATTACCAAAGACATACACTCAATATTTAGACTGCATTTAGAACATTAGATATGATAGGTTTAGGCCGAACTTTGAATATTAGTTTCTTTTTAATGATGGCTCGAATTTGGTATTCAGTCCTAAATTCTGATTTTTCCGCATCATTCCCTTCACAGCACACGGGTAGTATTCCTCTTTTTCGCTCAAGAACAGCAAAAGGCTTTTCTAATGAGACTTCTTTCCCCGTTAAAATATGATGACCTATGATGAGGATAGGTGTCCCCTGTCAAACAGTTCAGCAGAATATTATGAGGGAGGTTCTTTGAGGCCAAGGGGACCAGTAACATTTCTTACCTGTTTGGTGTAGTGAAGATCCCCTATGAACTGTCCATGCAGGTCGTTGCCACTTTGCGACACAATGTCACCTTGTAATTCGACAATACCCCATTGAGTCTCCTTCCCTTCTTCTGGTCTAAAATGTCAAAGAACAATCATCCATGTATGATAATCCATACATTCAGTATGACTAAGTCTAGGTTATGTCTAGAGTTTAAACGGACTTATTCTTACAATTTGACGAGTATCATTGCTTGAGCTGCCGAAAAGATGTGATCAGTGCAGATGACTCCACAAAGACGAACTAGTCAGACTTCTGATTTTCTATAAAAGACAAGGAAACAACAGAAACAATGTTCCTGGTTCATACTGGTTCAACGCCCGGTAGAGCGGGAAAATCACACAGCAGACGAAACACAAGTGACCTGGAAAAGTTGAGACATATTTTTTATGAGAAAGAAAATTGATAAACAAGTTGGCAGGAAAAAAATGTAATAAATTAATTTTTTTCTGTACCATATCGTGCAACGAAACGTGAGTTTTACGTTTAGCAGCAAGAGAAAGATGCTCGGCATATTCTTTGTTGTGTTGGCTATACTTACCAGACTGACAGCACTTGTTGCCAACATACTATATAAAAAAATAGCTGAACGTTGGACGTTTATAGGCCCAGTCAAACTTCAAAAACACAATAATAGTTTTTTTTTTAATTTTCATTTTAAAAAAAGGCGTTGTCAATCCAATTAGCGATTCTACGACTCGCTCGTGTGGTCAATTTTTTCGTTTTGTTTTGTTGGCTGTAGTGAATATCGATTTAACTGCCATCTAGTGGCCATGGTAGTAACTTTTCCGTAGTTCGGCTGTTCGGTGTCGGGTTGTTGACTGGATGGATGGGAGTCTGGGTGGGTTGCCTGTCAGTTTGTGTTGTGAAGTGGGTATTTCTGACCCGTGCGGAGCATTTTGATGTATTAAGTACATCTATATGAGCCACGGGTGACCTACATTTCAGACCAGAACTACCAAAGTTTAGTGATTTGTGAAGAACAGTAAGTGTGCGTGTGTGTGTGTGTGTGTGGCTCCGGTGCAATAGTACCCGAGCTGGACGCCCCAGCATAGGCTTCCGCCAACATCGTCCGCATAAACGACTCATGTGGATTTTTCCTGTCCGTGTTAAAGGTACGCACCAGTCCATTATTCAGCCTGAATTCGGCACGCGCTGCCCCCTGGCAAGTGCTTTCCGTTGGCGTTATCCCGGTCGGAGAGAGAGAGAGATGAGACGCTGTCCCGGTTTGCCTTAATTGGTGATTGTTGTGCGGAGTATAGTAGTTCTGTTTCCCATAACTCACCATTGGCGATGCAGTACCATTATTGAAATTCTCTCATCAAGCACTTTGCACTGTCCTCAGAATTGTATGAAACAATGGCCTCCTCACTTCACTTTTCTCCTCTTAGGGTTCTAAAGAGATTTTATTTGTCACAGTATACCACGTACCTTTAAATTTAAAAGCACACAGTGTTTTAAAGTTTCTTTGACTTTCCTGCTCTCATGAGCTGAGTCTTTTGTTTCATAGCCATGTGTATGAGGTTGACCTTGTGCAGTTTTTGGTAAAATAAAACTGTCACTTTTGGAAATGTTGGAAAATATGTTAACCAACTAGTTATATGGAGGGTTCAAGACATCCATTCAATACCAACTTGTTGTAAGGAGGGTTTAAGATATCCATTCAGAACCATCTAGTTGTAAGGAGGGTTCAAGATATCCATTCAATACTTTGATAGGCCTTTTTTTTTCTGCATTAGTGGCATGAAGTTGATATTTTTAGTAAAAGAATCACCAATCCTCATGGTTTGTTAAAATTTATGTTGATTGTTTCTAACACTTTTTTCCATCTTGCAAACTAACACTCTTATTGGGAACATCATGTGGTGCTGGAGGAGAGATCCAATCACATTGCTCACATTGCTTTGCCGGTGTTTACCAAGTTTCCCCACACTTGTCAAACACTTGCAGTTAATGTTCAGATGGTGAACCCAGAGGGCCCATGCAGTCATGACCCTAGGGAGCCATAGGGGCGAATGCAAGCTGCATTGGACACCCCCCCTCCCTCCCTCGTGCTGATGAGACCCTTGATCCCAGAGACTCCCCCACTCCACCCCGCGCGACACCCTGCCCGCCCTGCCGAGCGAGATAGAAGAGATGTCTCGTCGCTCTGTCTCTGTCGCACTCATAGAGGACTCTCCGTAAGGGTGTGCGAGAGAGACAGAGCGCCAAACCATTCTTCTGAATCGCTCGGCGTCGGCAGCTGGGCCAGGGTGGCTGGGGGGCCTCGGTCGGCCCGGCGGTCCATCCGCAGCCTCCCGCAGCCTCCCTCTTTTGTTGCAAATGCGGTGCAGGACGCGGGGCGGCGCGGGGCCGCTGCACAGTGGGCCAGAAGACCGTTGAGGCGGCCAAAACTCTCGGCGCGTGTTGACCTCCGGAGTCGTTAAATGGGACTCGAATCGAACGTGTGACGCCACCAATGGATCGCTCTACAAACGAGGAACCCCATTGGTGAGGTCACCCGTTCGATTCGAGTCCCATTTAGCGACTTTGGAGCTCAAAACGTGTCCGGGATTTTGGCCGCCTCAACGGTCTTCTGACCCACTGTGCGCTGGCGATTCCGAAGAGCCTTGTCGCCTTTCTGTTTCTCTCGCACTTGATGGGCGTTCCGCCCAGGTGCGAGAGGAACAGAGCGATGAAAGTGCTGTTCCGGAATCAGTCGGGTGCGGATGCCTGGAGGCCGTCCCTGGAAGCGCGTCGGCGGGCACGTGGTGTACTCTGTACACTGTACACCACGTTTAAGGCTCAATATTGGTCAGTAAGGTTTTAAGAGTGTATGGGATGCCCAGTGGCGCCGAGTTGTGACGGCCGCTGCATCGCGCTGTGCGACCGCCCACCGCGCTGCGCATAGTGGGCCGCAGGCGGCCAAAACTCCAGACGCGTTTTGAGCTCCAGAGTCGCCAAATGGGACTCGACTCGGACGTGTGACCCCACCAATGAACTGGAGGGGTCACACGTCCGGTTCTAGGCCCATTTTAACGACTCTGGAGCTCAAAACGCGTCTGGAGTATTTGCCGCCTGTACCGGCCTTCTGGCCCACGGTGCGGCGCGGACAAGCCGACAAGTGGCGCCGTGACCCAATCAGAGCCTGTTGGCGCGTCCGTGCGACCCATCCCATCGGGGCTGACTCGGGACCGCGTGCTGGGCGCCGCGCCGCGCTCGGCGGCAGACTTTCTCCGCGACACTTCAGCGTGTTGGTGCTGCAGAGCGCCATTCCGAACTGCTGTGGGGTCGCTCTGCCTCTCTCGCACGCTCCTCAGTGGGCCAGAAGACCGTTGAGGCCAAGATTCAGGACGCGTTTTGAGTCCCATAGTCGCTAAATCGGACTCGACACAAACACTGTTAAAAAAATTCTGAAAATTCAGACCAATTTTGTCAGACTATGCTGTCTGAATCTCGATTCAGACTTTTTTCTGAAAAATCGGAGTGCTTGTCTGTGTTTTCGGACCCTCTGTATGAAAGCTCGGTTCAGACTTGGAGTGTCTGAATATTCGCACTTTATTCTCAAATTTCAGATGAACTACGTCAGACTTGGACTCTGAATTTCCGTTTCATACGATTTTCTGAAAAATTGACAAAACAAAAGAGAGCAGTGTACAACTTCCGTCTCACCTTATGCTGGGTTAACTGATAATCAGTCCTTGCAGTCAAAATAATGTGACTTCCTCTCTGGGACTTTAGAGGAAACGAAAGTTTTTGTTTGTCCGCCAGATGGCGCAGGTGGCAGTCAAAAAGCTTGCTGCTGTTAAAAAGGCTCCTCCTGATAATTATTCAATTATTTGAATTCAAAATACATAACACTTCACCAGCTATGATGAAAGACATGCTCCCTTGCCAGATTTATCTCTGTACTAAGAGTACGAGTTGAACAATTGACATTTGTATTTACCTCTCGCGGGAGGCTCCGTGTCGCCATTCCCTTGGGTGCATCAGGCCAGCTCCTGTGTAAGTAAGGGAGAAGTTTCTTAAAGAACATTTCCCTTCAAATCAATTTTTGCTGAGCCGCCCTCCTTAAGAGCATGCCTCTCCATTATAGTTCATATGTCTTTATCATCTCTAGACCGAAATAACTAAAAAAATACTAATTCAGACCTGTGGTCTGAATTCTCGGATCAAAATTCTATGGTCTGAATTTTCAGGCAGCATGTTTCTGAAAATATTGGTCTGAAAATTCAGAGTGCCTTATGCTAAAAAAACTTCAGTTCATTTAGTCTGAATTTTCAGATATTTTTTTTAACAGTGAACGTGTGACCTCACCAGTGGATTGCTCTGCAAACGAGGGATCCATCGGTGTGGTCACACGTTCGGTTCGAGTCCCATTTAGCGACTCTGGAGCTCCAAACGCGTCTAGAATTTTGACCGCCCTAACGGTCGTCTGCACCACTGTGCTCATGGGGGGAGTCCCATCAAGGAAGCGAGAAAGGCAGTGCTCTGCATCGGCCTGCCCGGGCCCTGCCGCCCTGCTGGTGGCGATGGAGGGGGGAAGGTCGTCTCGTCGCGGTCCTCGCATGCCGCGCGGCCTCCCTTGGCGCGATGACCGCGTTACGTCACGGCGCTCCCCTTTCCGACGGGGCAGCTTGCTTGCGCCTTGGGCGGCGCTGCAGCCCTGCCTCGCCGGCTGCCGCGCTCCACAGTAGGTCAGAAAACCATTGAGGCGGCCCAAGTGCTAGACGCGATTTGAGCTCCAGAGTCGCTAAATAGGACTCGAATCGAACGTGTGACCCCCCACTTATGGATTCCTCGTTTGGAGAGCAATCCGTTGGTGGGGTCACACATTCGATTTGAGTCCCATTTAGCGACTCTTAAGCTCAAAACGCGTCTAGAATTTGGGCCGCCTCAACGGTCCTCTGACCCACTGTGCGCTCGACCGGTCGCCTCCCCGTCCTCCTCGTGCTCCTCGTCGCCCAGGCCGTGGGAACAATGGACGACGCCTTCGGTGCTGCAGGCGTTGTCGCGGCACTCTCGTCGCCCCGTCTCTCTCGCACTCGAGCCGCAGGGGCGCGGGAGAGACAGCCCTGGCCGTGTTCCGAATCGGCTCGGAGCTGGCCGCCCCGCCAGTTATTATTTGTGATGCCAGTGCCGCCGACTGATTCCGCACATTGGCGTCGTCGTCGTCGCTCCGTCTCTCTCGCGCACCTCTGCGGTTTGCCCCGCGAGTGCGAGAGAGGCGGAGCGGCGTGCGGCATCCGCCCGACTCTGTGAGCGCATTGTGTCACGGGCCCGGCCGCGGGGCTTGACTCGCTGCTATGCGCTGCCGCACCCCGCGCGCCGCTCTGAAGGGGTGTAGTGGAGCGTCATTGCCAGCTCGTTAGCCAACTTTCCTCTCCTCTCGTGGAAGTTTGTTCGTCGGAAGTCTGCTCGCGTTCGCGGCCTCGCCGAGCAGTCTCTCTCTCTCTCTCTCTCTCTCTCTCTCTCTCTCTCTCTCTCTCTCTCTCTCTCTCTCTCTCTCTCTCTCTCTCTCTCTCTCTCTCTCTCTCATGGGACGCCCCGTGTGGGTGCGAGAGAGACAGGCCGACGGCCGCACTGCGCGGAATCGGCCTGTTGGCGGCGCTCGGCGGCGCTTCCCGTGTCCGGACTGTCCGGGCCTCCGGGTCTCCGGGCCTCCGGACCTCCGGGCCTCGACGCCACTGCCAAATAATTGAATCACGCGCGCAGCCGGGCGCGAGCGGACGCAACCGCGTCCAGGGAGACCATTGAGTCATTGTATGGTGGTCCGTCGCGTCATTGAAACGGCTCAGCGGCGTATTGGTTTTGCCCATCCGCTTTGTTTCCGCGGGCACCGGGCCGGGCCTCCCTCTACGGACGGCCACTGCTGGGGATCATGACTCGCGGTTGGGGGGGAGGACGAGAGAGAGAGAGAGAGAGAGAGAGAGAGACGAGGACGGCACGGGGCACCGCTCGCAGGACGGAGCCGGCGTCTCTCTCTCTTTCTCTCTCTCTCTCTCTCTCTCTCTCTCTCTCTCTCTCTCTCTCTCTCTCTCTCTCTCTCTCTCTCTCTCCCCCTCTTTGCCCCCCTCCCCGCTAGACCGGCCGCTGTTTCGGACAAGGCCGCGAGATTTGTTCCTGGTCGGGGAACGGAGTCTGTTGACCGTCCTTGCAATGACGCCCTGTGTTTTGTCACCAAATGCGTGAGGCACACAGTGGGGTGAGGGGGCAACCACCTTCGATGTTTGGGGACACGGGCCCAAACTTTTGCTATTTTTTTCCGTTTTGGGAAAAGATTTTGGATTTTAAGGGATTTAAGGAACTCAAAAGCAAATGCAGGTTCCTCGGTGTGGCCGAAAAGGGAACTTTGGAATGCCCCTCTCGCTGGCCGCGTTGCCGTAACCTTTGCCGTGACCGGCCGAATGAAGGAGGCGGAGCGGTTCCCTGCGCTGCACAGTGGGTCAGAGGACCGTTGAGGCGGACAAAATTCCAGACTCGTTTTGAGCTCCAGAGTCGATAATTGGGACTCGAATCGAACGTGTGACCCCACCAATAGATCGCTCTCCGAACGTGGGATCCATTGGTGCGGTCACACGTTCGATTCGAGTCCCTTTAAGCGACTCTGGAGCTCAAAACGCGTCTACCATTTTGGCCGCCTCAACGGTCTTCCGGCCCACTGTGGGCCGCTCGGCCCTCCTCGGCCCGGCCGTGGACCTGGCCGTAGACCTGGGCGTTCCGTTCCGTTCGGGCCACACAGCACCGTACGGCCGCGCGGCGGTGGGATGCTGCGCTGACCGCTATCTGTGCTGGTCCAGGCCCGGAGTCCAGGCGCGCCGACCCGCTCTCCGCAAGGCGTGGCACGCCACGGCACCGTTCCACGACGCCCCCTTCCTCCTTCGCTCCTCCCGGGGGGGGGGGGGGCTCTGCTCTCCCTGCGGGGAGGGGGGGAGAGAGGGGTAATTCGACGTACTAGTGTACAAGCGACATGGACTTGCAGTGGAATGCGAACTGAACGTGACAGGATGTCGTCTTTGGCGTTACACGCGCGGCCAATGCGGGCATTTGGGTTCGTGAAATCGTGTCAGTAGGCCGGCGTGCCTCTGACGGCGTGCCTCCGACGGCGCCGCGCCGCGGTGGACGGGATGACGCTCTGCTCGACCCGCACGCGTCGTCGCGGCCGCGGCGACCGTGGCCTTGAATGCCCGTTGCGGCGGCACTGCCCGCACCGCGGCCGCGCTGTTTTGATCGGACGGGACGGAATCGAGAGCACACAGTGAGTGGGCCAGAAGACCGCTGAGGCGGCTAAAATTCTAGACGCGTTTTGAGCTCTAGAGTTCCTAAATGGGACTCGAATCGAACGTGTGACCCCCACCAATGGATTGCTCCCCAAACGAGGAATCCATTGGTGGGGGTCACACGTTCGATTCGAGTCCCATTTAGCGTCTCTGGAGCTCAAAACGCGTCCGGGATTTTGGCCGCCTCGACGGTCGTCTGGCCCACTGTGGAGCGCGTCTCCGTGCCGTGCCGAGCCTTGTGCCACCATCTGCCACCGCATGCTTCGACCGCCCCGCACTGCCCCCTGCGGTGCCACGAATCGGTGGGGCAATCGCGGCAACGGGTGCGTGCGCTGCGTGCTGGGTCAGAAAGGGCGCTGGGCCACCAGGCCGCTGCATTGCGCCGCACTGCGGCAACGAGATTGAGATGAATTGTGGTCAGCGGGCCGGACCGGCTGGACCACAGCAGGGCGCGGCTGGCCGGGTCGGGCCTACTGGCGTAGCAGGCCGCGCCGCTAGCGGGCTGCGCTTTGCGCTTTCGTCTGTTTGATATGGGCACTGCATGGCCAGCTATGTCGCTCTAGCGGGTGTGGTACTCCAAGTGCGAAAAGCACGAAGAAACGCGCCCGAACCGAAGTCCTGGGCGCTCGCGTTCGACCACCTGCACCTCTGCCACGCGCCTCACAGTGAGACAGAGGACCGTCGAGGCGGCCAAAATCCCGGACGCGTTTGGAGCTTCAGAGTCGCTATATGGAACTCGAATCGAACGCGTGACCCTACCAATGGATTGCTCTACAAACAATACGAATCTAGAATTTGTGGCCGCCTCAGCGGTCTTCTGGCCCACTGCGCGCCTGTCGCCGCCGATGCAATGATGTGGCCGCCTCAGCGGTCTTCTGGCCCACTGCGCGCCTGTCGCCGCCGATGCAATGATGTGGCCGCCTCAGCGGTCTTCTGGCCCACTGCGCGCCTGTCGCCGCCGATGCAATGATGTGGCCGCCTCAGCGGTCTTCTGGCCCACTGCGCGCCTGTCGCCGCCGATGCAATGATGTGGCCGCCTCAGCGGTCTTCTGGCCCACTGCGCGCCTGTCGCCGCCGATGCAATGATGTGGCCGCCTCAGCGGTCTTCTGGCCCACTGCGCGCCTGTCGCCGCCGATGCAATGATGTGGCCGCCTCAGCGGTCTTCTGGCCCACTGCGCGCCTGTCGCCGCCGATGCAATGATGTGGCCGCCTCAGCGGTCTTCTGGCCCACTGCGCGCCTGTCGCCGCCGATGCAATGGTGTGGCCGGCACGCGCGGCGGGACAGACAAGGACGGAAGACGGCGGCGGCGTGCGCGTGTTCGCGACTTGGACTTTCGATCTCGCCTCGGACTCGTGCTTTGTCGGCTCCGTCTGCCCGTCTTGGCGACGCCAGCGCGGCCAGCACCAGCAGCGTGTGCATCGTATGATGCCCTGGGGGAAATGGAGATGTGTAAACGAGATAATCGAAGCGGGTATCTAACCGAATGAATGTCCATGGGAAATTGGGAGAATTAAATGCATGATTGTAAAACATTTACAAAAAAAAAAAGTCACGAGATAATCAACGGGAACTCGTTTCTATATATTCTCGTCTGGTGCTAAACGGAGCCGAACATGTCATCGCAGTGATATCCATCCAGCCGCGCGGGGCGAGCGCCGTGCTGGGTAGGCAGTCCCGTGGCGCACCCGAGTGTGGAGCCGCGGCCGGTTGCCTGACGTCACGGGGGCCAGAGCGCACCACTGCAGTGGCCGGGGTCTGGGCCAGCGCCGTGACCCGACCGACACATCTGTGATCATCAGACACAACAGCCTATGTACAATGGGTTTCCTATACTATGACATACGTTGTTACGTTGGATGTCCACAGGCATCGCGGTACAATCTGCCACTGCCTCAGACACATTAGTCTACAACTATTTTTGTTTTGTTTTGCGCAGTGGCTGCCACTTATACTGCGCGTTTCCTTTCTTTCCCAACGGCAGGTGCTGTGGGACGCGCTGCTGCTGCCGCCAGCCGCGCCGTGAAAATGTGGAAATGCTAATGCCGCGCGCTGCCAGCCACTTGGCATGATTTCTCTGGTGGGATCCGCCCCGCCATCCGCCTCGCGCCGCCCCGCCTCGCGCCACCCCGCCCCGCGCCGCCTCGCGCCGCCCCGCGCCGCCCCGAGGATGCTGCGGCGTGATCCGCAATCTGCAACGTGACTCCTGCAGTGGCGCGGCGACGCGCCGCCAACAGGCCGATACCGAGCAGTGCTTTCGTCGCTCATTGTACCCGTCTCCCTCGCACGCGTGGGGCGCGCTGTAAGAGAGAGAGAGAGAGAGAGAGAGAGAGAGAGAGAGCGAGAGCGCAGCCAGGTGCATGGTTCGGAATGAGCCTCTAGTGCGGCGCGGCGATGCTGAGCACGCAGCGAGAGAGAGAGAGAGAGAGAGAGAGAGAGAGAGAGAGAGAGAGAGAGAGAGAGAGAGAGAGAGAGAGAGAGAGACGGGAGGGGGAAGGGCAGACCACGATCCGGTATCATCGCCCGATCTAGTGGCCTCGTTGTTGGGCCTGTTCGACGTCTTCGGCGGCCGGCGGCTGCTGCTGCCGCCAGCCTGGCGCGTGTCCGTGCCTCCTCCGAGGGGGTCTCGGAGTTTGGAGTCCCGAAGTGCTGGCGGGGCGGGGCGGGGCGCGGAGATGGCGAGGACAACGCCCTATCCCGGCCGCCCCTCGGGGCGCCGTGCGCGCTGGGCTGGGCGGGCCGCGCCGGCCGAGGGGCTGCCGTGGGGCTGTGGGGGCGCGGACGGGGCATCGATCCCCACACTGGGCTGGGTGGGGTGGCGCGGGCAGGGCGCGGCGCCGGGGGGCGTTCCTCGGCGGCTCTGCGCCGGCACGCCCCGCCCTGCCCCGCCCCGCCCCGCCCAGAGCCCCCCGGGCTATGCCCATCCGTCGCGATGTGTCCGTGATTCATCCGCGGGGTGCGGCTCGACCCCCATAATGTGGCCCTCCGGGCTTGCAGCCGTGCAGCCGCCTGCACGTCGCTCTGTCGCACGGAACGCCCTGTGAGTGCGAGAGAGACAGAGCGACGCTTTGTGCAGTACCGTGCTGGGCCTGCCTGGCGCGGCCTCGACGAGAGCCTCCAGGGCGTGCTCCACCTCCCCGCCCCGCCCCCCCGCTCAGGTGCACAAGTGCCTCGTTGTGTCGCCCTTCCTGGGCGCTACCCACTTCAAGATCGCGCCTCTGGTGTTTCTCGTCACGCGACGCGGTACGTGACACTGCCCGTGACTTGTCCGTGACCTGTCTGTGACGCGATACGTGACACTGTCCGTGACCTGTCTGTGACGCGGTACGTGACACTGTCCGTGACCTGTCTGTGACGCGGTACGTGACACTGTCCGTGACCTGTCTGTGACGCGGTACGTGACACTGCCCGTGACCTGTCTGTGACGCGGTACGTGACACTGTCCGTGACCTGTTTGTGACGCGGTACGTGACACTGTCCGTGACCTGTCTGTGACGCGGTACGTGACACTGTCCGTGACCTGTCTGTGACGCGGTACGTGACCTGCCCGTGACCTGTCTGTGACGCGGTACGTGACCTGCCCGTGACCTGTCTGTGACGCGGTACGTGACACTGTCCGTGACGCGGTGCGTGGCCGTCGTGGTGAGGCTCCGTCCCGCCACTAAAAGTGTTGGTCATCCGTTGCCCTTGGACAGTCGAGGTTGAAGGAGATGGACCGGGGGGGGGGGGGGGTAGACAAGCAGCGTCAGGCGCCAAAAAATCGTATAAATATCTGTGGGCAATGGTGCTAGTGCTGGTGACACCGGCCTAGGAGCGCGGCTTCGATTCGAGTCGCCGCAACTCGCCTCTCTGTCACGCAGCCGAAATCCCACTGTGCCGAGTCCTCGCCAGGCAGGAGCAATAGCATCACTTTGAAACGTAATACCTGGTAGTGTCGGCGCATGCCTGACCCGCCGTCTGAACAGGCAGCTACCCCTGACTAGGCCGGATGGCGGCGGCCCCCGCTGGCCCGGCGAGTCCAGCCCAGAGCATTGCACCTGCCGCCGCGCGCGTGCACCTGTCCCGGCGGAGTGCCCCTGTCGTGCTCGCTCGCACGCACTGTGGTCCTTCCCCTCCTGGAGGAAGCCTCCCCCTTCTGTCTCTGTTCTCTCTGCTTCTGTCCGTGTCTGTCTGTCTCTCTTTGCCTCCCTCTCTCTCTCTCTCTCTCTCTCTCTCTCTCTCTCTCTCTCTCTCTCTCTCTCTCTCTCTCTCTCTCTCTCTCTCTCTCTCTCTCTCTCTCTCTCTCTCTCTCTCACACACACACACACACACACACACACACACACACACACACCACACCACATTCACTCACTCCTACTTTGGCTCTTATTCGGGCCAACGAGTCCTCGACCTGTCTGGGCACAGCACTTCTTAAGGAAGACGGCCAAAACAAAGTGCCCCCCAGCCCGGCGGCGTGGCGGGTCAGCCGCGGCCTGCTCGCGACGCGACCGCAAATTGCTGTCTGGAAACTCTGATTTGGAGTGTGCTTTTCAATCGAGTTTTGGTTCGGTCGTCGCCTCGTCCTCTTGTCTCTGGAGGTGGTGCGCGGACAGACGCAGACGTGCCGTGGCGTCGCGCGCCGCCTCCTTTGGGGAGGCGCTCGGGGCTCTTGCAGTCGGGTGCGCGGCGTTCAGGGCAATGGACGCCGCCGCGTTGCATGGCCTGCTCGGGGTGTTGATCAGCGGGGCGCTCGGCGCGTGTGGCGGCCTGCTGGTCGGCCTGTTGCTCGGCACGGTGCTCGGCGCCGTGGTTGGCCTGGTGTCCGGCGCGTTGCGGGGCGTGGTGCGGGGCCCGGCGGTGGCCGCCGCCATGTTGGAAGCGATGCTGGGCTTTTTGCGGGGCGCGCTGGTCGGCGCCGTGGTCGGCGTGGTGCGGGGCGTGGTCCTCGGCGTGGTGGTCGGCGCGGTCGGCGACCAGGTGCGCGGCGACGTGCGCGACATTGTGCGTGGTGCGGTCCTCGGCGCGGCCGTCGGCGCCGTCTTCGCTGAGATGATCGTCGAGGTGGCCGCCGCGGTGCGCGTTTATCGGCGCGGTGCTCGTGCCCAGCACTAGGCGCGCCGGCCTCTGCTCTTCCTCGCCGGCCTCTGCTCTTCCTCGCCGGCCTCTGCTCTTGCTATTCTCGCCGGCCCTCTGCCCCGAGTCGCCTGCACGCTGCAAGCCCCGGACGTCCTCGACTGTCCCTGACGTACTGTACAGTGTGCGCGCACGACGTCTTCCTGGTCGTTCCTGGCTGGTAGTGTCTCCCCCCCCCCCCTCCGCCGAGGCGCGGCCCGCGTCAAGGAGTGGTGTCCGCCCGGCACACCGGCAGCCCGCACGCGCCCGCGCGCGCCGCGAAGCCTAGCAGGTGAGGGGCCCGCCAGACGCCGGGCGCAGCGCGCAGCCGTTGTCCTGCGGTTTCCCCTGACCCGGCCCGGTGCGGAGGCCCGCAGAGGCCAAACCCGGCCGGCCCAGCTCGCACTCTAACCCGGCCGGCCCAGCTCGCACTCTGGCGAATCACGAAGAAAATTCTTCCGTGTTGTTGCATTTGAAAACGACGTTCCTTTGGTCCTCTGATGGGGTTGTGTTTGCCTTCGAACGGAGAATCATGGCAGGTACGTGAGTTCCGTCTCCGTGTGGTGTTTTGCGTTGGGCCTGCTTCGAGCCGTCCGGGCGCGTCCCTCGCGTTCTGGAGGAAGCAACAGCGCGCCGCCTCTGGAGGCCACTGTACTGTACAGCCATTGATAGGAAGAGAGAGCTGGAGGGCGGGCCCGTCGCTACTCCGTGCACCGCGGACTCCGCGAGAGACTCCAAGTGCAACCCTTTGGTGACCGTTCTCGCGTGTGGGGTATTGGCAGCGATCGGACGGTGCCGCTTGACCGCGCTGTCGCCGTCATCGCCGGCCTCGCGCGCTGGTTAGGTCTGGCAGCCAGGCGACTCTGCGGCCCTCGGTGCGCGGAGGGCGGCTCCCGCACACTAAGGGGCCGTACCCATATTACGTGACCGACTTGGGGGGGAGGAGGGGTCAAGCCAAATACTACGCCCTATCTTAAATACATGGGAAGGTTAGGTTATCCAGGTCACGAGGAGGGGGGAGGGGGTCAAAAAGTGGCCTAAAATCGGTCACGTAATATGGGTACGATCCCTAATTCAGTGCCTCTCACGCACGTGTCGCGGTATGTGTGTGTGTGTGTGTGTGTGTGTGTTTTCCCCTGTTCATCACACGAATCCAATTGTAAGAAGCCTCGTGACCTAGTGGGCGTCCCCCTCTCCCCTCCCTTCCCCCCCCCCTCTCCCCGGTCCGCGCCGCGTGTCTGTGCGAACGGCTTGCGGTGCCTCGCGCAGTGCACACAGCCTTCCTGCCTGTCTCCGCCCTCCTGAACCGCCTTCTTGACACCCCTCTTGCAAATAACGGAAGCGGGTCGTGGAGCTGGATGCCCCCATTGAACGCACTCTCTGGAGTGGCGCTGCGGCCGCGCACCGCGCCCGTGAGACAGAGGCCGCCTCCGTCGCCCCCTCCTCCCGTTGCGGCGTTGGCACTATTTCTGTTGTGGCGGCCGTCGAGGCACCTACCACACCCTAGGCGCGGTTCGTCTTCCGCCCCCTCCCCTCGCCCCTTGCCCCTTTCGGCTCGGATACCCTGCTACCTGTAGGCAACGTGACGCTGCTTCGATTCGCAAGGTGTCTTGCAACTTGCACCGAGCGGGTCGTGGGTGCGTGTCCGCCGAGGCCACGATCTAGGCCGCGGCCCGTCCGAGGCCGCACGGTGGGTCAGAAGACCGTTGAGGCGGTCAAGATCCCGCACACGTTTTGAGCTCCAGAGTCGCTCAAAGGGACTCGAATCGAACGTGCGACGCCTTCAATGGATTCCTCGTTTGGACAGCAATCCATTGGTGGGGTCACACGTTTGATTCGAGTCCCAGTAAGTGATTCTGGAGCTCAAAACGCCTCTAGAATTTTGGCCGCCTCAACGGTCTTCTGACCGCTCCGCCCCGCCGCAGTCCAGTGCGGCCTTTGCCCCTCGGCTCGCGCGGAGCGGCGGCGCCAGTGGGTACCTGCTCGACGTCCGGCTCGGCGTCCGGCTCGGCGTCCGGCTTGGCGTCCGGCTCGGCGTCGGCCCTGCCGCGGATAATTTCGTCAACGTCGCAATGACGTATTGACGCCCCGCCGGCGCGTCTCCCTTGCCAAGATAAGCCATGTGCACGCAGACGACCGGCTGCGCCGCGCGAGGCACGCGCTGACGCCTCTCGTTGTCGCTGATTCGTCTCGATTGTCGTGTGATTCCATGCACATGCACCCTGATGAGCTCTAACCTAACTACTGTTACATTCACCTTCAAACTGACTCCCTCCAAGCGGTTTTTTTTTTCCTTGTTCCCTTGACCTCATTGCTTTTGCCTTTGCCGCAGTTCTGACGTTGTCCATCTTGTTTCCAGTGTGGCCATGGCGCGTACACCAGCCCACCGAGTGACGGAGGACCCCGCGGGAACTCACACATGATCTACGGACAAGGTACGAGGTTCGGTTTTGGCGCTTTTTGGTGTTGGGTTGGGTTTTAGTGGTTTGTGCTGCATGCATATACCTGGTCGCCGGTCCGCGCACAGTGGGTCAGAAGACCGTTGAGGCGGCCATAATTCTTGACGCGTTTTTAGCTCTAGAGTCGTTAAATGGGATTTGAATCGAACGTCGTGTGACCCCCACCAATGGATTGCTCTCCGAACGAGGAATCCATGGGTGGAGTCACATGTTCGATTCGAGTCCCTTTTAGCGACTCCGGATCCGTGTCTGGGATTGTGGCCGCCTCAACGGCCTTCTGGCACACTGTGCTGTGCGGTCCGCGGCTTGTGTACACTCCATCCGCTGCGCCTGCTGCGCCTCTCGGCCGTGGTGGCCGCCACCCCGGTACTTCAATCCTGTGTACAAATCGACTGGCAATCTACGGTAATCCATCGCGTAATCTTTGGTGAAACATTGTCCTTTTTTAACGTTTTCGAATCTATTTTCGAGAATTCAACCCGAAGGCTCCGTTCAATTCCCGCAATTTCTTAATCTGGCGGCCTCCTCGCCGGCGAGGCGAGGCGGGGCGGGTCCTTCGGGTGGCTGTGCATGGCGTGTCTCTGCGAGGGCGTTAGCGTGCAGTTAGTGGTCCTCGGCGACCGGTCATTAGACACCGCGGGGAGCAGTGGGCTCCCTCGAACAGCCGTTGTTTCGTCGCGCCGTCAATGTCGCCCGCAGTCCCACAGTGGACCAGTAGACCGGCACAGGCGGCCAAAATTCCGGACGGTTTTTTTGAGCTCTCGAGTCGCTAGATGGGACTCGAACTGACCGTGTGACCCCACCAATGGGTCGCTCTCCGACCGCACGAGGAATCCGTCGGTGGGGTCACACGTTTGGTTCGAGTCCCATTTAGCGACTCTGGAGCTCAACACGCGTCCAGAGTTTTGACCGCGCCGGTCTCCCGGCCCACTGTGCGTCCCGTCGGGACGCAAGAGAGGCGGAATGAGAGACTCTTCAGAGTGGCTGTGCAATGCGCTGATGGCAATGTCCCGCGTGGAGTGCGACAGACGAGGCGACAGCCGCGCTGCCTTTGACGCTGCGCGTGGGATTGCGCCTTGTTTCCGCCCACCTGGCGCAAGCTGATTCCATTTGCGCCAATTTGCATCAATGCTCGCGAATTGCGCTCTTCTACTGCGGGCGGAGTGCCGCCTAGCCTCGCCTCGCCGCCGTGACGGCCCGAACGGCGAAAGGCGAAAGCGTGTTGATGACACTAAACTTGGCCGGCCGGGCAACAGGTGAGCGTCAGGGCCCGCTGGGCAGCACCCGCCGTATCACGCTACCCGCCGCGCCCCGCCCCGCCCCGCCCCACCCCGCCCCGCCCTGGCCCGCGAGGCGTTCCTCTCCAGTTCCAGCGCTTCTCGGCGCAAAGTGCGCAAAGCAGATCAGTTTTAGACGGGGGCTCCGTCTGGAAGCACTTTGGCGTCGTGTGCGCCGCGGAGCCCTGTGCGCGGTGTGTGCGTGTGTGCGTGCGTGCCGCGCGTGTGTGTGCGTGTGTGTGTGTGTTCGAATGCGCGTGTGTGCGTGGTCCTGTGGTGGGTTTGCAAACGGCAGTGGAAGCGTCTGGGCGGCGCCGATCGAAGGCTGGGTGCGCACTGGAACGCCTTCTCTCTCGCACTCGTGGGGCGAGGCGGCCTAAATACCGGACACGTCTTGAGCTCCAGAGTCGCTAAATGGGACTCGAATCGAACGTGTGACCCCACCAGTGGATTCCTCGTTTGGAGAGCAATCCAACAGTGGGGTCACACGTTCGATTCGGGTCTCATTTAGCGACTCTGGAGCTCAAAACGTGTCTGGGATTTTGGCCGCCTCATCGGCCTTCTGGCCCACTGTGCCGCGTCGAGAGCAGTTCTCGCAATGAGGCTGCTGGACCAGCCGTGCTGGTCGCCCCTTACCTACCCCTCTCCGGCCGTTGCCGCGTCGGGGTGGCACAGCGGGGCGCGGCGAGAGAAGCAGCCCTCTCCTCCCCTCCCTGCTTCTTCAAAGAAATAAAGGACGATTCTCCTGCCGATTCGTTCGTCCCGCTGGTTTGATAATCAGTTTGCAGGGGCTCCTTTCGTCTGTCCGATTTGGAAAGTTTTCGTCTTTTTGGCCTGTAACTCTTTTTAACACCCCCTGCCCCCCTCTCCCTTGGTTCAAGGCGCGTAATTAAATCAGCACGGCAACTCATCATGGGCACAGAAAAGGTGGGGGGAGAGGAGAAAAAAAAGGGGCGGGGGCATCATGCCCAGTGCACACAACTCTGCAATGCTCTAGTTAATTTGAAGGTGCGTGCGCGTTCTGCCGCCTTCCTCATTCCTCTTTCTTCTCTGTTTATTACCTTCCTCGTGTTGTTGTTAGCTCATAACACGTTCCCTCCTTTTCGGATTCGAGGCCTGGTCTTTGTTTCTTTTCTTGTCGTTTATAGGATAGTTGAATAGTTTTTATACAGTATCTAAACAATTAGTAGTACTTGTGCGAATGCCGTCTTTTTTTTTTTGTCATTCTAAATTGCGTTAACCTTTTTTTTGTCATTCTAAATTGCTTTAACTTCTCTTCTTTTTTTTTTGTTCTTGTGAAAAGTTTTCGTGTCGGAGATGTAGTGCAGCTGGGAGGGTGCCCGCGATGACCGTCTAGCGCACATTGCCGTTGCACCCCACAGGACATGGCCGCTCAGGCTCAGGTGCGGCAGCCGAACCACGTCCGCGACGTCCGCACCTCCATCCTGGCGGCTAGCCGCTCGCAGGCGTTCGCCCGCCACCCGGGCAAGCTAGCGGAGCTCGTACTAGTGCCTCCCGGTGTCCATGGCGGCCCCGCCGGCCCTGCCAGCCCTGCCAGCCCCGCCAGCCCTGCCAGCCCCGCCAGCCCTGCCAGCCCCGACGGCGGCGCGGAGGGCGCGGAGTGGCCGGCCGGCGGCGCGGACGCCTTCCGCCGGCGCCGCTCCGTGCGCCGCGTCCGCGCGCCCCGGCCCTCCATCTCGGCCCTGAGGTCCGCGTTTGAACCGGCGCCGCCAACCCCCAGGCCGCGGCCCCCCAGTGATCCTCATGTAGTTGCGCGCGACAGCGGCAGCCCGGCTGCTGGCCCGGCTGCTGGCCCGGCTTTGCGGCCCGTTCACAAGGTACTTTGCCTGGCGGTGTGTGTTTGTGTGCGGTGTGGTGTCGTCTCGACACAGCGGGACGGCGCATTGGCGAAAGGGGGCGACTCGCGTCTCCCTGCTGACGGACTGAATCGGCTTATCTTGTTACCTCAGACGCGTCCGCCGCCGCAATCTTATCTCGCGGTCATCTCGATCGGCTAGCAAGCCAGGCAGCGCAGTGTCTGTTTGTGGCAGTTGTTTGGAAGTTGTCAGTTGAAATGGAACTTTCTTGTTACTGGGTGCCACTTGCGCTGTTGCCCGTGGTTATTTATTTGTGGTCGAAGAGCAGAGTATGTGTTGTAGTCTATGGCGGTGTTGCATGAGCGTTGCCCCTCTGTCTTTGTGCAGCTGTTTTGTATGTATGTATGTATGTATGTGTGTGTGTGTGTTGTCTGTCTTTCTGTCTGTCTGTTTGCTCTGCAAACTGGAAGTGTGTACTCAGCACACACGCAGTTTATGTTGCCGTGTGCTCGCTCAGCGTGTCTTTATCTTTCCCACATGTATTAATATTGGCATACCTCTGCTTTTCATCTTTCAGATTAAACAGACTAGCTCAGTCATGGACGACAAAAGATCCAATAGCCGGCATGGCGGCTCCAAAGTATCCCAAATTGCCAATATCTTCCAAGGCATGGGTCCCGTCAAAAGCGTCGACTCGGACATATTGGTGGCGCCGTCTCGGTTCCACGCCGGGAAGGGACCACCAGGCGAGCAGGTGAGACCGAATCAGGTTTCCAAGCTACTCGGATCGCACTTCTCTTGTCCCGTCTTCATGTCAGTAATTGATTTTTTGCTTCAGGTTCCTACGTCGCCGAAAATTGACGGCAAAGACACGACAAAGGACTCGAAGGATTCCCCGAAGGAGGGGTCCGGTGTGACGGTCGTCAGAACGGAGAGTCACTTGGCTCGATTTAACAACGCTCGCGCCCTCTTCGAAAAATTGGGTAAGTTTTGGCACGCCATTTAGGGTTTGTGTTTTTGCGATAAGCGACGCCCCTCCGTTTGTGCGCACTTTGCATCTGCTCTGCGTCTGCAGGCACCGACGACGCCCGACCCGGCAAGCCGGTCAAAGCGGGCGGGGCGGCGCCGGCCTCGCGATCATCCTCCGTCGAGTCCACCGGGCCCGAATCCCCCGTCCGCTCCAACAAAGGCCACGCCAACAACGCCGCCCCGCGATCCAGGTCTCCATCCCCGCAGCGCCGCTCCAACAGTCATTCCAGAATCATCGACGGCTCTGTCAAGAATGGACCGGTACGCTCCATCGCCCCTTCCTCCTTGCATTTCTTGACGTTGTGCCGCCCAGTCATCGTGCAAATACCTTGTGCTGCAGTACACCAACGGCCACGCCGCCAAGACCAACGGCAGCGTGCTCAACGGCGACGACAGCGCCGTCTCGGCGCGCGTCGTCAACTCGACGGTGACGCCGCCCAAGGACTCGGCGCCGGCGGTGCCGCGGCACCGGTCGCCGCGCCCCGTGTCGGCCGCGGACACGCACTCGCGGCCCCGCAACGGGCTGCACGCCGACAGGCACGCCGCCGAGGAGGCCGACAGCGGCGGCCAGGCGCCGGGCAAGCGGCCGGACAAGCCGGAGAAGCCCGAGAGGAAGTTCAACAGCCGGGAGCTGATCGAGAAGCAGAAGAACTGGACCTCGCACTTCTCCAAGGCCCGGCCGTCGCCCCGCTTCAACAGCGACCCGAACCGAACCGAGGTAAGAGCCGCGCGCCGCGCCGCCGAGGCTGGCAGCCAAGCTTGGCCCCCGCCGGGTGCGGGCAGGCACCCCCGCGGACATTGCTGTATGCGGGACGGCCTACCCCCCAGGCGGACTGTTGCCTTTTGCTATTGCTGTGATTCATCAACCTGTGGCGGGTCGTCCTCACTTAATAGAATGACTTATCTCGGGCATTCGGCCTGCGAAGCCTGTTGACCGGCTTGATGGTGTAACCCGGGACTTGCAAGGGGCATTTCATGTTGGAGTTGGTGCCTTGGGTAGACGGGGGAGCGGGTGGGCGATGCAATAGAAGCGTACGGAGGTCTTCCCGGGGGACTGCAGCAGCAGGCCGTCTGCCGCCCTTCAAATTGAATGTACATTGGCCTGCCTCGCCTCGCCCCCTTACCCAGGCCTTCCCTGACCTATCTCCGTGTTGCAGGTCCGCGTCAGCCTCAACAAGGAGACGTCCCCCCCTCCCGGCAGCGCCCCCGCCACCCGGAGCGCCTCCTTCACCGGCACGCGGCCCGGCGTGCGCTCTCCGCCCGTGTCCCCGCCCGCGCCGCCCGCGCCGCCCGCCAAGCCCGGCAGCAGGGTGGCGACCTCTCCGGACGCGGCGGCCGCCCCGCCCACGCCGCCCGCCCGCACCACCTCCGCAGGCGGCCACCCTCCGGACAGGCTGGGCGAGGCGCCCGCCTGGTCGGGCGCCGACAGGCTGTCCGCGTCGCCAGTGTCGCCCACGTCGCCCACGTCGCCCGCCAGCTCGTCCAGCAGCCTGCACGAGAAGCAGGAGCAGGAGTCGCAGGAGAAGCGAGCACCGCCGGCCGCGGCGGCCGCCGGACCCAAAGGGTGAGTCAGCCGGCCGGCCGGCCGGGCAGCCCCCGGTGGCAGGCAACCCAACCGACGCGGACCCGCGGCGCCCCGGCACACAGTGGGTCAGAAGACCGTTGAGGCGGCCAAAATTCTAGACGCGTTTTGAGCTCCAGAGTTGCGAAATGGAACTCGTATCGAACGTGTGACCCCCAATGGACTGCTCTCCGAACGAGCAATCCATTGGTGGGGTCACACGTTTGATTCGAGTCCCATTTAGCGACTCTGGAGCTCAAAATGCGTCTAGAATTTTGGCCGCCTCAACGGTCTTCTGACCCACTGTGCGCTAGCGCGGCGCTGGCAGGCAACCAAGCGCGCCGCGCGCGCTGCAAAGGAGTCTGCACTAGTTGGTCCCGCCGACTGATGCCGAGAGTCGCTCCGTCTCTCTCGCACGCGTGCGGCGTCCAGTACAGGTGCGAGAGGGACGCAGTGACTCTCGGAATGAGTGTCCTGAGGGGCCTCCGACCGCCTTGACACTCTGACGCGGTGGGGCGCTAGCTCGGGCGCGGTGTACTTTTCTAGCCCCGGCCACTGGCGACTCTCAGTGTATAGCTGACGTCGCGGTCCTCGGGTCCTGTCCAACTTTTCGAGCTTTTATCACTTTTCCCGACCTGCTTTTGTAATAACGGCGTGTGTTTGTTTTTCTCTTGTAGTGTCAAGCCGGCCGATTGTTCACAGAGACTGACGCCCCGCTGCTTAGAAAAAGAGTTCGACGGTGAGTTGTTGTTTATATTTTTCGGACCTCTTTTTCCCAAAGTTCCTTTGTATGATCCTTGAAGTGTAGCCGTTTTAAGTTACCCTTTTTTTTAAATGTTGCTCTGGATGAAGCAATCTGGTACGGGTCCAGTCCTCCTCTTCATGCTCATTTTGCAATCAAACCACTGCGGCGTGCGCCTTGTTTTGATAGGGTCGCGGGTGTTCGGGGAAGGGGGTGGCTTCGGTCTATTTTGAGGGCGCTAACTTGGTGCCGCCACCTCGGTGGTCGTAGTTCACGTGGCGAGCGGGGCAAGTAATGGGGCTCATAATTTGATGAGGGCTCCAGCTGCCCAACCTGCGTAGAGCCCCGTGCGCGAAGCCCCGTCGTGCCCCGGTCTGGTTCTCTCACTCTTTACACCGCTCAAGGTCTGTGCGCATACAAGCTTGCCCACTCGTTTTGTCGCACCGCACGCGGCACCCTGGCAAGCACCCTGCGTCCATCTCTTCCATTCCTAGGCGCGCGCGAGGGAGGGAGGGAGGGAGGCACAGTAGGTCAGAAGGCCGTTGAGGCAGCCAAAATTTTAGACGCCTTTTGAGCTGCGTAGTCGCTGAATGGGACTCGAACCGAACTTATCACCCCCACCTAGTGCTCTCCAAACGAGGAATCCATTGGTGGGGTCACACGTTTGATTCGAGTCCCATATAGCGACCCACTGCGGGAGGAGGGGGGGGGGGCTCCCCGTTTGGCAACGCGAGAGCCACGCGCCGCGCGGAGGACGCGGCGC
This sequence comes from Stenchaetothrips biformis, assembly GCA_030522485.1. Classification (NCBI taxonomy): domain Eukaryota; kingdom Metazoa; phylum Arthropoda; class Insecta; order Thysanoptera; family Thripidae; genus Stenchaetothrips; species Stenchaetothrips biformis. The sequence goes on along the minus strand of CM060086.1, from coordinate 23,787,323 downwards.
CGCGGATGCCGCGGATGCCTTCAAGTCGCGTTTGGCAGCGCGTCGGTGCGGGCGGAGCGGGCGGAGCGGGCGCGCGTCCACGCCACGGGCAGCCACGGGCAGCCACGGGCAGCCACGGGCGGGCTGGCCGGTCTGCGGACCGCGCTCTGCGCTCGCTCGGCGGGGAAGGTGCCGCACGCGGGGCTCGTCCTCGTCGTCGCGGTGCGCGGTGCGCGGCGGGACACCGAACGCGCGGCGCGCCGGGGCGGGTAAGGTTTATGGCCTGCTTAGAGTAACGCACATGCGGGGGCTGGTTGTATTGTAGCCAACTGGCGCCAGTGTTTTGTCTAGAGCCGTGGCCGCGTTCGTTTCATTGAAAAGCAAAGAGCCGCGGCGCTCCGGCTTCGCAGAGTCGGCTGCACCTGCTGGGTCAGGGCTGGGGAGGCAGCCGATGCACAGTGGGCCAGGAGATCGGCGCAGGCGGCCAAAACTCGAGACACATTTTGAGCTCCAGACACGCTAAAAGAAGCTTGAACCGAACGTGACCCTACCAATGGATTCCTCGTTCGGAGAGCAATCCCTTGATGGGAGTCAGACGTCCGGTTCGAGTCCCATTTAGCGACTCTGGAGCTCAAAACCCGTCCGGGATTTTGACGCCCACTGTGCGATGGCACCAGCACCAATGGACGCGCTGGGCAACCCGCAGCACAGACCACCCTCCGAGTGCGCCGCGCGCCACGCGTGCGCCCACTTCCTGATAAGTGATTCCTCGGCCGCCGCTGGTGCTGGTCGGTGCTTCCCTGCCCAGTGGAGTGGTCCAGTCCGTGTTTGCGGCGCCCCGCGAGAACAAAGGGATGTCTGCGTGTAGTCTGTTGGTGCGGGGGAGTGCGGCGGTGCGTCTTGCCGCGGTCCCCCCTTGGCTGCGTGCCTTGCCGCCTTCCCGTAGTTGCGTCCGTAGTCGCGTTGTTTGGGTTTCGCCGCAGTTTAGCGCCGATCCGCGTTGCGCAGTGTGCCAGTCGCGTTGCTCCGTTGCTGCTCTCTGCCGAGCTTCGCGTTCAACGCTTGCAACCTGCACGTTCACCAACCTGGCTAGCAGGCCTTCCTTGGTTGACATTATGGATTGTTCAACTTTTACCGAGACGAATCCCTCTTCTTCGTTGCTGACTAGTTTTTGTTATAATGTTGCGGGGAAGTGCCTTCGCAGTTATCATACCATAATTAGTTCGTTGAAGAGTTGGAACCCCAGCCATGATTGTGGAGCAACTGTTGTTCTTATGATTTGGAAGTTTTTTCGTTCATGTAAACACGACGCCTACTTTTCTTGTGCATGTATGTTTGTAGAAAACCTTTTGGCATTGTCTGTGATGTGAAGTCACTTATAAACTGTGACCAAAAAAAAAGAAAAGAATCAAAATCAATTTAAGTCTTATCTTATGTTCCAGGTCAGAGACACAGTCACTCAAATGGCGATGCTCAAGATCACGTGGAAAATTTGGAGAGCGAAGCACGCAGAAAAATGGTATCATCCGTGCAACTGACTCTTCAAGCGCCCCTGTCAGCAACTGCAAGACTGTTCCCTTCTGCCCAGGCCTCCTCAGTTTTACCCCATCCAAAGAAAGGTCTCAAAGAGATGGATTCATCATCAGATAATGCTAGAAAAGCAGTGGAAGCCCCGATCCTGCCACCCTCTGCGTTCATGTCTAGTGCGGTGACGGCCTCCACAGTCGACGACCAGCCTCTGTATTCAGTCCCAATCAAGAAGGGCCACTCCAGGCAGAAGCCGGTTTCTTCCGCGGCCGCTGCCTCCAGCCTCATGTCGGAAACATTCAAGCCACAAGTTGTAGAAGCACAACCACGGTCAACTTCTCTTTCTGATGAAAAAAGTGACCGAGAATTTTTGAGCTCCTTCCACCCATTACCCGCTGACCATCAACCGAAACAGAAATCATCAATAGAGTTTCTCCACGAAGAAAAAGTTCATGATCAGCAGAGTAGACTGCCTGACTCTAGCCCACGTAATTCTGCAGGCAGTGATACTTCTTTATCTTCCAACTTTAAACCAGATTTAAGTAAACCAATTGATAGCAACACAAACCATGATGTTTCACCGCCTGGAGGATTTGGAAGAAGGAGCTCTTCTGCCGAAGTTCTTGATGAGTTCTCTCCAGGCTCCCTTAAATCTGATGTGTCAAGAGGGTTTGAATCATCAGAAACTCTGTTGTCAATGGGCAACAGTGCCAGTGAGGGAAATGACTTTGATCATAACTGTGATAGTGGCATTCAGCTTGATAAAGTAAGTGATATTGACCATCGTCTTGACCTACAAGATGTGAAATTTGCTGATGATGAGGATGAAGCAGAAATGAAGGATTCAGGTGTATTTTTAAAGCAGGTAAGTTTATAATCCTGCATAGTAAATAATAGGGTTTTTTTTACATTACCTTCCTAGTCTGAATCAACATTTCCTTACTTTTTTTTCAGGAACTTCCTTCTGTTGAGAAATCTGGCTGCTTAGAAGCAAAATCATCACCTCCTAAAGTTGTACCAGAAACCATGACTGCAGATGAAGCAGAGAATCTTCTGAGCACAAGGTATGCCTATTACCTTTTTAGAATTAGTCAAAATTAGTCTTCTTGAGTGTTCTTGTGCTACAGTACCACAATTTGCACATAAAACAGGTTTTTCAGCTCCAAAAACTTCATTTGATTGGCAGCAGATATTTTTCAGATTTTTCATCTGGAGTTTTGTGTGTGAACAGGCTTTCAGCTGTGTTACTCAATATATTCCTTTACATAGTTGTATTCATGTTAACCTTTTTTAACATTGCTTTTTATCCTGAATACTTTTAAATTTTTTGGGTAGTACATGATACACTTTGACAGGACAGTCAATTAAAGATCTATTGGTTGTGTTTTCTCTAAACTTATTATCTAAATTATTTTATCATCTGTTTTATGTTTCCTTGATTAAATGAGAGTGTAACCCTGCTTCTCATTGAGAACCTGAACCTTTAAGTCAGATTTGTGTATCATACACTGTTAGAACAACCACCACACAGGTGCACTGTAAGATCAACCATTGATGTGGGACTTAAAGAAACGAATTGTAATATTTTTATTTATTTTTGTTTGTGTTCCTCACAATTCTTCACTCAACGCCACTCTTTTTCACCAGCATTTGGGAAAAGCGATTCCGGTGAGTTCGTGTTTCTGGAAACCTAAAGAGATTTTTACCAGCAGGACTGTGAATTTCTCATGGTGTTGGTGTGTTTATGCACTGTGGTGAATTGGTTGCTATTTTTGTGTTCTATGTATTGTGGCAGCCTCAAGCTATATTCACATAGGTTCGCTTTTACTAACCTGTTGAAAATTTTGCTGATAGACAATATCCCTTTTGTCACGTAAAGTACCTCATGCTGATATGAATTTTAGAGACCTTCTTTGTGTAAGTGAATGAAATAGTAGTGGTGGGGAATCCCCTTTACTCTTTGCCTTTAGCTTTGCAGAACTACTTGCCGTAATGTTTCCAGCTTAACACACAGGTACTTAACTGTCTGTTTCAGAGGAAAGCCAGGTGTCTGGGTGTTACAATATTTGTGCCTCATTGTGTTGTGGTGGTTGACATCGTGTAGACATTTATTAACTTATTTTGTGTGCTTTATATAGTCAAGAATATATATGGGTGTATGCAAGAGTGTCTTACTTTTAGATGCAGCTGTTCCAATTTCATTCTTTTATCGCCAGTAACCTTATTGTGAAACAAAAGTACTTGATTAATGGTGCAAGGGATTTAAGGTGGTGGTGTTTTGACATTATCTTTCTCCTTGTTAGTTGAACATTGTAACTTCTATGTTTTGCAAACTTCTTATTTTTGGTATCAAGACTTTTCCTGACCTCATATTTTTTTATCAAGATGTTAACTGACAAACTTCCCCTTAATTTTTTATTTTCTTTTCGTTTTTGTTGAGACGTTTACTGTTTGGATTTGTTTTCTGTTCCCCTTAACTTCTGCCTAATATAGTTTGACAACTATTGCTTGTAGACCACAACTTCATTTTTCTATCCCTATTAATGACAGTCCTGCAGGGAAACACAATTTCAAAGTTCCATTTTCTTTTTTTCCTTTCTAATTTATTAAATTAATTAATCCGCCAGGCAAGAAGCGTTGCTGTCAGATGAAGAAGCTCAGGAGGTTAAGAGACTTCTCACCCCAGCTCAAACCCCAGACATACTGCCAGATTCAGAAGCTTCCGAATGGCCGTCAGAGTCTGGGATAACACATAATAAATCTGCAGCTTTGAATGACTCAGTTGTATCCAGCCAGTTGTGGTCTCAATCTGGATCAGAAGCAAATCTAGCCGAATCTGAGTCTAGTATGATTGAGACTGAAGAAGGAGATTCGGAAACCTCATTACTCATTGATTACCCACCTAAATCATGCCAAGAGGTATGCTACTCCAATACTGCATTAATTTGCTGCTAGTTGTTTTGGATAATACCTGACTGCTTTCGCCTGCAGGTACTCGTGGAGAAGGGAGTGCACTATTATCAAGATGGGCACTTCTGGATGGAAGTGCCTGGTCTTCCTGATTCGGAAGATGATGATGATGACTATCCAATCCCAATCAAGAAAAACACAAAGGTCAAATTTAGTAGTGGTCCTATCAAGGTACGAAAATGACCAGAGGCTTCTTTTGTAGCTGTATGTCGTTATTCGAAAAATATAACAAGTGCCTTTTTTTTCTCTTTTTAGATGTACAGCACATTTTCAATGACTGATTATGACCGCCGTAATGAAGATGTTGATCCTGTTGCTGCCTCTGCGGAATATGAATTAGAAAAGAGAGTTGAGAAGATGGATGTTTTCCCTGTTGATCTTATTAAGGGGCCTGAAGGACTCGGTCTCAGTATCATTGGCATGGGTGTAGGTGCTGATGCAGGACTTGAAAAATTGGGAATATTTGTTAAAACAATCACTGATCATGGTGCTGCAGCCAAAGATGGGCGTATCCAGGTAAGGTGCAACAAATAAATTTACCAATTTAAATAGAAAACTCTCAAATTAAGAGGAGTTTAAGTATTTGTCAATGTGTTTATTTTAAGGTTAATGATCAAATCATTGAGGTGGATGGAAAATCTTTGGTTGGAGTTACGCAAGCTTATGCCGCATCAGTTTTACGGAACACATGTGGCCTTGTGAAGTTCCTTATCGGTAGAGAGAGAGACCCGCAAAATAGTGAAGTTGCTCAGCTTATTCGTCAGTCTCTGCAGGTATGTATATCTTATCTTAATCCTAATCCAATTTTTACTTCACGTGCCCTCTCTGTTCCAAACCATGACTCCTGCTTTTTAACATACAAGGTGGTAATTATTTAAAAAATTGCTGTAATATACGGCAGTTTCTTGACCTCAAAGTTTGTTTTCTTCTCTTTGCTTGGAGATCTGTGTCGTTGCATTTTATCTTGTCTTCCCTTTTGGGACCAAGGCTCGGTTGAAAAAAAATTATGGGTTGTTTGCATGCCTGTTGTGGTGGTGATTCCCTTTCCTGCCCTGTCCGTTTCCCTCTAACTCTGTTCTTTTCCTACTAAAACGCTTCTCTCCATTTTCACATCCTAAGGACCGCGGATGTGTGTCACAGGCTGATCGCGAGCGAGACGATCACCGGCGGCAGGCGGCAATGCGACACCAGCACCCTGGTTTGGATTCAGCTACTGCCTCTCCTCCGTCGGAGAGTCAGCGCTCTGAAGACAGTGCCACTGCGCCTATTGGTGGTGCATCTCCCGTTTCATCAGAGGGTCCCCCCAGCCCACTGGGACATGGAACTGATGAAGGAACTGCAAGTGAAGTTGCAAACCTACGAGACCTCCTTCAAGAGGTATGTGTTGACTCTTTTTAATGTGCTTCTGTGTGGTCCAGGTTGTTGGTGACGTGAATGTCCTGTTGCAATTGCCTTGTTAAGTGTATACGTAATGCTCTCAATTTAGAAAACAAGCAACAGGATGGATAATGTAGTTATGTATTGAATCCTTGGTTTGCCTATGCTGTATTTTGATGTTATTTCATTGTAGTTTGTAATTTTTTTCTTGCCGTTAGTTGTTGACGTAATTTGTGGCTTTGTATCATCATCATTTCTTGCTACTTTCACTTGCAGAGTCAGCAGAGGCTGGCAGTAGCTGACAGCGAAGTAGCACGATTTAGAGATCGGGTGAGAAGTTGTGTTAATGCATTATTTCTGCTTGAATCTCATGCTCTGCCAATAGTTGCTTAAAATGCTTTTTGTGCCACAGTGCAGTACATAGTTCATGATCACATGCTTGTCAAGGTGTTTGAAGGACTTGAGAAAGGAGGAGAAGAAAATTTCTGCCTAAACATTTTTTATCATTATTATTATTTTTTAATTTACTGATTGAGTGAGAGATTTGCTCATAAATAAAATACCTGTTGTCTGTGTGCAGACTTGCCATTACTGAGATTCATAATTTGGCCCATGCTATGCTTTGTTTGCCAATTTCAACTTTGCACTTAAATTTTATGGCTGGTTGTTATTTCTGCTATTCTTTCTAGTCCAAACAATTATAATTGTCTTATCATTTCTGCAGTTGATGGAGCTTGAACAACGAGGGGGCAGTGGTACTGAGGAGTATGTTGAACGCCTTCGTCGAATGAGTGCAAGACTTAGAGAAACAGAGAGATCTCTCATGTCATCAAAGAAAGATGTTTCCTCTTTTCAAGACATGTTGGAACAGTCGCAGGTACTTTGAAAAATTTTTGGAAGACGAACAATTTTATCTGCTTTCATTTCTGAGGGGGACGGAAGATTGATTTGTCTGCTTTCTTGTCTCTCAGGGTCAACTCTCAGTTGTGGAAAAAAAATATAGCAAGGCCAAAAGGCTTGTTCGTGAATTGGAGCAAAGAGAGGCTGACTTACTGCAGCTCCTTCGAGAAAAAGACACCGAATATAATGCTCTTGTGAGATCATTAAAGGATCGAGTTATTCGTCTGGAGCAGGAGCTCATGGATACCCAGAAACGAGGAGGATTCCCCATTATGCTGCCTCATGACAAACCTGTAACCCCCCAATTATCAAGGCGCATGCAGCAAACCTCAGTGCAACCTCTTCTCCTCCAATTGGGTTCAGAGTTGTCTGATACAGAAATATCAGATATTAGCCCTGATGATGGAGACAAAACAGCAACTGTGGAACGAAAGGTTAAATAAAAATATTAAAATAGTTTTTGAGTACTGTATTTCATTTCTGAAACAAATTTATTCACCCTAATCTCATGTCGTTGCTCAACAGATGCCTTTAAAAGAAGAACTTGACCGAGCTGTTCCACAACATGAGCTTTTGGATGTTTCTGCCTCAAAAGCCAAAGGTGAGCTTGGCCAACGTGGTGGCCTTGCTGGAAGACAATTACCATCGCGAGAAAAGGGAGTCAGCAATAGCAGCTCTGTGAGTACTTTTTCCATTGGAACATGGGACTTTAGTTCCATGCCAATTCCAAACCAAAGTTGAAATCTTTCCCTTAATTTCAAATTTTAATAATGAATTTTGATGCAGGATTATGGTCTTGAAGATAGCTGTGAAGACAGTGAAGAGGACCATTCAGCAGCACGGCATCAAGTGTACTTGGAGTATTCCAGCAGAGAAGACATAAATGGTACCTCAGCAAGCCGGGAGGACATTCTTATGATTGAAAGTAACAGCATGAACAGCAGCATTAGCAGCAGTAGTAGTGCTGGTGCTAACATAACTAATCGTAATGAAACTAATGCTGCTTATCAAGCTCTGGAATCACAGCAAGCTGTAACACGATCCACATCATTAGTCACGTCATCAGTACCTAAACCCATGCAAACCTTCAACTCATCATCCTCAATTAATAAAAGTGGACTGTACTCTTCGACTGCACAGCAACAGCATGTTCATTACCAAGCAGCAATTACTTCATCTTCATCTTCTTCTTCGTTACATTCTGCTTACTCACCATCCTCTGCCAATGTGCCTAGCAATGCAGGCGCTTTGTATGCTCCACATTCCTCAACTGGGCTGCATTCCCACCCACCCAATGCTCAGGCAGCAACTAATGTATCTTACCAGGCAGCACCCCAAAAGAGTAAGACAGTGCAAAACTTGCAACCAATATTAATGTGCTCGTTGTTGTGTAAATGTTTGGCTAATAAAATGTTTTCCAACAGGTGCGGGACAGAGGGGACATGGGCCTCCTCCTTCATTAGCAGAGCAACTTAAACAAGTTTTAGCTGAACGAGAGCGCCGAATGTCGACGGGAGACCAAGCTAACACATCCCGTGATGGCTCATCCGAATTTCTAGATCGAGATCCAGCAGATGCTTTAGCCGAGGAAATACGACAAGCTGTGAATGAAGCCAATGCCAGGGGTAAGTCAGTGAATTAATTTCTTTTACGCTTATTTTCCTTCTCTCTGTCAATCCTTTATTAATTTCTTTGCTTTTTGGTACAGTTAAGAAAGCTCCCACTGGCCTCCTAACCACTCAAAGCTCCCAGTACCCATGGCAGTACCCAAGCTCTCCATCATCGGTGTCTGTATCCTCATTGAGCAGTTTGAGTGCTGATCCAAGCCCCAGCAAGCCCACTCCTGCTGATTCCACAGAAGACCTTCTGCAGAGAAGAGGGTCGCACGTATGGCAAAATGTGCCGGTAACTGAATGGTCCAAAGAACAGGTATGCCAGTGGCTCCTTGCCCTGAGCCTTGAAAGCTGCATTCCTCGGTTTCTAGAACAAGGCATTGGAGGTGCTGCACTTCTGCAGTTAGAATCCAAGGATTTTAAGGCCCTTGGTGTGGGTGGGGAAGACAAAACTCGCTTGAAAAAGAAATTGAAAGATTTACGCCTAGCTGCAGAAAGGGAGCGCAAAACCTCAGAAAAAGAGAAAAAAGAGAGAGATCGTATGGTTCGTAAAGCAGAAAAGCTAGCTGAGAAAGCTAACAAACGTAAGTGATTCCAGAGATTCTCTGTATGATTTTTCTACCAAATTTCATGATTGAGTGGCACCTCAGATTCAAGCATGAAAAAAGTATTCTCAACATGTTGACAAGTGTATGCAACTGTTTGATGAGTCTTGTGTTGTTTTTATGTTTAATAGTCTTCCTCATAAGTGCCACAGCCACCAAAAATTAAGCCTAATACACAATTTGCTTCCAACAGTGGAAGCATCTTTTTTCTTATCATACCTAGAAAAGGTTCTACTTTAAGTTTTATTCTATGCAATTGTATTATTAGTTTGGCACTAATATTAGGTATATAACTATATTTTACTATCTGCTAGCAACCTGCAGAACCACGTTTCCCTGTTAGGCATCATGTTAAGCAAGAGCATTCCAAGAGTCATGCTAAAATGGTGTAAGCTTATCATTTTCTATTTGAGTCCTCATGAAGTGATTGTGACAACTTTCCATTTTGTGATATGCCTGTTTTATGTCCTGATTTGTTTACCTGTCGGCACGGATTTTTTTTGTTAATCCTTAAATCTTGTTTAGGATGATAAAATTATACCCAAATAGCCATCTCCTTTTAGCAGTAAACTATGTCTGTTTATCATAGGTATTTTGTTACTAAGAGACCATGTGCTAAATTATCTGATGGTCATTGCTTCATGGGATACAGTGTTTAATGAAAGTGGCTGAGCGGGTATTTAAATGAACCTTGTTCCGTACTGAACTAATGTTTTGGTTGTGTAGAGACAATGCTCATTTAAGTTAAGCATGATTCCAAAATACGTGCACGTTGGTTGCACAATTTTTGCTGTGTAGTAAAATTGTTTGTACTACTTGTCGGTTTTAATGACCATAGAAAATGACTGTATGTCAACTAGTATTTCTTGCCTCATTTTACGTCTTGTGTTGCAATTTTTTTTTCTAGTCATAGTTAAATGGTGTGTGGCATTTAATGTCAAAAGCAACATTGGAACATCATTCACGTTTGACCTTTTAGAGAAAGTGTACAAAATCTCCATTACCTGCCCAAGATTCATCAGTTTTCATTATTTTACAAGAAGTCAATGAAGAAAACACTCTTGTACCTTTGATTTCAAAACCTACTTACAATTTATATCTCCTGGTATATCATTTTATTTCATGGATTGATTTTGTCTTAGATGATCATGAACTTCAAATAATGAATTTCATGCATACTATGCTACATCAAGTGAACTACACTCCTCCTGTGCTTCTTTTTTCTTCTTTTCATTCTGTGTATGTGTTTTCTCATTATTTGTTTTCTGTGCTCAAGTGCAGCGATTTTAAAAATATGTTTTTCATTCATGGTGTCTCTATATAGTTCAATCATGATTATGTCTGTGATCTGGTGATTAGTAATTTTGTAACAAATGTGTATGGCATTTATTATTTATATATTTTAAGTTAACTGATGTCACAAACAAAACCTATTTAGTATTTTGCTATTGATCAACAAGTTTTGTTTCTTTTTTGTTTTATGTTGTGCTTTGCTTATTGAGGAAATCATGTTTCCCCATTCTGTACTTCTTTGTTAAAATCTTACATACTTAATGTTTTGTCTCTCGGTGATTCTGACAGCTTACTCTACAGCTTACTCTAAATCGCATTGACTGATTTATGTCATGAGTGGGGTTGTTTCGTTTTCCCTGAAACTTGTTTAACCATATGAAACTTAATTTGTGTGTTAATGACTCATTTCATGGTTGTGTTGTTTTGAATATTAATCATTATTGTTGTGTATTTGTGATTATAACAGTACTCTGTATTAGTTATGTTGTGATTTTACTACTTAATGAAAAGCTTATGACATCTGGTTAAATTCATAACTTGATATGGACTCATTTTTATTTAATAAACTTTTATCTTTTTTTGCACTGCCAAAATTATTTTCATTGTTTCCATTGTTAATTATTATTACGTTACAACAATGCCCTCTTTTTGTATTACAGTTCCTATCTGCTCAGAAAATCAATATGATGGAGCATCTTGTGGCCCTCTGTGGACCTAATTTGATCAGTATATCCCTCTAAAGCGTGCGAGTGTGTTGTATTTAAGGGTAAGGTTTATCATTTGTTCATCTGCATTCATGTCTTAGTTCACAATCATCTACAATCTCCTTTATGGTTTAGAAAAATGACTTATTGTGAGTCTTTTTCCGTCTTGTGGTTACTATGCTCACAGTGCAGAGGACTGCTCTTTCCTCTGTGCCCTGTGCCTGCTGCCATTTTGATGACACTGAAAAGTGCAAAGTTCTCAGAGTCCCAAGAAGTGTTTGATAATGGAGTACGCCATAGCTTTTTGTTTATAAACTTCTGTAGTTATTTTGTATATTGTGACATGTACGCCTTGTAAGTGTATGTTGTTGTTTCATTTTACTGTTGTTTCCTTGTTTGTCATTATTGTTGATATTGCAAGCCTAACTTAATATAACTCATGTGTACTCCTGAATTGTGGAAGCATTTGTAGCATATTATTATTGTCACATGTATTTAATGTATGTTTGTACTGTTTGGTTGGATAATTGTGTGATATTATGTAGCTGATGGATGACAAACAATTGTATTGGAGTGATATAAATTCAGTCCAAGAACCAAACTGTCTTCTATTTTTCCATTACAAAATTGCCTGGGTGTTGTTGGACAGTTTCTTGTTCAACAGCTGAAGTGGAGATACTCTACATGTCGTGTTTGAGGGCAGGGGGTGATATCCCAGGTTCACTACGAAAATTCAGAGGTACCCGGAATCTGCCTCTTTTTTGGTTAAAACTTCTCCAAAAAATGTATATTCAGGATTTTTAAAAAAATAAACGTTAATCTGAAACTTGGAGCCTGGCGGCGAACGCCGAACACCATACGGCTAGCGGCTGGGGCTGGGACTGGCCCATGGCTTGCCCTGGAGATGCTACTTTTTAGCACTCGAAAGAAAGGGAAAGGCTTTCCCCTCTGTTTGATTCACTGAGTTCGGGACGTTAGACGTTCTAAATTCATATCTTTCAGATGCTCAGCTTTTAAAAACTTCAAAGAGTCATGTCACAGAAAATTCAAATTTTGCAGCATTGGGATTCTGCTTGAATGATATGTGATACATGGAGACACCATATTATTTAACAGCACAATCGTATTTATTAAATGTAATGCCTTTATACACACAATAAACAGAACTGAATAAAGTAAACTTAATTAAGATTTCTTTAGATGTCTCAACTATTTTGTTTGGTCCATTGACGATCGATTAGGCGATTAAATAGCAACAAGATGTGTGAAATCAGGTCCCAATTGTCTACATTGGTGATATGACTAGGCAACAGACCAAAGAACAAGGTAATTTGAGAAATAAGCTACAATTCAAACCTACAAGTGAGCAATGCAAGGGCTCTACGATAGAGGGAAAATATCTCACTTGGAATAGCAGGACATTATAAATAGTGTTGAGGTATAACTTTCAGAAATTTTAGCCTAAACCTATGACAGAACACAACATTCCTAGATACACCCAACATCTTGTGAAAAACTGGATACTAGTGGAAAGAATGTCATGGGTCAACCGTTACTACATCTACTTTCCGTTCAAATACAGAAATATGGTGTTTAACAACAAGCAACATAATTACCCAGAATGACCCAGTACACGAATTACAAAACAATCATGCATGGAATGTTCACTTACATTTTCCTACAGTGTGCTACAATAAACACTGCAGTGTGGTTATGTATTGTTTTTGGTTTTTTTTTCAGAGGTATTCTTATTTAACATATGATGGAAAAAATAAAAACCCACAAAATACGTAGGTAGGAAGAATTTTCAAACCATTGTTTCTTAGAGCAAGAAGAGTTGAAAAATTTCGACTCTCAGAGAAAAAGCACATAAACAAGCAGCTTTGGAGCAATAACTTTCGTTTCACATAAACCATAAATTGGAATAAATGGGAAGATATTAAAAAATCATAAACCCAAATGATAATGTACATCATCTCATGTAAAAATTATTTTACAAATACAACTAGATAAATCAATAACAAAAAGGTTTAAATATAATCAGGAAGTAGCAAATACGTAACAATACCTTCTATCAAAGTAAACTGAAATAATAAACTGGCTACTTCATGCAAATTATGGGCAAACAGAAAGATCCTCGCTACACACAAAACTTATTCCTACAAACATGGCAGTAACTCAATTTCATGGCTACATAATTTATTACAGTAGAGGGCAGCATAATAAAAAAGCCAATCCTTTTGAAATTCTCTATTAAGATGTGCTTGCGAAGCTGCAAGAAAATTGAGCCCTTAAAGAAAATCATAGCATAAAATTTATCCGTTCATAAAACCAAAAAAAACAAACAAACACGCTCACGCACGCACGCACGCACGCACACACACACACATGAGCACACAAAGATACAAGTACACATGCCATACTTTGACCCTCTAAAGAGTGGCAATTTTGAGAGCCGCACTGACTTCCTAATAAGAATTTTAAAAACAAAACAAAAAAAAAAAAACAAAAAAAAAAAGAAACTAGCAGTGGAAGACAAACTTGAAGCACTTCATCTTAATTTGATCACAAAGTGTCAAAAACAAGGCATATGCGTGAGATGAACTAAATAAACTTATGATACAAGTCTAAATGAAAATACTTACAATATCAATTCTCTTCTATCTAAAGCACATTAATCTAATACTTTAAAGGAGTTATTGCACTCTCTCTCTCTTGTCATTTAAGAACGGTAAGTAAGCTTCCATCTTCTTTAACAAAATTTAAAAAAATAAAATGGGTAGCATTAAAATACAGTAAGATCAAAACTCCACCAAAGCTCTAGTACTCCAAGTACTCCACATTTAAAAAAATTCATTTACATCAAAAACTTACAGAGCAAAAAATAGGACTAGTCCAGGATCTCAAAATTAATCAGTAATAGGAAATTGATGACAGGATGAGCATGGTATTGACAGTAAAGGAAGATTCTTTGAGCCACATGCTTTCCTTTAACTGTTGGACTAGCATTAACTGTCAACAGTCAAAGAAAAAAAGTAGGAACATACTACAGTGCCAAAAGTCAAACTCTAAGAAAAGCAATTAAATCACAGGGTTCTAACACTGAACTCCATCCATCATTTTTAGTACCAAAAGATAATGAGAAGCAAGTCAATCTTTTCTGCCAATGGCACTACAAAGCTCCAATACAAAACAAAACAATTTAAGAAATGATCAACAGGACAGTGAAAATACATAAATCTAAAAGTTTTTGCATGGATGGAATGTCCATCCATTCCATGATTGTTAATAAATCACAAACGCACTATACACCTACAGCTCCCCTTGCACTCAATACCAACAGTGAATGTGGACTGGTTGACTATTGCATGACAAAGCTGTCAGCCCCTATATTTTTGATTAAAAAAAAAAGTATCAAAAGAGTGCAATTTATGCTGTAAATAGTGCTCAGTCAATCACAATGAACATAATAAATTTATTGTTCAAATGACTTTAACTTGTTTAATAAGTGATTTCAAAAGGTCAATCAGCAACAAACAGTTTAAAATTACTGGAAGCATAAATAAAACTTTCACTTCAAAAAAACAAAACAAACAGAAACAACCAAAATTCTATCCGTAGAAGGAAGAACACAATACATGAGTTCGTGATAATAGTCCAATATAACCTTTTACAGTGTCAATAACTACTAAACCATACCTACTATCACTCCTAAAGGGTACAAGCATTACGTTTTTATGTATCACAAAGGAAGAGTGTCAGTGATGAGGAATAACACGACCAGTTCCGACAAAACTGAAATAGTGGAAGACCCATTCACAGAAGGACCCATCTACGATTGGGTTTACCCAGGAACAGTAAGTGGGCGATGTGCATTGTCTGTTTTTAAAAAGGCAGGTCCTTTTTTTTAAAAAAAAAAAAAAAAAAAAAAAGAAATTTAAAAATAAATCTTAGATGAGGGATGCAAATTTTCCTCAGGCAAAAAAGATTAACTCATCGAAAATGGATCGGAAGCTAACAAAAAGGTTATGAAAGTTCGGATAATCAGATTTACACAGTCTAGTGAAAGCCATTGGGTTGGGAATGGTGAAGTTTTAAGTAGCCAATAAATAATATGATTTTGTTGCAAGTTGAAAACTACATAAAGTGCCAAAAGGTAGACACCAAGATAACAAGAGTTTTCATCTCCTCATGTAACTGAATCATACAGAAATTATACATCCAAAGATGCATGGTATCTTGGAGACTCTTTTCGGTACATACAAGTGCCTCTCTTTTATCTCTCAATAGGAGACTCGTTCAAAAGTGAAAATGTCTAGTTTGATACATTAGTCGGTTGAGAACCTCCAATAGAACTGTTCATTTTGCTGTTGCTGCAATGATTGCTGCAGGGAAACTTTGCTTTGAATATTTTTCATGTGAGCTTCATATGCTGCAAGTTCTTTCTTTTCTTTATTCCTGTTCCTTTCTTCATATTCAAGTCTACAATAGAAAGATAGTGCAATGAAGTTGGAAGTAATCAAGTAGGTAAATAAAAGTGTAGCCCTTGAGCAATAGGAACCAACCTGTGCATAATAATTCTGTTCACAATTTTCTCTGTTGTCATATCATTCTGGGAATCAACTGTGACAAATTTGCCTTGGGCTTTTGGCTCAAGATATGGATCCCTCCCATCTATATCTGGTGAAATGTGAGTTTTACCGTGGGCAAACGACATCAACTTTGAAGTGCTCCATGAGATCTTTTGTTACAGCATAAGGAGCACCAATAACAACCTCTGAAACATACTAAAATCAAATAATTATTAGTTGGTCTGTTGAGTGAAGTCAGTAAAGATACTTAATACAATTGATTATACCTTGCATGCCAGAACACTGAGCACACGTTCATGAAGATTCATTATAGGATAATTACTACCCTTGTATCTGTTGACAACTGGGTCAGTGTGAAGACCAACAATGAGAAAATCTCCAAGTTTACGAGCCTGCTCTAAAAAGTCCAAATGACCAACATGGAAAACATCAAATGCTCCAGCTACGTAGACAATTTTATTTCCTGGCTGAAAAAGTTTGAATTGAAGTACAATGATTATATTTCATTTTACTTACATATACTCAAAAATTATGGTTCAGTTTTCATGGAAAATCTATACCTTAGGCTCTTTGCCATCACTAAAGTGAATAATTTTAGAGGTGGTGGGTAAAAATTGAGAGCACCGAGTCCACGTACTACGTGCCAGTAGAGTCAAGCCCCATAGTGGAAGAAGATTCACGGCTAACTTTCATACTCTCGATCACCATGGTCGGAAATTTTCTCTAGTCAGAAGCAGCATACGGCCAACAACATCAGTTGTTAGATACACCTTCAGTCCTTGAAACCTCTCTGAAAAGTGAAAGAAGTTAA